>JAQJVL010000018.1:1157582-1197537 GCA_035578905.1 Stictocephala bisonia | reverse complement strand
GATCTTTTTTGTGGCAAGTACCTGAAGGAAAAGAATGCGAATAAAATATAAAATGCAAATGAACATAACTTAAGCGAACAACATGATGGCGGTAATATCATGTCACTCCAGCCAGAACAGTGTTTTTTATATGGGATCTTCAAAAGTTTTTGCCTTTCCATACATCTTAAGTATAGATTACATGACTTGATGACACAATGTACTTGACTTGTCCAGGTTAACTGTACCATACACGTTCCGAGTTATTTATCCACCCGCTCACTCATACACGTACAGTGTTTTTGATCCACCCACCCACGCATACACGTAAAATGGTACTGATCCACCCGCCCACCCATACACGTACAGTGGTATTGTACCACTCGCCCTCCTATACACGTACGGTGGTAACACATCGCAGGTTGTTAGATATTAGAAAATCTTAATGTTTATAAAACCACCCCGGAGACTAAATCTTCAATTCTAAAGAAGAAAATTATAATATATTAGTATAATAACGACTCACCCACATGACTGTATTAAAGTCATATGTAATTTTACCATATGTATGGAATGTACTGTAATTGAATTCTTAAAGTTTTGTATTTCAATTTTTGACTAAATATGGTGTTTTAAGATGTTTAAAGTTATTACATTTCTTTATCAAACTATTATTTTAATTTAATATATTATTTTATACTATTAATAATAATATATCAGCACTGGTAGCGCAGTTCTGTAACCCAGCTACTTGGGAACAAAGTGTTGAAAGACTGTAGGCGATAGGTTCTTTGTTCGGTTCTCATACTAACACGGTGTCTGCTCAAAGGTTGCCACAGACTTAGAAATGGAGCAGGATAGCATTGTTTGAAGAACTCGTTGTGACAAAATACTTGGATAAGTATAAAACATGCTTGAGGGAGAGCACAGTAAAAATTATACGTCTGAACGGCAAAAATAAGTTATTAAAGTCTAGTTTTCCAGGGGGAGGGTATGAGTAAAACGGCATCGATGGAAAACAAATTGTTCTGTATATATGTGACTTTCAGGAGCAGATTAATCAGCTAAATAATAATAAATTCATCTAATTATCCTAATAGTTTTCATGGATTTTAAATCTTTGGAATGGACAACAGCTTTATGTGGAATGGACAGATTCCACATAAAGCTGTAGGTCCCTTAGTTGCCTGGGCTATTAATAAATGGCTCTTTCTGAGGCTCTTTGTTACATTAAAAAATATAAGCTCTATTTGGAAATGTTTAATTGCTCTTATGGGCTTTCATGACCTCAAAAACACCAGAAACATTAATAAAAGTCTTAGGAGTACAGAATTTGTTTTATTTATTTGATTTTGATACGTTAACACCTACATTGCCAATAGATGTTTGTTATTCTACAAGATGGTGTAAAGCTATCCTCCACACAGTCTAAGTTAACACAATATAATTGATATTTATATGCGTAAGAATAAAGTATTATTATTCTTTATCATATAATGTATGTGTAATATCAGAGTATGCACGAACATTTGTTATATTTTGTATGGTGTATTGATTTAATTTTCTCAGTTCGATCCCAATCAGAGTCGTAACACATTTTGAAAGAGATCAGCTGATAACCACCAGTTGTTCATTTGTCATTGGGCTGTCATTTGTCATTTGTCATTAATGACACTTTCTAGTCAGCCTTAGTTTGTAACAATGACTACATTCGCACATCTACACTGATAACACTTATTTGAAACCTGTATTAGCAGATATCTTGAAGATACTCAATAATAATAAACTATTTATAGGGTTATTGACACACTGTAAATTTATGTCTTGTTAACCATCTATTGGTTTTTATACTTTTCAAAATAAACGTTTTTTATTTAGAGAACTTTTTTCTAAGTATAAACTGTTACCTATCTTAATCTCAGTCTGCCTTTTTTTAAAAAATACCAACATAATTTGAAAAAGTAACGAAGATAAAATATTTTCCAGATTGTGTAGTAAAAGTTATATCCTAGGGGAGTAGGCTTTAAGGATGGACGGAACAGTTTCAATTTTTGTCATGTCAATTCACGAGTTCAACAGCAATAAACAGCCCATCTCATCCATAATACATCAGTCAGGTCCTGTATCTTATTCTCGCCCTTCTTTCATTTGAGGTTAGGTCTATATCAAGAAAAGGATTTATTCTTGTATGAAAATATTTCTTTTTGAAAACATTAACAAATCAATTCAATTTCAAGGTGTCCGAAGCATTATGAGTTTTATTTGTACTCATATAAATACTAATATACACTAAATATATTTAAAAAGAAAGGTCTTCAATATTTTTAAAAAGGAAATTCTTAAGACTAGTTAGAGTCCTGGGAATTTTTTTGAATTGTCACATTACCAATTTTATCATTTGTAAACCTAGACACAGGGCCGTATTTCCCATAGGCCGTGGCCTAGGGCGGCAAATATCCAGGGGCGGCAAATTTCAATGTACATTGATATAAAAATAATATTTATAAATGTAAAATGTCAATAGAAAAACCCGAAAATGTAAACATCAATACTATGATAAGCTGCAAAACACCATAGCAATCACTCGCTACTAGGGTTATCATAAATATATATTTCACTTATTAAACCTAATGCAGAGTCGGCGTGTGGTTGTATTATCAAACTGGGAGTGCGGCTAAACGCCATTTAGCTACCTGGAGTCCAGCCGCACTCCCAGTTTGATAATACTTGTATACCAGCGGGTCCTCAATCTGAGATCACTGGTTGGTTGGTGGCTGGGCGTGTGTATGGTCAATCATTGATTTAAAAGTAAGAAGCATTGCTTTCAATAGGATATATTCAAGACCTTTGGCACAATTTGATGACGAAACCATTTACTGGCGTAATATTTTACCCCTAGTTGCTGCAATACAGGCTCTTACTTCAAGAGGTCTGCCTCTCAGGGGGGACAATAGTATAATAGGTTCGTTCTCAAAGGAATGGAAACTATTTGATGGTTTTGGAATTAATGACTGAATTTGACCCATTCTTGGCAAAACATATTTCAAGGAATGGAAATCCTGGTTCCGGTCACACAAATTACTTATTATCTATTATACATGATGAAATAATAAAAATAATGGCTGAGAGAGTGAAGAATAAAATATGTGAGGAGTTAAAACAAGCCAAGTATTTTAGCCTTGTAGTTGACTCTACGCCTGATGTATCTCACATTGACCAGCTAACACTCATTTTCAGATATGTTCTACATGATGGTTCTCCTTGTGAACATTTTCAAGGCACATTTATCCATTTTTCACATTTATCCCCTCCGTTGGACACAAAGCAGAACAAATGTTCAATGCTGTACTAACAGAATTGAATAGTTTTAATATCAATATCAGTGATTGTCGAGGGCAGTCTTACGACAATGCCTCGAATATGGCTGGACTCTATAATGGCTTACAAGCTAAGATAAAGGAGCTTGCCCATTTGGCAATGTTTATACCATGTGCAGCTCATTTATTAAATTTAGTTGAGACATCAGCGGCAGAGTCTTGTAGTAAAGCTTGTAATTTTTTATAATTCTTCAAGAGCTATATGTTTTTTTTACAAACTCGACAAAAAGACGGGAACGTTTGATAGTCGAGATCGATAAAGTAAAAACACTAAATAATCTATCAACTACTCGGTGGTCGGCCAGGGACGATGCTTGCCAAGGCCTTAAAGAGTCATGGAATGAAATGTTATCCGTTTTAACTCTTCAATAGAAAATGTCTCCACAGAAAAAGCCACCACATGATGTAAAGCTGTAGGAATTCTTAAAAAATTTAACAGATTTGAGACAGCCTTTATGGTTTGCTTTTGGAGCACAATTTTGTACCACCTTAAAAGTATCCAAAAAAATACAGTCTCAGACAATAGATGTTCCAACTGTTACAGAGCTGTATGCGTCTAGCAGAATATTTCTCTTCTCAAAGAAATGATTTTGATTATTATGAATCACTTGCTCTTAAAATTGTTGAAAATAAAAGTTACGAAAGACTGTAAAATGATTCTCAAAAGAAACAAAAAATATGATGACGAAGGAGCTGAAGATCTTGAACTTGATGGCAGACAATATTTTAAAATCAATACCTTTTTAGTCATAATTATCAGTTTATAGTTGAATTTAAAAGAAGGTATAAGTCATTCAATGAGTACCAAGATAAATTTAATTTCTTGACACAAATTGTAAAATCTCCAGGAAAAGTAGAAGAAAGTATTTTGAGATCGAAAGCTCAAAATCTCATGAAACTTACCGAAATGATCTTGGAGATGACTTCATCGATGAGTGCTGCCATTTTCAAGCATACTGTTCAGTATCTGGTGAGAAGTTTGAAGATACCTCGTTAATAGGCATTTCAACTTACCTCAGGTACCATTCTCTTCAAGATGTCTTCCCGAATATCGACATAGTGTTACGAATTTGTCTTTCGATTCCGGCTACAAACTGCTCTGGTGAAAGAAGTTTTTCTTGCTTAAAGAGAGTGAAAAACTATTTGAGATCAACCATTAATGAAGATAAATTGAACGCTTTGTCTATTTTTTGTATAGAATCTGAAATTGCCGCAAAGATAGATTACAGCACACAGATAGAAGACTTTGCTCAAAAGAAGGCTCGGAGGAAAGTATTTTAGATGGAAATTCAAGAAATAAAGAACTATTCATTAAATACTAAATATCATGTAAAATAATTTGTAAAAAATAAAACTACACAACAATTTTTATCGTATGTTATCCATTTTTAATTAATCCTTTTTATTAGAAGTTGAGAATTTTAGGATAATATAGGCAATAAATCATATTATGTACCTATTTCAAATAATTCAAATGCTGTAATAATAAAATAAGTAAATTGTTCCTATGGAATTTCGATAAATGGGAAAACAAACTTTACCGCTAATAGTTCTATAGTAAAAATTGCGATACAAGTGTAAAGAAAATAATTAAAAAATAGTAGTTCTAATGATTTATTTTTTAAATAAACTTATATTTTTACTTAATAATAGATTCAAATACGGTTCCTATTCTACGTGTCTCATATTACCAAAACTGTACGTAGGAGACAAACGCAATGAGTTGTTGGGAGGGGGGCGGCGGAACCCGGCCGGCCTAAGGGTGTCATGAAGCTAAATGCGGCCCTGCCTAGACAGCATGTTGGTATTTCTTTTGTTATAAGCCTATATATGAAAACAAGAAGACAAAAGGAACATATGAATAGTTGTACAGGACAAAAGGGAATAGTTCTATGCTCAGTCCCCTTAATACCGACACAGCGTTCCCTAAATGGTTGCCATCGGTGTGGACACTAATAGAGAAGTCTGGGGTGTCCATGTTGGATGGTATCTTGCCTGTCAATTAGCTAAAAATCAGACCTATATTATATGGTTCGTATTCCACATAAAGCTGTAGGTCTCTTAGTTGCCCTGGCTATTGGGCTATTATTAGATATCTCTTTCTGAGGAACAGTCGACCTTGGTTAGTAACAAAGACTACACTCATTCACCTCTCATATTTGCCCATATCTCTAAGATCAGCATCCTTACAAATGAATAATAAGCGAATGTACTCATTGTTACAAACCAAGGCCGACTATTCCTTAGAGAGTGTCATTAATAGCCCAATGACAAATGAACAGATGGTGGTTATTAGCTGATCCCTTTTAAAATCTACTATGACTCTGATTGGGGTCGAACTGAGAACCTTTATCTTATGAAGGTGGGATTTAACCAACTACCCTACCAACCAATTTATATAGGGTTATATTTTATAAAATGCAAAAATTAAAATCTTTGTGTAAATATGCAATTCAATAAACAGTTAACTTGATTTTAATCAATTTTGGAGAGGGGAGAAAGCCCTAATCACACCACTTACCCTTTTATTTAAAAAAAAAAAAAATTAACTGGCCAGATCACATGGGCCTAAAGTCTGTGCGTGACTTTATTCGACAAGTGAAGTACCGACCGTTGGCTCAGTGGGGATTCAAACCTTGGACCTTGCTCTACGCAGTCCGAAACCTTAGGCACTGAGCCACCACGCCGGCATATTGGTCTTTGGTTTCAATATGATATATTTTGTTTTTCTCCAAAAATTTAGAAATCAGCCAAACCTCTCTGTTTTAAGCGAGTCTTTTGTTGTTTCATACATCACTCCGATCCTTACTCTGTCCACCATATGTTATCTTCTTCCCTACCCTTTAACTTTTTTATCTATAGCTGTTATCAACCGGCCTTAGTCACATGTCCTAATCAATTAATTTTTCTTTTTGTTATATTTTTCAGTATTTCCTTCTTTTCACCCACTCAGCATTTCTACATTTTGCACTCTATCCACCCATCCTATTTTCTCTATCCTTCTTTAAATCCCTTTCTTCCAATCTCTTCTTTTCTCCTTTCCTGAAGATACATGTTTCTGCTCTGGATAATAAACACTAAATACACAAAACATTTCATAAAGCTTATCCAACAGTCCACAATGTAAATTTAAATTTGTATTAAATCTTTCATTTGTCAAAGCAATTCTTACTTTAATTTATTTGTTGCAACTCATATCTTCCTCAATCGTACTTCCTAGATACTTCAAACTATGTATGTACTTATTCCTGCTCCATTGGGTTTCCCTCTATTTTAGTAGTCACTAGTTCCTATTACCATAGTCTGTGTTTAATTTATGTTAATTTTCATCTCATACTCTTCAATTATTGTATTTGACTTTTTTTATCATTTCTAAAAGCACTTCCTTGTTTTCAGCTTCTAAAATCATTATCAGTAAAGCTATCACTGAGTAAACTCTAGTACTTCATTAAAGTAAAATTGAATGAATCAGCTGAGCTACAGATCTATGCTGATTCAGTGTCTGCTGATTTGCCAAATTACAATGTGTCTAAATATTCCCATTTTACATTTATCATAGATAAATTACAATATAAAATAATTGTTTATTTTATATTTGCAAATTCAATTAATGATACAGAGGTGAGGGGCTTCTGTTTAACACTGAGGGCTTGAACAAGGTGAAGTAGGGTCCTTCATGAAAACAATGTTGATATTCTTGCACTCCAAGAGACCCATATCGAAGGTAATAATAGTTCAAAAGGCAATATTGCTGGATACAGGCCTGTTGATTCTATAGCGCATAGGGTGTACACCCGCCCCACCCATACACGTACTGTGGTATTGACCTACCCATACACGTACAGTGGCACACACACCTCAAAGTGTGGTTGGGGAAGTGGGTGACACAGACTGCCAGGTTCACCCCCACCCCCCAAACCTATCAGCCCACTTAGACGAGCACTTCCACAGGTAACAGACTAAATGGTAGCTTAAAATGTGTAGCTTTATTGAACACTAAGTATTTAAGGAGATTAAATGTTTATTAAAGTTTTTTTTTTATTTAAATTACACAATGTCTCTGTAATGACCCTCGTACAGTATAAAAAACTACATTCTAAAACTTCCTGTTAATAGTTAATATGGATTCCATGTAAATATACATTAATGTCATAATCAAACCTTCACAATCAGGTGGCTGCCTTCTAACAATGATTTAAAATCTAGTCACAGATTTTAATCATCAATCAAGAGATGGGAATAGGAATCCTGTGTTGATTTTTTTCACCCTCTCTAAGCAATGGAGATTGAACATTTCCTTAGCTGTGCGGAATTAGATTTCAAGTAAAAAAGATATCATATAAACTTTTTGTTAAAACTGTATACAAAATTTAATCTTAATATACCACATCCAAAAACAATGTACTCATCATCACAAAAGGTCTCTTCATAACCACTGAACAGCTTTTATTGAAATTTGGAGGAAAGTAAGGTTTTGTATCATAGAGATCCACTAAGAAAGAATTTCTCAAAATTCCATTTATAAGGGGTAAAAACGCCTCTCTATGTCTTTTTTTTTCATAAGAGTAACATTAACGTTAGCTTAACATAATAATTTATTTGAAACAACCGATAACAAAAATGTAAAAGGACAAAGAAACTTGGCTAATTTTGTTTTTATTGTAAAAAGCCATATTTGTATTTAAGGTAATTTCTAATAACTCTGACTTGGGTTGCACTGCTTTGTATCCCACTAAAGTAAGTCTTATGAGGTTTTCTAGACTGAAACACTTTGTTATCTAGAAGACAACAACACAAAGTCAAGATGAAGATTGTATTAGTACAGTGCTGATGATCTGAATCCCCTTTTAAATTGTATTTAAGTGAGGGTTTGTTTATTTATTATTAAGTAATGGTGTATTGAAAGTTGTAGATAAATCTTAATTTTCCTTAAAGACATAAAATTTTATTATTGACTAATGGAATTGGTAATTATAACGTAAAATATAAACACTTACATATACCACACAAGATCCACATGGTTTTGTATGAACACAAATTTTGTACTTATAACCTCCATTAGGCACATGATACACAATTGAGACATCTTCTTTTTATATGTTCAATTTTATAGTGTAAAAATTGCAGTGTGGAATGATTGGAATTCTTACATTCTTACATTCTTACATATAAGCACAATATATTCACAATATATTACATCTTGGAGCAGAGTAGTACTCAGTTTGACTTAACAGTGGTTGCTACATGTAGTGGCAGAGCAAAATACTAGACCATATATCTGTTAGCAGACAAACCCGATTTTAGGACAAACTAGTTTGGACTAGGATGATCTAGTTTTTCCTGACCGCTCTAGGATAAACTAGTTTGGCCTTTTTTTCCCCAGGCTAAACTAGTTGGGTCTAATAGCGTTAGGATAAACTAGTTTAGCCTGGTTGAATTGTTAGGCCAAACTAGTTTGGGCCAGGTAGCGTACGGATAAACTAGTTTTGCCGCGTTCAAGGTCAGGCCGAACTCTTGTCTAGTGCACCACTGCTGCAGCCGGGGGGTGGGGGTTGCAAGTCTCGACGTGCTCGTCGCATTACATTGTTCCTACCGCTCACTCGCTCAGTCAGTCAGTCAGTATCCGGGGTGCGTGGAGTGCGAATCTGAGTGCGTCTTAGTTGTTATTTGGTTGTTCGTTGTGCTTTGCACCGTGCTTTGGAGTGTGTCGTGTGTGAATATTGAATATCGTGTGTGAGCTAAAAGAGTGGTACAAGTAACGTTTACTTAAGTAGGTGGGACTATGGAGGAAGATTCTGTTAGTGGTGGGCATAGCCAGAAAGAATGGAGAGAAAAGTTCATGACTAAAGTTTTACAAAGCGAAAACGAGGAATCAACACATTTCAACTTATTGACAAAAGATAAGTACCAACAACTTATAAATGAAGTCGAAACTGCTGCAAACACAGATAAGAAGACCCCGTTGCAGCAGAGACGCCTGAAACGATTTAGTGTAATTGACATTGGAGGGGTAAAAAAATTGGTGGTGGCCGGTGAGAGAAACGAAGACATCAAGTACTATCTCACGGTAGATGAACTATACGATGTTATCGATGCTGCTCACGTGGCAGTTGGTCACGGTGGCCGCGATAGAATGCTAGCCGAAACGTCAAAGAAATATGCCAATATTACAAAGGAAGAAATACAGCTTTATTTGTCAATGTGCCAAGTATGTCACATGAAAAAAACCAAAAAGAAACGAGGTTTAGTCTCAAAACCAATTTTACATTCGGAAATGAATAGTACGTGCCAAGTCGATCTTATCGATTTTCAGACTCAACCAGATAATAAATTTAAGTTTATAATGGTTTACCAAGATCACTTAACAAAATTTGTTTTGCTTCGTCCATTGCAAAGCAAAAGAGCTGAGGAAGTTGCCTACCAACTGAATGATATCTTTTTAACTTTAGAGCCCCATGTATTCTACAGTCTGACAATGGAAGGGAATTTGTTAATAAAGTTATTTCTGAAGTAACACAGTTGTGGCCAGAGTTGAAAATTGTGCATGGTAAACCTCGGCACAGCCAATGTCAGGGCTCAGTTGAAAGAGCCAATCAAGACATCGAAAACATGCTCACATCTTGGATGGCTGATAACAAGACAACAAAGTGGTCGGAGGGGTTACGGTATGTACAATTCATGAAGAACAGAGCTTTCCATTCTGGTATTAAACAATCCCCTTATAAAGCTATGTTTGGCATGGATCCTAGAGTCGGACTCTCTACTTCATCTCTGCCCTCTGAAATTTTGAAAGATATAAATGATGAGGAAGATCTTACAAAGGTTATAAACAATGACCTAACACCTGCAAGTGAAACAGCTGATGATAGCTTAATGGAAGAAGATGAAAATATGGTTCAGCCCCATACCTCAACTGACAATAAAATAAAACATTCAAGAAAAACCGCTGCTGAAGGTCTAAGAAAGCAAGCAAAAAAAATTAAATCACACAGTGATAAGTCACATCCACCAGCCAATATTAGAGATAGCTTCATGATACCCATTCCCGATGTGGACAAGTCTAAGGTTGACCTAAGGAATATCATTGGCGTTGTTATTGATATCACTGATGAGGGGCTGTACAAAATTGGAACGAAACATGGAATTCTTCAAAGACTCTATTGCAGGTAGGCCTACGTTTAATTTATTTAGTATATTATATTAAGCGCATTTTTAATTGGGCTTAAAAATTTCTTTAGTGCAAAATATAGTTTTAAAAACGTTTTTTAAACCCGTGTTTGCTCTCACAATTTTACCCACAACGTCCATAATTTTTACCAGAATTCAATGACTTTTTCATTAAAACAAGCCTAAAAATAAGTTTACAATAAGGCTAAAAATGTTAAAAGTTTACATAATTGTTTATCAAGAATACAATTTGCGGAATTTTTTCAGAACCCAGTTTGACGTGAGCGCCCAAAGATTCATTACTAAAAATGACGTGAATATGGAGAATGAGATTTCTTTGAGAACGGCAGCAACAAAACATTTCATTGGTAGCGGTCAAGGATTTGTAAAATGTTCGTGTAAAACAGTCTGCAAAACAAATAGATGCCTTTGCAAAAAGAAAAATTTACTGTGCAATTCTAAATGTCATTCCAGTTTTGTCATGTAACAATAAGTAAACAATAAATACGTTTAGTTTTGTTCCTCAGAATATCAAGATGTTAATTATTCATTACCCTTAAACTTTTTATGATACTCTAGTAATAGTTTGAACACACTAGTTTGGCCTGGTCTAAAGCAGGCAAATCTGGTTTATCCTAACGCCACCAGGCCAAACTAGTTTATCCTAGGGCGGTCAGGAAAAACTAGATCATCCTAGTCCAAACTAGTTTGTCCTAAAATAGGGTTTGTCCGGTAACATATCCACTTTGCAATCAGTTGTGCTGTCTCTACTAATTGTAGTTTGCTCTTACTGAATATGACCTTGAGACAGTTACTGGCATTAATGACTTGTCATCTTGGTCTGAACTGACCTTGAACCTCAACAAAGTAAACATTACTAACTCTTATCTGTGGGCCAGAAAGACTGAATGCACTTTGAATATCTCTCAGAAAGAAAATGTATTCTTCCAGCATAAAATAACTTGTGATTATCTTAACCCGGGAGAGGTCGCGCCTGTTAGTCATACATATTTGGTCACGTGTATAGAAAAATTCTAACACTTGACGTTCTTTATTTAGGACACTTTACTGTAGTTAGTTTTTAAATATTTTTTTGTTATATTTCAAATTACATTTATATTAATTAGTTTTCATCAAATAACAGTTTTTACATATAATTAATAATTATATAAAAAGTACCAGGTACGAAAAACTAACAGTTACTTTGACAAGTTTTATTATTAAAAATCAAAATACAGTTTATAAATGAATAATGACTCGTATTGCTGTCATACAGTATCACTTTTAATGTTCATCCACTGGGATATTGCATTCCACGCACACATATTTTGTCAGCCCCGTGTGTTCCTTACAAATTGCTGCATTGCAGCTGTCACATTTGTGTTGCGTAAATCTGTTTTTTCTAAGGGGACAATAACTGCATCGTATCTTCCCTTCTTGTCTACCTGTAATACCTCAATTATATTAATTTATTTAATATTGATGAGGACTATAGTTAATATACAATGAGGATTAATTTGCCAAATATACATGAAATATAACAACGTAATATTATGTTTATGTTAAATTATATATAGTAATTTGAGTAATGTTTATCAATCAATTATTGACATTCTGTTATCAAATTCATATGTATAAGATCACAGAATGTCAATAATGGATCTATAAACATTAATGTTAAGTTAAGGAGAATGAAATAAAGTTACCTGGAGGTTCATGCCTTCTCGGAAGTTCTTGGCCGGTCACATTTTTTATTGACTGCTTGAGCCCACAAGGTAGATTCTCAATTGATGATCTTCTTAGTAAATGTGGTGTAGCTAGTTGTTTAGCCAATTCAGAAATATATTTGCGTCTTGGCATTATAGCATTGGTATTGGCTTTGTGGATTATTTGACTGTTTAAAGTCGCCAAGTTGAAAAGCCCATTGAAAAGAGTCATTGGCCAAAGATTGCTGATCCTCTTTACAGAATATTATTTTTTCATACGATCAACAACATCTACGCCGCCTTTTGTGACGTTGTAAAAGGTTATTACTTCCGGCTTCATAGAATCATGGCTGTTTGATCGATGGTGTCTTCAGAATGAAAAGTGGAAATCAGGAGGACATTTTTGTTCTTTTTAGGCACATAAGACAATAGAAGAGTTTGATTTGGTGGATGCTTAAATCCAAAGAAACTACTGCAAACTGGCCTATTTTTTACATCTGTGAACATTTGGGGAAGTTTTTTTTTATTTATTTATTTTTTTATTTATTCATAAGACGCCGATCGTCAAGATATGGGCGAATATGGATTTCGAATGAGTGTAGATGAGCGAATGTAGTCATTGTTACAAACTAAGGCCGACTATTCCTTAGAAAGTGTCACTAATTAATAGCCCAATGACAAATGAACAGCCGGTGGTTATCAGCTGATCCTTCTCAAAATGTATTGACTTTGATTGGGATCGAACTGAGAACCTTTAGCACATGAAGCTGGGATTGAACCTACTACGCTACCAACCAATTTATTTTAGAAGTTGTGGCTTATTTTTTCCTTATGGTCCCAACCATTGTGGTTCTGTGATTTACATACAAATCATTAGCAAGGGGGATGGAAGTGTAATAATTGTCTGTAGTCAAGTTCCTTCCAGTTTTATCGATTGGCTCCAGCAATCTTTTTAAAACACTGCCTGCATCATTTTCAAATTTGAATGGACCAAGGGGCTGCTTTCCACAATAGACTTCCATCTTCACAGTATAAAAGGTTCTAGAGTCTACAAGTGCAAAGTTCTTGATGCCATATTTATCAGGCTTGTTTCCAATATACTGGCGAAATTTGCATTTGCCTCTGAAAGCCTCTAGCATTTCATCTACGGTTACATACTCCCCTGGGGAGTAACTCTCAATACACTTATTCACAAACGTATAAAAAATGTCCCTTATAGCGGCTAAATTGTCCAACTTTGATCGTTCTTTACGGGTGTCTTTGTCATCAAATCTTATTGCCCTTACTAGGGTGTGAAAGCGTCTCTCACTCATTACAGCTCTAAAATATTCCGATGCTGTTCCATCTGTAGTCCACATTTCTGACGTGTGTGCGTGGTTTGCTTTTTTTATTCCCAATAAATAAAGAACTCCAAAAAAAGCTGTAAGTTCCTCAAAATCGGTTAATGGACAATCTCTTATACCACGTGAATAAGATTGACTCATTTTTTCAAGTTCTTGATTTGTACATATTACTGAATCTTTTGAATTATTTCTTCTGGAAAAAATATTTTCCAGCAATCCAAAATTGTTTTTTTGCCCTTAGCAACTGATTTGACACCTGGCAATTTTGTAATTATATTCTCTTTGTTAGTTATACCTCTCACTGGTAAAGGTTTATGAAGTAACCATTTAGTGTGGGGATCTTTTCCTACATAGAAAAGTGGTAAGCCTACCTGCATATTACTTGCTCTTGGTACGGATTCTGGAATAGGATCCTGCTGGGCTACTGCATCAAAATGATTGTCAATCTCCATCATTTCAAGTTGTCCATCTTCATTGTCACTAAGGTTTGATTGTCACTATTGTGGTCATATCGTTCACTAGAAGCATCACTAAGAGAATCCACCGAATAATTTTGGTCACTATCGTCGTCCTCTTCAATCAAACTCAAAAGTAAATTATCGTTATTATTTACAGCCATTTCTTACACTGAAAGATATACACACACATATATTACACTGAATAACACTAACACTACATAAAATATCACTATAAATACTATATTTACAATATTTAAATTTCAAAAATATAAACAAAAAAGAAACGAAAATGGTCGCGCCGTTAGAAAATTTCTAACACTCAGCTGAACGTATCCGGTCGCGTGTTAGAATTTCACTGAAAGACTGGAGCGCCTGACCTTCAACGGCCTCCCCCCACCCCTCCCTGCGATGAATCATCATGGAAATACCCCAGAAATGTGTTACATATAGTCGACTACAAATACATTGACGCTCAATAGTCTTTGACAAGAAATAAAAAAAATCTTAATACAAGGACCTATTTTGTTAGAAAAAATCTAACCGCGCGACCTCTCCCGGGTTAAATCTAACCAATATTATTATTTGTTATTAATGAGTTAAAACACTATTATTGATAAAATTTATTGAGTGTTTTCATTCAACTGACGGAAATAATTGTTGATTATTAAATTCTATAAAAACTCAGAAAACTACTAATTGGTTTATTGCTAATAGGTGAAAAAAAAAATAATACAAAATTAATGAAGTAATAAATATGATTACTGAAAGAAGGAACAAGTTTAATGAAGGTGACAGAGTGTTTGCAAAAATTAAAGGTTTTCCATATTGGCCAGCTACAGTTGAAAAAAATGACGTAACTACTAACATACCAAAATACAAAGTGATTTTTTATGGAGACAAGAAAATAGGAATAAATATTAAAGAAACAGATATATGTCTATTTTATGAAAACAAATCTTGAATTTGTCTACAAAATAAAAAACACAAAAAATTTACTACTGCAATGAAGGAAACAGAATTAAGTTTCTATAAGAGCTCAGCTTCTAGTCAGCAAACATCAAATCTGAAAGTAGTGTTATTGATAGTTATAGATAAAATGAAAATAGTGTAAATTTTGAATTAAATAGAAAAACTAAGCCATTGGCAATTAGCAGTCCTTTAATAATCTATAAGGATGATCAACACATAAATATATCAATGAGCGATGACATTCAAAATATTCATAACAGATCAAAAACACAGGAGATAGAAAGTATAAGTCAACAGTTACTTGAGTCTAAATGGGTCACAGATGACGCATTTCAATTTTATTATGATATGATGAATGAAAAAATTGCCAACCAAAAGACACACTTGTTGAACCCTTCAATAGCACTAGCTATAAAATGTTTAGGAGACATAGCCCATATACTTGAACCATTAAAAAGTTGAATGAAAAATCCAATATAATAATCCCTGTTTCTGATTCTAACAAAATTCAAAACTGGAGAGAAATTGGTGGTTCTGGCTCCCATTGGAGTATATTGTTGTTTGTAGAACAAAATACATTCTTTCATTTTGACTCATTAGGGGATTACAATTTTGAACATGCTCTCATGATTACAAGGAAAATAAAACATTTCCTGGATGTTGATGGAAATACACTTTCTGTCAAGATCCAAACACCTCAACAAGGATCAAACACAGTAGACTGCAGGATCTATGCTCTTCTGATTACTGATATAGTATTGGCTACAATTTTAGACAATAGTAAAATAATCCTTACAGCAGATTTGTTAACAAAAAATTTGCTTTCTATAACAAAATCTGATATTCTGACAAAAAGAGCAATACTCGCACTAATGATTCACAACAAGCAATTTAATAATCTAGATACAAACACAATAAAATCTTTAATGTATACTAATGTTCATGAAACATCATACATGGAAATTCAAAAACTCAGAGAAACAAATCAATTACTATAAATTCAAACATGTGACCTCCAAACTAAGATTGCCACATTATCAGATGAGTTAAACCTCTTAAAGAGTTCAGAGCTAAGTAGGAAAAACCTCAAACATATCATAACAAATAATGCACATATGAACAAAAATAAGTTGACGTAGGATCAACAGTTGCTACAATTAAAAAAAATGAGTGGAATCAGATAGTATCTAAAAGACGAAACGTTTCAATACCTGTCACTAAACAAGATGCTACAAAACAGTCTCTAATGATGACAAAAACAAATTTCAAGTTCTGAGTGAACATTACTTTAACTTTGAGGAGAATAAAGAGTCAAATAGTCAGAGCTTAGAGACACTTTACAGAAAACCCAGAAAACTGCAAAAAATAAATTATAAAAGAAAATACGCCACAAACAGTGAAAAGTCAAGATTTATTGAATATACTGGTAAGAAAATTAGATTATCTTTGTACTCTTGACAGCCAAGGAAGAAGTGTTGGCCAAATAATTGATCATAGATCCAAAAGTTAGATCAATTGTGAGGCACTAGTAATGGCAAATGCACATCTTGCCTATATAACTAAAGCTATAACAAATAATTCAAATAGTGATGTGACTGTTCTTATTGGGGGAACTAATGATATACTAAATAATGACCTGACATTTATATACAATACCTTGCAACATAAACTTGTGACTCTGAGTAAGAATAAGCCAATAATAATGACAACCATCCCTGAGAGATTTGATTGCCAGACAGACGATCCAATACATCTAAAAATTGTTCAGGTAAATAACTATATTAAAGAATAAACAGCTCGTATTAGCAATGTTTTCTTAGTGGATCTTGAACAGTTGAGTAGGTTCCACTACACATCTCAAGGGCTCCATTTAAACAGAAGAGGAAAAACTAAATTAGCTGTTTTAATAATTAATGCTCCAAACCAACGTTTCAAGCTGAATAAAACTACTGATATCAGGAACCATCTGCAACCCACAAAAGTACAAAATGGAACAGATACAATAATAACCTATCACTATCAGAAAGTTTACAAAGATCAAAATAAAAATTCTTTAACAAATGAGAAATTAAATAGAAAAATCACAATAAAAGTAGCAGACATGGAGGATGAAATAATACAAAACAACATTAATTGCAGTGAAGTTGCATTTGCACACTGTATTTCATCAGATTTTAGCAGTGATAGGCAGATGTCAGCAGGCGTAGCCACAATATTCAGAGAAAAATTTGGACAGCCATCAGCCTCTGATTGTTTATGTAACCACCTAACTCGCCAAATTGTGAGCAATGGACCAACAGTATATGGACTAATAACAAAATCCAAATTCTACGACAAACCATTATTACAAGATTATGACCTAGCTTTGAAAAGATTAAGTAAAGATTTCAAAGAGCGGAAGCTAGCTAAGGTAATATGCTCCCCAATGGGGTGTGTACGTGACAATGTCCCCCTTAAACACTTTGCAGCAAAAATTACACAATTCCAAGTGGACACAGGGGCTCAAGTCATCATTGTAGCTAGGGATGAAAAAGCTTCCAGAACACTGAGAAGAGGTCTGACATTTCCAGACTTAATAAGAAATCTGGACACTGCCCTCAATGAGCTGCAAGAAAAGCTGGAGCTATTACAACCGATAACGGAGGATGACATTCCATCTGATCTGACAACATTGGACTTGCCCAAAGAGACAAATGCAGATACCATACTAGCCTCAGTCCTGGCTGCTGGAACCACCTGTAGCAGCAGTGATTGTGCTGGTGAAAATATGGTCATTGAAGTGTCATGTGAAACACAAGGATTACAATTTGAAAATTAAGTCGGCAAGCAAATTGCTAACGATAAATCTTTTTTAGAGTTAAATCTTGTAAAAAAGGGTAAAATTAGACTATTTAAAAAAAATATTTTATCAAAATTTACAAGGGTTAGAAAATAAAGTGAATCAATTAGATATAGTAAATTCTGAGCTTCAACCACACATTCTTGCATTTGTCGAGCATCACCAAAAAAAAAAGTAGCTTAACTGTAACAAATGTTGATAATTATGTATTAACCCTCCATGTGGCATTCTTCAAAATTTCGAAACATTTTTCGTTAGCCCAAGTGGCATTTATCGAAATTTCGAAACATTTTCCGTTCGCGGTAAATCATATATAAAATCCGTAAATATTGAGCTACATCGATGTTTTTATACTCTACGTAATCACCGTAAACAGACGATTCCAACGATATGCTACACGACACCCCTGCACTCTAGCGGCAATATTCGTAAAGTCGTGAATGTTGAAGAAGGAAGCCACACAATCTTTTATTCAAAATTTTCTACATTTATCATTTTTTATCCAAATTACACCGAATTTCTTTTATTTTAACCTAAATTAACTATATTTTCAATAAACAGACAGTTTTTCAACATAGTGCATCTAAAAACATTCTTCAAATTCATCATAAACACAAAATTCTTCTGATTTGGCTTCCGAACTTCAGAAACATCCACTGAACCCTGCAATTTCACCAGGCCTACACCCATGGACACCAATGTAAGTTTGCATACCATAATAGAGCATGTCTTTAGTTAAATTTTAGTATATAATAGAACTCTCTAGTGTTTATAGAAATTGTGTTACATATTTTTGAATGTCGTAGTAACCGCGGTGACCATTTTTCAGTAAAACTGAATTCAATTCAGTTATAAATTTATAAAAAAATATTTTTACTTACAAACCTATATAAACTATATATTTCCTGAAACTAGATAAAATTTAGAACATTTTGGCAATCTCACATTTCTTTTTTTCTCATCACAACATTGATCTTAGGGGGTAGTCCCCCCCCCCTATTTTCCGCATAAATTTAAAAAAATTTTCATATGTTACATAACATAAAAAAAAAAAATTTAGGTTATGAATTATGTATTATCTGATAGCCTACATTCTTGTGAACAGTTTGATACCACACAACAGTACTTTTATTATAATATATTATTTTTTACGAATTTTATAAAAAACCCTTCCAAATTCACCAAAAACGACCCGCCACTGAGGGAAAAAGTGACCGCCACATCTAGGATTAATAGCTGATTTTTGTAGAACAAATAAGGAAAAAGGTGGTGTTGTTATTTACATGAGGGATGATATTACTAGCACAATAAATCCAACCCACTTAGTGGATTAATAAGTATAACATAGAGGGAGTTTGTGAGTTTTGTGGAGTGATTACTAGCTGTTTATCGCCCACCAAATACTGATGCATCATTTTTTTAAAGAACTTCATAATAATTGTACAAAAGATATTAAAAAAATCTAAAAATTGTTCTGGTAGGAGATTACAATATAACCTTTGTAGACAAGATTGACTCTGATTCAAAAAATTTTTTTTATATAATACACAGCTTCAACTTGGACATAAAAATTGATATGTATACTCGTATTACTGAAAATAGTAGAAGTTGCATAGATAATGTATTGACAGACAGAACTGATTGCCAAGCAGAGGTGATAGTTACATCACTCTCTGATCATGATGGTATATTAATTAAATTAAAATTTGACAGTAAATTACAATTTAAAAATTCTCAAAAGCGAAGGATCATTACTAAGCAATTGGTAGAGCGACTAAAAACCCAACTATCAAATGAAAATTGGGACACCGTTTACCTTGCAAACGGTGTTGACAAAGAATACAACATTTTTTTGCAGATTTTTAAAAATCATTTTAATACATACTGCTCCTTAAAAATAATGATTTATAATAAAAATAAACCAAAATGTAACCTATGGTACACACAAAAACTATTAATTGAAAAAAAAATTTGCATTCTGCATACTAACAATTTAAAATTAAAAGAGATCAAAAACTTTGGACTGAATATAAACACTTAAAAAGGAATTATGAGAAAAATGTACAAAAAGAAAAAAATAACTTCATTGGAGAAAAAATAAAATCAGTTAACTTCAACACTAAAGAAATCTGGAAAGTAATTAATGATCATAAAAAGCAACAAAAATTAAAGAAAAATATTACATTAAAAACGGCAGAAAAAAATAAAATAAGTAATCCCAAAGAAATTGCGGAAAACTTCAATTATTATTTTACAAACTTGTCAGAGTCCTTAGAAAAACATAAATTTAAATAAGACCGCATCATATTTTGATTACAATGATTATGTAAATAATAGTCCTGAAATTGTATCTTCTTTTAGAGAAGTGCGGATACAGGATACAATTAGAATAATTAATTAATTAAATTACAAAAATCATCTGGTTATGATGGCATTCTATTGTCAGTAGTAAAAGACTGTGCTAAACATATTGCAAAACCGATGACACATATAATTAATTCATCCTTTCTGGAAAACATTTTTCCAAGCCCTCTTAAAATTTCTAAGGTCACTCCAGTTCACAAAACTGGTAGTGAACAAAAGAGAGAAAACTATAGACCAATATCTAATTTACCTAGTTTTTCTAAAACAATTGAGCGGGCAGTACATGATCAATTAACAAATTATCTAGAAAAAAAACAATAAACTTAATTCTTCGTAATTTGGATTTCGGCGGAATAAGTCCACTAAACAGGCACATGTAACATTTTTGGAATTAGTATTGCATTACTTGGACTCAAAACAACTTATAACTGGCTGTTTTATAGATCTCAGTAAAGCTTTTGACCTTGTTCAATTTAAAATACTATATGAGAAACTATTTAACATCGGTATACAAGGACATTGTTTGGAATGAATTCAAAATTACTTGAAAAATCATCAGCAATTTGTTGAAATTATTAGGGGAAATGGTAGAAAAATTAAAATTGTTCAATCTAGTTTAAAAGAAATTAAAATGGGTGTTCCACAAGGATCCATTCTTGGACCCCTCCTGTTCATAATTTACGTAAATGATATAGTTGATCAAGTTCCTAAAGAGAAACTTATTACCTTTGCAGATGACACTACACTAATAAACAGAGGAAAAAATATTCACAATCTTGAAATTGAAACGTTTGTTACAATCAACTCAGTTTTAAATTATTACACTAGTTTAGGGATGAAAGTAAATGTAGACAAAACACAGTTTATGAATATAGGTTTGGCAAAGAAATTATACTCCGGATTTCATTTTAATGTTATTTTAAACGAGGACCAGCTCAAACAAACTGAAAGCGTAAAATTTTTTGGTGTAATTTTTGATCACAAATTGAACTGGAATGAACATAATAATCAACTTTCACTAAAATTAGCAACCGGTATACATTTAATAAGAAAAATTTCTAAGTTAGGCAATAAACACATATTGATAAATTGTTATTATGCTTTCATATACTCTCATATAAGTTATTCAATAATTCTCTAGGGAACATCATCTTATCAAAATTTGAATAGAATATTTATATTGCAAAAACGGGCAATTAGGTATATAAATAATCTGAGTTCTTTTGAATCATGTAGAAACTTTTTTATCAGTAACAGAATTCTTACAGTGCCATCTATTTATATACTAGAGTGTATAATGTACTGTAGGCTTAATAATAAAATTGAAATTGAGAAGAACCATAGATATAATACAAGGAAAACAAATTATGCCTTAAGTCATAGGTTGAAGATATATGAATCCAAGCCCTCATATATTGGTAACAAATTTTTTAGTAAACTTCCTATCAATTTGAAACAGGAAGTAGAAAATAAGTCCTTTAAAAAAAGTTACAAAATTGGCTTGTGGAGAAATGTTTTTATAATACTGTATTGATGACCTTATGTCGCAAGAAATTAGATGCTAGCTAATTAATATACTTTTTTATTATAAGATACATTGTTAACTTTAATATTAAGTTATATGTATGTTGACAACTTTTATACCTTTTGAGTAAGGTTTTTGTAAAGGCTGTATATAAATAAATAAATAAACAGGCCGAGCTTTTATATTGAGAGAGAATCATGTAGGGAGAGGTAAGCAGGCGTAGAGAACAACACTAGAGTGAAGCAAGGGCTTTTAGTTATTAATAAATATATATATATATATATATATATATATATGTATTTCACTTTTAAAATTTGATTTCACTGGAGTATTTAACAGGTTAGACAAGGATAGTTGGACATTTTCCATCATTTCATGTAGAAACTCAATCATGAGATCGGATTAGTCATGTCGACTGACTACAGTATGAAACCCGTAGACCTATAGTGATATTTGATCTACCTGCCCTCCCATACACGAACAGTAGTTTGACCCAACTGCCCTCCCATACATGAACAGTGATACTGACCTACCTGCCCTCCCTTAAATGAACAGTAGTGGTACTGACCTACCACCTGCCCTTCTTTACACGAACAGTGGTTTGACCCACCTGCTCTCCCATACACGAACAGTGATACTGACCTACCTGCCCTCTCTTACATGAACAGTGGTTTGACCTACCTGCCTTCCCATACACAAACAGTGGTATTGAATCACCTGCCCTTCTTTACAAAAACAGAGGTTTGACCCACCTATCCACCCTTACACGAACAGTGGTTAGACCCATCTGCCCTCCCATACCCAACAGTGGTTTGAAAGGCTTTCAAATCACAAAAAGCCCCTGCCAATATGAGACTGACTATTGTGTCAGATTTAGGGTTAATTAATAACAGTGTAATTTTCATACAATAATAACAACCACACAGACAAACATTAAAGTATGCCATAAATTTATTAATGACAATGAATGTAATTGTCTAAACCAAACAACTTATATTAATTTCAATAACTAAGTGTATTCAAAGCTGTCCTAAGTGAATCTCTGATAAGACAGCTGAAGTGAAAATGTAAAAATCTATATTAGCTGAGAGCTCTTAAACTGATACTTAATTATTTAGTTATAGAACCAAATATAATACTCCCAACTATTAAAAACCACACGCATTTTGAAATATTCATCTTGTACTAAGATATTTAATTCAAAGTACACTTCTGCTTGTTTTACAACTCTAAATTTTAACTAAATAAATTGCTATGAAAATACGAGGGTCGTCCAGAAAGTAAAGAACGATTGCGCATCACGGACGGCGCAGTTCCCCCACCACCGCGGGAGTGGGCTTATTCTTTAGTCCAAACCTTCCGCTTCAGTTTGAGCTGTGTAGCGGTGCCGTGAGGTCACGTTTGTGTGTCTTGTGGAAGTTCAAAATGGCGGCGCCAATTGAAAATCCCGCCAAGTGTGAAGTCCGTAGTGTGATTCGGTTTCTGAATGCGCAGCATGTTCGACCCATAGAAATTTATAGGCAAATTAAGGCAGTGTACGGTGACAATGCGATGAACGAGTCATCGGTGAGAAAATGGTGCATTCAATTTAATGAAGGCAGAACTAATGTGCACGACGAGGAACGAAGTGGAAGGCCGTCACTCGTTACTGACGAGTTGACAGCGAAAGTTGACGAAAAAATTCAAGAAAACCGGCGTTTCACATTGAGCAGTTTACTGGCATTTTTTCCACTGCCAGTAGATCGCTCAAAGTGAAACGCCGGTTTTCTTGAATTTTTTCGTCAACTTTCGCTGTCAACTCGTCAGTAACGAGTGACGGCCTTCCACTTCGTTCCTCGTCGTGGACACTAGTTCTGCCTTCTGCCTGTCGGGAACAGACACAAAAATTAAAAATAAAAATATTCAATGAATGAATCCAAAGTTGGCCATGTTGTTTTGATCAGACCATGCCGCATACTTGGCCCCGTCCATCTCGGAAGCGACTGCTTGGTCCTGTAGCAACCTATGGTTCTCGCCACCTATTAATTCACCACAGCCTGTTATTGGACATTTACGTCTTTCCATTGCTCCTCCACATTCTGTTATACAATAAATATGGCCATTCTTGCATTTAAACCAATGGCCAGTCTTTTGTTGACTGTGGAAACTTCCCAACATAGCTGAATGAATCATGGCTCTTTCTGCACTTGATATTTCTGTGGCACTGCCGATCAGTTTTTTGAGCTGAGAAAGCAAAACTACCACTAGTTTGTCTAAAGCTTCGTCGTAAATAGTTATAGAGAAAATTAATGTCTCTGCCTGTTTCTTAACATGATTTACTGCTGATTGAGATTGAATCATGCGATAGTCATATGAGTTTGTATAGTGTAGTAAATCAAACATTCTGTGGATTCTTTTGAGTTCCAGTTGAAAACTTTTCATCTCTTGTTCACTAATCTTTTTATCTCTTTGTTTTAGCAAACTAGTAAGCACATTAATTTTTTTGGTAACAATATCTTTTGATTCACCATTAAAAGTATCCCAAGATGATAGTTTCCTCTGGTAAAGAGAAATAAAAAATTCAGTTTCGAAACATAGAAGATCACTTTTTTTGGCGTCTACGACTTTTCTCCTCATCCTGATCACTTCAGGTAGCTCATCTTTTAGCGCCATATACAATTCTTCCAACTCATCAGGTCCTGCAATAAAACATTACTTCATTAGAAGTACAAAATCAGCCAGAATAGACAGTTACTGGGCACTTAAACAATTTTAAATTTATGAACACTACATTCTGATACTATTCTAAATAATGACAATGATATCCAAATAAACTTATATCTAACTAGTAAAACTATCTGAAATCACACTACATTTTATCAAGAACTTTTATAAAAAAAGACAACTTGCAAAGTAAAATGATTTTTGAGAATAATATTAAACATTGTTAAAAAAGAGCAAAGTTCCATAAATTTTAAACAAACATTGAAGATTATTTAACTAATATAATAAATGAATTATCTTTTACGCGATAATTTTTAATATAAGTAAGACAAATTGAAAAGTAAAAGATTAACATTATAAATACAACAACATCTGATTTCATTACATTCTTAACTCTTTTACTGTTTAAATAAATTGACTTAAATGATCAGCTTTATAGTTTTAAATAATTTTTATACACTTGTGCCCTCCATTTTTACATTTACACCAAGGATCCCGACTAAAACTCCTTGGTATTGACCCATCCGCCCACTCACTCACGTACAGTGGTACTGACCCACCGGCCCACTCCCCCACGTACAGTGGTATTGACCCACCCGCCCACCCAAACACGTACAGTAGTATTGACCCATCCGCCCACCCCTCACGTACAGTGGTACTGACCCACCGGCCCACTCCTCCACGTACAGTGGAATTGACCCACCCGCCCACCCAAACACGTACAGTGGTATTGACCCATCTGCCCACTCCCCCACGTACAGTGGTACTGACCCTAATTAACCCACTGTCAATGATGGAAGACCCCTCTCACTTAAATAATCTTTGCAATTTCACATTTCGTAAAACAGCTCATTGACTTATTAAAATACAAGCTGGTTTAATTTAAGTAATAACTATCAAGATAAAAAACTAGGTATAAGTGAGTTTACTTCAGCATTTCCAATCAAACTTACTCGATTTTAGCCAACTGCATGGAGCAATTTAATAAAAAAAGGTTATAGAACTATATATATTATTCTTTGCTTGTTTATCATACATTATTATAATTATATTACATGTTCAATTATGGTGTTTGTAAACCTTTCTAAAAACAACATTTGCAAGAGTTGCAGATGGCATTAAAAAGTGCAGATTTAGTCCAATTTATCTTGAATCTACCGTATTGAGGGTTTGGTACTGTTCGGTGAGATCAACAATATGGCTAGCGTTTCTCACAGGGAAAAGAAGTGTACTGCTTTAAATGTTGAATTCAAAAGAAAAGAGATCCATGTAAATATCAATGTACGTAGTGCATTAATTACACTTACAATAAACAATTGTTTTACAGTACAATATAAGAAAGCGAACATATACTACAAAATTTTCCCATTTGAACCTCACTATCAAGAATACCTTGAAAACAAATATTTTTAATCCCTTCAGATTTGTGGTATTGAGGTTCTACTCTACATAGATTATGGTTTGGAAAAAGGTCACATTACCATTTGAGGGAGGCCGCATTGACACAAAATTGATCTCTTGCAGTTTTTTCAAGGCCCGATTTCTTTGTTTTCTTATCTCATCTATCCTTCCAAAACACCTTTCTTTTATTTGTTGTATGTCAAAATATGTGTGTTTTATAAGGTTCATAAAGCGTTGAACTTTAACAATTGGTGTTTTGCAACGCGGGCACATTTTAGCCACAATCTCTCTGCCTTCATGTTTCATGTTGAGCCAGTATTCCAGGCCTGAGTATTCAAAAGTATGCTTACAATCTTCAAGATATATCCACCTGAAAAACATTCAACAAGGAAATTAAAACTATATTTTATACATGCAAAGATTTATGATATAGAATGTTTAAACCCTTAGGACCTAAGGAAAAATGTTATTACCATGCCATGAAAATTGTCATAAACCACATTCAGATAGTCCTATAAAGGGTGTCCCGTAAGTAACCAGCCAAACTTCTGGAGGTCATTCCTTGGGTTAAAACAAACAAAACATTTCATGTGTACAAATCGTCTATCTCACTCCATTATCCGGCTATCTGTCTGTATGTGTTTTTTACTAAAAACTTAATATCTCAAAAGTTATTTAAGATAAAACCATGAAAATTGGTATGAATGTTGATCTTTATAGTGTCCATGTACTATTCAAATTTCATTTTTTTACAACAATCTTTTTCAAAATGTCGGCCATTTTAAATTTTTAAAGCCAAATATCTTAAAAACCTTAAATTTTACTAAAAACTTGTAAGTTACAAAAAAGTTTGAGAATTTATTTTTATAAATAATTATATAAAAAGTTTTAAGATTGAACAGTTATTAACTGAGAAATTACAATTTTTATCAAATAAAAATATGCTTGATATTAATAAAATTGAAAACTTTAGTAAAGTAACATTTATTTACTGAAAACTAAATACAGTAGGAATAGGTTAGAAGTGACGTTTATTACAACACAAAAACAACAGTAAAGAACAAAAGAAACCAATACTAGTGATCCTACAACATATGCTCAAAGTGCCCACCATCCATGTCTATGCATCGTTCTAGTCGATTTCTCATAGAACTTCTCATTCCTTCAAATACACCCGGTTTCTGTCTAATCGTATTACAGCCATTCACTATTCTTTCCCTTAACATTTCAATACTTCCAACAGGCGCTTAGTATACCAAAGATTTAAGGTAACCCCATACAAAAAAAGTTCAGTGGGTTTAAATCAGGAGACTTGGCAGGCCACGCTACAGGATCACCACGGGATATCAATTTGTTTCTAAAAGCCTGTCTTAAGTGTAGTCTAACATCGACACTAAAATGTGCAGGAGCACCATCCTGCATAAACATTGAACTTATTTCATGTCAAGGCATGTCAATAGTTTAGGTAACAAATTTAGTAAAAAGTCTAAATACGATGCTCCGTTTAGTCTATTTGGCAAAACTATGTCCTGACGATTTATCTCCAATAATCCCTATCCACACATTAAGAGAAAAACGTACTTGGTGTTTGGCATTGTGATGTAGCATGAGGGTTGAAATCAGCCCAAAAGTGGTTGTTATGATAATTGAAAATACCTTCTCTTGAAAATCCTGCCTCATCGGTAAACAAAATACTTGACAGAAATAGTGGAATAAAAGCAATTTTTCCTAAAAACAATTGACACAGATTAATTCTAGGCTGGAAGTCTCTTTCAGAAAGACTTTGGACTCGTTGAAAATGATATGGATACAATTGTTGATCTTTCAAAATACACCACGCAGAGGTTTTTGACATTCCTTCTACCTGTGACAACCTTCTGACACTCGTACTAGGGTTTCTTCAATGGCATTTAATATTCTTTCTTGAGCTCTAAAAGTTGTCACTGAAACTGGACGACCCAATTTTTCAACTTAAGCAAAAATTCCACGCTCCCTCAGGGACCTATGAACAGTTACAAACCTTTTTCGGTGAGGAGTTCTTCGATGAGGAAATCTTTCTTCATAGAGTCATACTGTCTTGCGTGAATTTCCATTAGCCAATCCATAAATAAAATGAACGTCTGATAATTCTTCATTTGAATAAATAGGCATTTTGCTTCATGAAGAAACTAAATAAAATAAAATATTAATACCAGTGCAGCCACAAAAACTATCTCAAAAACCCCTTAACATCACTGTTTTTCTTTAGTAATGTACTCCAATCAATAACAAATTAAAATCTGTTGTAAAAATCTATTTAGCACTAATCTAATTTTTAGTAAATAAATGTCACTTTACTAAAGTTTTCAATTTTATTAATATCAAGCATATTTTTATTTGATAAAAATTGTAATTTCTCAGTTAATAATGTTCAATCTTAAAACTTGTTATATAATTATTTATAAAAATAAATTCTTAAACTTTTTTGTAACTTACAAGTTTTTAGTAAAATTTAAGGTTTTTAAGATATTTGGTTTTAAAAATTTAAAATGGCCGCTATTTTGAAAAAGATTGTTGTAAAAAAATGAAATTTGAATAGTACATGGACACTATAAAGATCAACATTCATACCAATTTTCATGGTTTTATCTTAAATAACTTTTGAGATATTAAGTTTTTAGTAAAAAACACATACAGAGAGATAGCCGGATAATGGAGTGAGATAGACGATTTGTACACATGAAATAATTTGTTTGTTTTAACCCAAGGAATGACCTCCAGAAGTTTGGCTGGTTACTTACGGGACACCCTGTACAGTCCAAGAATAACTGCTATGGTTTCTCTGAAACACGTCTTGTGTTGAAAATATTATTTGTATATAAAATTTTTTTGTAATCTGACCCTGCATACCATTGTACTAATATTAGTTTTAATCACGACTAGAATCAATATTTTTTTCAGTCTCAGCTTCATGTGCTAAAGGTTCTCAGTTCGATCCCAATCAGAGTCATAATACATTTTGAGAAGGATCAGCTGATAACCACCAGCTGTTTATTTGTCATTGGGCTATTAATTAATGACACTTTCTAAGAAATAGTCGGCCTTAGTTTGTAGCAATTCGCTCATCTACACTCATTCGAAATCCATATTCGCCCATATCTTGACGATCTGTGTCTTATGAATAAATAAATATCACTGAGGACATCACATCATAGCATGTGCGAAACGTCTGTTATCTTGTAAATAGTGTAGATAGCACCTTGACACAGTTGTCACCAGAAAATATAGATTCTAATTATGACACCAGTCGCTTAAGCCTCAGATCTAAAAATACTTTAAACATCTGATGTCAAAAATTTTGCCTTTCTTTCTTAACATCAGCTATTTTTTAGTTGAATAATAAAATTTAAAAAAGCTTAAATTAAAACAATTGCATACTATTAGCTTAGCAACTCACAGCATATTCAATAGTATTTGAAATAGTTGATTAATAAAGAGTTCTTAACTTAGTGATCTAAAATGATAGTTGCTATATCAATTTCAGGTTAACAATGCAAATATGGCAAACTAAAAAAATTAATTTAGCCTACATAAAGTACAAAAATAAGCGGTCTCAAGAATAAAACTTGAACCATTTCACACAAAATACTAATTCCATCTAAAATACAAATAATACTTATACTACTTAAGATCAAACAAGGACAATGGAAAGAAAAACAAAATTAAAACACAGCTGACTCAGAAACACATAAACAAGAGCGGGGAGTGCAACAGTGGAAGGAAGAGGATAGATAAGTGACTCCATCTAGGTCTGTTTTGAGAAAACCATTTTGTATTTTCTTTTGATTTATTATTTTGGAATTATTAAATGGTCAATTTGACAGATCCCAACTTTTGACTCATTTTTTATATGTAGTAACTAAAACCTGTTATTTCTAAATTAATGACTAATGGATTGGTCTCGTAATTTTATTCATCTTGAGTAACAATTTTGTTTAACCCTACATCGTGGTTTGACGAGGTTCACGTCCAATGGAAACTGCAACTGCCCTGGTTCTTGTGTCTTCCGTCAGCTAATAAGATCTAACGGACCAATTATGAACTTTTTGGAATTCCTATTATGCTTATCAGGTACAGAAGAGTTTTAGCTAACATTTCAATACAAAGTTGCAAAATGTGAATTTTTCAACCAGCTTAAACAAAGTACAATATTACATCAGCTGATTGTGAATCTCCGTCATCAAGTTGTTTTCTGTGTCGGAGTTGTTGCTATTGTTTATTCATTTTATTTTCCACGTGTTTTATGCTAAAAATGTAATTTGTAAATGTGTATTAATGTAAATTTAGTATATTCAATTAGTGTAGTGTTTATTTTAGTCATTTATTTACCAGCTATAAATTGTTGTTTTTTGCTAGTGTTATGAATTGGAAAAAAGTTGCTCATTGTAGGTTATGTAAATGAAATAAGTTTGATTATTTACTTTATAGTTTTTTTTTTTAATCTAAGCTATTATTTCTTTCAAATAAATAATCCATATGGTTTTAGTGCTATACAATTGCAGGAAATGATAGAGATATTGGGGAATGGCTAGATGAAGACTCAGACAGTGACCAACTGTATTATGCACAGTTAGATATTTCTTTAGGTCATAATGTTGAATTTGACAATGAATTTAGTTCTGATATAGAAGAAAATGCATTGCAAAATGGAAGTGATGATGGAACTTCTCCCATAAAAAAAATAATAAAAATGTACCTACAATGACCTGGAACGGTATGGAAGGTTATGTTCCTAAAAGGGAAACTGTTATTGGAGTTCCAAGGACAAAAATAGAATTGAATTATGTGTTAGAAATATTTGAAAACTTTTTACTAAGGAAATAATTTTAGTTATAAGAGACCAAACAAATTTACAACAACGATATATGAAAGGAATGCTATTTGGGCGTAGGCAAGAGATTGGAACACCTGTCCCCTGCAAATGAGCTGTACTGATATTTTCCAGTGGTAATGCTATTCCAGTGGGAATAGATCAAAGCCCTAATTTAGGTCATATTACTCAAAAAATATTTTACTGGAAAGCGCTATTTTTTTTAACAACATGCCATTAGAGCAATTTGAATTTATTTCAAAATACTTGCGATTTTTCAAATTGAGGAATCAATGATTAGGTTTTTATTTTTGAGTGATTTTAAAATATGATTACCGCGCTCATTGTGCACCTATTTTTATTAAAGCTATAGCTCCTTTGGACTTACCTAATTTTTGCATATTTGACATGTTAGGTACTGGGTTACGGCACTGGTGGCGCAGTGCTGTAACCAAGCTACATGGGGACAAAGTGTTTGGGAGATTGTAGGCGATAAGTTGGATGCTCGGTCCTCTTAATACCGACATGGCGTCTGCTTGATGGTGGCTATCGGCGTGGACACTACTAGAGAAGTCTGAGGTGTCCATGTTGGGTGGTAATCATTGTGCGAATGTTGTGTGGGGGAGATAACTGAGTATCAGGCTGGTCAATTAGCTGAAAATCAGACCTGCCCTACGTGGTTTGGATTCCACGTAAAGCTGTAGGTCTCTTAGTTGCCCTAGCTGTTGGGCTATTAATAAATTGCCCTTTCTGAGGAACAGTTGAACTCAGTTAGTAACCAGACTACACTCATCCACACTCATATAACCATTCATATTCGCCTTAAAACCAACAACGTTGTGTCGGCGTTTCATATGTAAGAATGTTCGAACCTTGTAAATAAATATATTTTTGATTGCATTTACCACCAAAAATTGGAGACAAAATAACATAATTTTCATTACACTTTGCTTGAAAATTCATGAAATGATAAACGTTTATAATTATAAAAACAGAAAACTCTTACTTGGCGTCATCCTCAGTTTCTTCTCCAGTCTTAAAAAACTCTTCAAAATGTTGAGGCTCACATTGGCGGCAAGGGGGGCATGGCTCACCACAAAATCCAACACAGGGGTGAGTGCAGTCTAACTGTTTTGGACAGTTTTCATAGCAAGGATTTCTATCGCACAGTTCTCCACACAGTCTATTGCACTTCAAATGTGGACACTGATAATCACAGGGCTCCTGGAATATAAAGATAAAGTGTTTAGGATACTAGTTATAGCAATTCTCTGTATCACAACGTACTTCATACAGGATTTTTAGCAAGCGAATATGGAAATTTATAATTTCAAGGCTCATGAAACACAGTGGCTAGTGAAAGTCTAAGAGCTCCAAGTTTGGGGGCTTCTAATGATGTAGCCCCTGATTCAGGTGTGACTGTATGGTAACCAAGACCTAAAACTACTATAAAGCATTTAATATTTCACTCTGATGAAGTTGTGATCTTCCACAGTCAATCTTTTTTCATCCCTGGAAATACCTTACCTATTGCACTCACATGTGTTATTTTATAAAAGATACTAAAAAGGATTCTCACAAGAAGAACATTTCAATCACGAAAATTGAATCTGTGGAGCTGAAGAGATTGCTGATTCATTTGCAGATTATTTATTTTCAGCACAAGAACCCTATTTATACCAACTCCATTGCCCCAATACAACAAATATTACATATAACAGTTTACTATGAAAAGAGCATAATCGCATTAAGATAAAAACTAGGTATAACATCTCTCAAGCGTCTAAGCAAAAACACTGTTGTCGATAACTTATTACATACCACCTCAATGTGGGTCTCCCACTACAGCCTAGAATGTAAAAATATAATAAGAAGTTTTACCCCGTTAACTTCATTATTTATACTGTTTAATAAAGAATTGTTAAGTCAAAAAGTCATATATTGAGTTTTTTATCTGTTAAGTAAAAACTTATTAGCAGCACGCCAATTGCATGCTTCATTTACCAGTAAGCTATCCATGTCAACCTAACATAACATTTATCAGACTTAAAGAAGGCAACATCATCAGCAAACATGTCTTAGCTGGCACATTAGCAGGCAAGACATTAACCATAATGACGAAAAGGAAAGGGTCGAGTACCGACCCTTGCAGAATGCTGTACTCGACTCTACAGCCATATATATATATATATATATATATATATATACGTAGATAGCAGAGTAGTCGAGTTTCACTAAGTGTTCACTACTTCTTTCTACTTCAGTGTTCTTCATTACTAGCTTTCTATCTATCAACATCAAGGTGTTTACCAAAGCTGTTGATTGAGCAGGTAGCACTTGTGGCGCTGGCAGTTTAGTTTTTTCGAAAATTAATATTAAATCAAAAACTAAATTAAGTGCAAAACCTTTAATTTTGTCAATTTAACCACTAAATTTAAACCTCTGGGCAACTGCGTTTCTTATGTTATAACAGACTGCTATGCATGGATTTTTTGTTAATTTTGGCCTTAAACAGGGACGTTTCTCCATCAACTTAATAGGGAAGGTCTAAATAACAACGCAGTACTTATTAATATAGCATAGTTTCATTTTCTATCAGCAAGAATCTGCACCAAATTAAAAAACAAGAAGATGCCCACCCCATTTGAAAAAATGATCCACCTAAAGATTAAAAAAAACTCTATTTCAGCAAATAATGGTAGAACTAATCTATATTTATAAAATAGGATGTTTGTGTATGTTTGAAGTTTATGCGCTGCCAAACCATCCAACCGATCGCCATGAAACTTTAGGATGTTGTCCTGTATACTCCCGAGATGGTTTCTGTGAAATTTGATGCAGATCCGTCCACAGGGTCCCGCCCCACGGGCTCCTAAAGATCCCATGTTATTCAAATGGAGAATCTGAATTGTTTACAAAAAACATATGACTGTGTGGTTTAATGTAGTTTCACATGCCATAAGCAGATTGAAGTTCTCACAACAACAGTACTGTCTATGTTTTGATTTATTGTAGTTCTACATTTCACCTTGAGAGTGTAGCACACACTACAAAAAACCTTTACATTTATACACCAAATAAGAAGACCAAAAATATTGTTTACCCTCTTGCACTCATTTAATAAATAATGTTTTTTTTTTCTATAATTCTTTTTATTGCTTTATTTTGGTATGTCAATGAAAAATGAAAGGCGAGACAACGTCCGCCGGGTTCAGCTAGTCAACAAATAAAAGTGTGTCTTAAAAGTAAAAGTGTTAAGTAATCTAGGATTCCAAAACTAAAACCTACTTTTCACCCTGCAATAGATAACATTGAGCAATTTTCTACCTGTATAGATTTATATGATTTTAATGATATGAGGGATAGAATTTAACTCTTTACTTATATAAGAAACTGGAATGTTTGAAAAATATTCCCAACAGAATTAGGTTACTAACAAATTATTTGTGGACATATCATACTTAGTTCAACAACATAAATCAATGTCCTTTATCACATTTAAAAAATAACTTATCTTTATTGGTATATTACAATTATAATTCATCTTACACGATAAGTACTGAAAAAATCACTACTACTAATTGATTTTGACTAAGTGCGACAATTTTCAGGATTTAACAGTACTTGATATGCCAGAGGTTTGTACCCACATTAAGTGCAGCAATGCATACAGCACAGTTCACACAGCACAGTGGAATTCAACCATCTCAAAAAACATTATATAGGAGATTAACAACATCAAGGTAAAAAAAAACAAAAGAACTGGAAAGGATAAGATTAGCTCTCACATAATAATTGGCTTGCAAACGATTATTTTAAATTTTCAGAGGAGCGCAGCAAAATGCTATGAGTACAGCTTGAATGAAAACCCATTGTTGTTTACAGTTTCAAGTGATTTTCAGACTACAGTTGGAGACTGCAAGAGACGTCCTTACAATGTCATCTTGCCAATGGTTGTCAAAACTATGCAACTTTTAAACTAGCAAATATACACTAAGTATCAACCTAACACCAAAACCATATGTAAAACATGCCAAGACAAATAAAAGAAAGATCTGGGGGTGTAACTATCTCTTTTTACAGTATCTGATAAGTTTTTTTTTATAGGGATGGACGGGTCTCAAAATTTCGGGAATTCCCCAAGAAATTATAATTCTCATCCTGCGAGAAGAAAACCTTTTTACGATCGAGAATTCCATTTTGATCTGAGTTTTTTCAATTCTTTGTAAAATGTAACCAACTAAATACATAGTTTGATCTCAATAACGTGGTTTTAATCGACATTCATGGCCAATTTCGGATTTTTCAATGATTATAAATTAAAGTGAAAGGATAACAAAATATGATAAGACTTGTCTCGATTAGCGTGGAATGTAATTTATTGCTTATGTTGTGGCAATGGAGTTACGAAATGACAGTCAACAGTTCGGCGCGATCGTAGATATGATGTTCTCACGACTCATTCATTTGACAAGTGAGCGAGATATCCGGATCATGATGCTCAATGAGATCTGTTAAGGTCGAACCCGTTACCGACGCTGAGATCCGATGATCCAACCAAACAAATCTGGTTTAGGACAGAACCGCTGACCAAGACCCAAATGAGAATGAACGAAAACTGAATAAGCTTATATTCCAATGTTCGTTCGCGTCAGTAATCTTTCAATCAAACTGTCCTGTGAACAGGTCACTTTAATATCCAGAACCAATTGGTCCGGATCACTGTGAAGAACAAAACTTCCCCTCCCATGGCTAAAGTCCATCTCCCTTATGTTGTACGTACAATGAACCGTTCAGCCCGGTCGCTGAAATTATCGTATATTTCCCATGAGGTAACTAATCATCCAATGATTTGACAGAAGAAAATATCGTATCATATCATACAAAATATCGTGATGGCGTTCTAGCATCATGTGACATTACAGTATTTATTAATTTTCTATCGAATAAAAAATAAATAGATATATCCGTGGCGAATGTCAACTAATTATTTGTTTATGAACACTTTAGATCGTCAAATCTGCACGCAATATTTGCAGAGATACGATATTTTTGTCTGTCAAACTGTCGAACGGTTTCCTGACTAGGTTAGAAAGTAACACAGATGGAGTGTAAAATGTGGCACAATACAATAATTTTGATTTGTAAACTCACTGACCGGTTCCCTGCTCATAATTGTTACTACTACGTCGATGTTATGAGCAAAACAATTCAATTCCAAATCTTTTCTGATTGTAATACGGACAGATTTAGCTGTAAAGAACATAATTAATAATTTTTAATGAACCGAAGCATTATCGTACTTCTCGTTTATAATTCATAAATTTATAATTTAGCTACACAATATCTTCATTGTAACATAATTGGCACTTGGCTGATATTTCAGATTGCATCCTGCCTGGCTAGGCTTATGTTATTTGCTGATTACGTTTCACTCTAATACGTAATAAATTGCTCATGAGGAAATGATTATCTTTTGTTCATGTATCTAAGTGGTTTCGAGTTGCAGACATTTCATTACCGATCATAATCTATTTAAATAATTGATCCAAAACGACTTTAAAATTTATTTTTAGATTTAGGTGCACAAATATTACTATCGATCGATTGAACTATTTTAGAATCCATATTTTTCTAATTTGATTACATAATTCACAGCTTATTTCCGGTTAGTTGTAACAACATTATTACTTGATAAAATAACCACAGATCCACTTTTCATGGCGTATACAAAATCCATTTTTTCTCGAGAGGAGGCAATTTTGAAAGCATCCGATTGCGTTTGTTGATGACGCCTGATTCGTAGGATCATTTAGATTGGATGATCCAGCTTTTGCCTAAAAGCTTTGCTACTGTGATAGGAACTCGGAACTACCAGATAAACCAGATCAGCCGTCTGTCTGGTTAGTTGACAGTCACAGATATGAAACAGAGGTTGTTTTCTTATGACCACAGCGAACGCATCAGAGGCAGTTATATAAATAGAATCAAACAAATGCACATCTCTACATGTGCAGTAGTAATTACTGTTTATCCTTGAGGATGTGGGGGAATAAGGAAGGGACTGCCAAGATGTTGGCTCTGTGTGTAATTTCAGTTCCTAATTATAATGTAGTTACGTTAATTAATTGAAGAATTCATCAATGTCTAGTTTTTATGGTGATGTTAATTAAATTTGGCATGTAATAAGTAACTACCATTCTTATATTTCACTTGTTACAATTTTAATTAAGTTAGCTCTTAAAATATTTATTAAGAATTATATCAGATAGCTTGTTTTGTTTATTAAGTGTGAAATCTGTTATTGTTTAGTCTAAACCTGTTTGAATTTATTTTCTATTTTGTAGATAACAAGCAAATAATAAAGAATACTTAAAATAAGGAGTACATAAATGTGCCTTAACAGTAATGGTTAAATGTCTTACTAGATCACGTACCAATAAATAAATAAATTATTTCTATAAAATGATTTGGTTTATTTGTTATATCTACTAAGTTTGAAAATTAGTGTATGCTAGCTGGAGAAAATTTCTCGAAATTCGGGAGGAAATCAATTTCCCTCTCGTTTCCCTCCCGAATCTAAAAATCTCCTCTCGTCCATGCCTTGTTTTTTTAATTAGCATTATATGTGTTGGTACATATGCAGTACAAGTGAATGCCACAAAACACAAATATATTACAATATAAGCACAAAATGCACAAATACTATGGTGATCAATTTTGGAAAAAAACACATGTTTACCTTCCTCAGATTCAAGAGATTCAAAAAGAATTTTACGATGACGATTGAAACTAAGCTTCCGTTTTCATTATTAATAATTGCTACAGCTACAGAAAAACATTATTTACTTGATAAAATCCTACAACCCCTTTCTGGTATACTCACTTTTTGTCATGAAAGCCGAAATTTTGAAGCATATTGTCATGAGCGGGGACGGGGTTTTTAGTTATGCCTTTTTCTAAAAGGCTTGCTACCTGTGTCTCAACACAGTATAAACACGATCAGCTCTTCGTCATCGTTGAAGTGCTGACCGCCAAGGAAAGACTTCAGATGTAAGAACAGATGAAAGTCGCTAGGAGCGAGGTCAGGGCTGTACGGAGGATGGTCAAACACGTCCCAGCCAAATCCCTGTATGAGGTTTTTCATCACATTTGCAGTGTGTGGTCGTGCATTGTCGTGAAGAAAAACAACACGAAGAAGCAAAGTTTTCGAAATTTCAGTTTTTCGGTAACAATTTCATGAATTAATGATCGTGAGATTTGGGGGAATTCCATAGCGAAAGCACTCATTGTAAACTTACGGTTTTCCTTGATCTTCTCATCAATCGTGTGAACCCAGTTCTTCTGTAATCAAAGATGGACGCCCGCTTCGTTCTTCATCATGCACTTCATTACGTCCTTCATTAAACTGTCGGACCCATCTTCTCACCATTGAATCACTCATCGCATTTTGTCCGTAAACCTCGCAAATTTGCCGATAAATGTCAATCAGTTTCACTTTCTTAGCATTCAGAAAACGATATTTTGAGCATTTTGTGGTTGTATTGTGATATATTTCTGCAGTTTGTACTTGTACTGTAGTATCACAGATAACTAACTCTACCCAGATGGCTCAGTTACGGGAAAAGCGTGCACGCTGTTTAAGGAGTATGTAGGGAACACACACTACATGACCATGCATTTAGGATGCGACATTGCCACATTGAACGAGTATTAAATCTCAATTATTATCATGAGCTGATATTTATTATTGTAATATTTGTTATTAATATGATTAGTTGAATGAGTTCAATCTGGCAACGCCGCCCAGTTGACAGCCACTCAACGAGCTTTAAAGCGGACAGTTGACACACTACAAAAAAATTGTTAACACTCATTAACAAGGGAATGAGCTATCTGAGTAGAGTTATTTACCTGTGGTAGTATATTTATGCATTTTGTGTTTATATTGTAATATAATTGTGTTGTGTGATGTTCACTTATACTGAGTACCTAATAATCAACAGATATAAAGTGTGAAGGAGTAGACATATAGCAGTTAGTTCAACAGAATTCTGAAAAGAAGGACGATTAGAATTAAGAAGTAGAGTTTCATTAATCTCAATATTTACTGGCTTTGCGTATTTGTTCGGCTTTCTATATTATTTGTTCGGATTGTTACATCATTTCTATAAGGAAAAAATTTAGTAAAGTTAATTTACCACACGTACTTTTTTCAAACTCACTCAAAACAAGGGGGATATGACCTGTTATTTAAAAGCAATCATAAAAAGTTAATAAAAGAAAACAATTGTTGAAAACATTCTTAAACTATCGGTATCAGAATGTTGGACATTTATAACACTACTAGGTTAAATTTTGTTGTAGAGGCTGTGATATTACAACATAAATAATGATGTTTTATAAATAAGACTCACCTTACAAGGTATACAAGGTTGTCCACACTTCCTGGGACATTTAGAATGTTTACATTCGTGCATGCAAGGCCTGTCACACGGAGGACACACCTCTCTGCAGGGATCCTTACAGCTGCAACATTCAAACACCAGATTTACTTAACTATGTTCTCCAGTGAATAATTTTATTGTAGTTGAGCATCCAACTCCGAATACATGTAATTTCCTTGATTATCAGAAGACCGGATGTCATCTGTCCGTCCCCAAACCATTGTGGGATTTTAACAGTCATGATAGTTGCCTCTCTCCTCCCGCTTGGCCACACAGCAGCACATTTATCAGTAGCTGACGGCCGCGTTTTGCAGCTTAACATTACTTCACTTTATAATGTTTCACACTTAAATTTTTGTAACATATGAATTTCAAGTTTTATCAAACTTTAAAGGATAGTTAATTGTGTACTCCATGAGACTGCATTAATTCTTGCATGAAAATAAATAAATAAATTATCGCAATAGTTATTTATGTTTAAAAAATAAATTAAGGGATACAATTAATATATGACCTCAGAGAGCACTAGACAAATGTGTTCTATTACAAAAATGGTCGTTTAAATTTGTACGTTGATAAATTAAGGTGCAATACGTTTATAAAAACATGGTAGCAGGTGTAGCAGACCCTTAAGGAGCACGGGGGTTGCTGAAACAACACGATAAGCAAATTTTCTAAGACACAGTATTTTGGACACATCATAAACAAAAACACATAGACAAAATATTTTTTGCCATTATTTCTATTAGGTTTAGATGCGAGCAGGAAGAGAACTCTCTGTGGTTGAGGAATACACCTGTGTTACAATACCCTTTCCCTTTGTTCCAG
>JAQJVL010000018.1:869978-1157482 GCA_035578905.1 Stictocephala bisonia | reverse complement strand
GCTGATGTAGTGTTTGGCTTGTTGTTATCAAACTTTTTGAACTGTTTAAATATGTTAGTGAACATTTAAAATAAAATTTCTCACCTGTTTGTCTACTAATTATGTTTTTATTACTTGTTACTTTTTATATGCCTACTGTATTTCAACTGTAGGAAAAATGTTATGTGCAACTTGTGATCAAAGTGTCCTTGCTCCACTTGAGAAACTATTCAAGTAACTATTTCTATTTCAGTAATTATTTCAAGTTTGCACAAATAACTATTACAAGTTTGTAACTCTTTGACCCGCTGTTAATATTGCCTGACATTAACATAGAATAGAGTTTTATTCTCCTCATGTATTTTTACAAATGAATTAATAATTAGATTGACTTTCTTGACATAATAATGTGATTTAAAATTGTTCAGTCATTTTTATAGCCACTGGAATGTTTCAAGAAAATACTAATGAATTTTTGCATTGTAATTATATGAATTTATTTATAACTTTGTTTAACAGACAAAAAACTGATACTATATTTTCTACTTTTTTATATTTTTATTTTCATCTAACTTTAACTTAAAAAATTACATCAATGTACCACTTCTATCACTGTATTCTGAGCATACTTGGGATTAATGATTAAATTTAATCGTTACTTTTTTCCATTACCTTTTTAACTTATTCGTTACTTTAAGTTAAAGTAACTCAGTTAGTTTTTCAAATGTGATAAAAGGTGCCATTTGGTCCGAGGAATGTGGACTGGGGAGAAAGTATCTAAAACTCAGGTTAACGACCGATTGTTTTCCTCGTCCCCCAATTGTCACCGACAAGCAAGGTCACTGTTTTGAAGACGCACCCCCTCCCCTTTACTCACATTTTACTGCCTTATAAATAAAAATGGCGAACCAAACGATTATACCATTGTTGTGGGATTGACTTGTGTCCCTGGGGTGATCATTTCACTTGACTAGTTTATGTTTAGGGATAAAGTTGAGATAGTCATTTAGTTATCTTGTTTCAAATCAATGTGTTGGGCCTAAGCTTGTTTATCTTTCATAAACTCTAATACTGTAATTTTAGCTGCTTACCCTTCTATCTGTATAATTAATTAGGAAAATCAGTTGCATTTTGACGTCAATGCTGTCAATACTTGATTAATTGATCATTACATATCTAAATTGTCCTGTTCAAAAGTAGTCGGGAAAAACCATTTAAATAGTTAATCAAACCAACATTTCCTCAAACATTTATTTTAAAATAGGCTTACTAGGTAAAATCAATCCATTATATGATACCACGGAACAGAATAAACTGTCTTCAAGATTGCAGAATATATTTCAAGTAACAATTGCTATATTTCGTTCTGTTTTCATTATTTTGCTATCGGCACCGTCGAAAAGAAAAGATAATGATAATACTATCTTTAATATTAATATTATTATCAATGGTAATTATGTTTGTATTTTTTTAATGATTTAGATAGTTTTCATAATATTTAATTAACTTATTTCAGTAAGAATAAAACATGCACTCAGAACGGTAAATTCTTAAACATCTAATAAACGTAATTGCTTATCGAAAATAGTATGAATAGATCTGCTTTCACTCACTTATAGAGTGAGTATATTTTGTTCAGTTTTTGTTTACTGCTAATCCCCATACTTTCATATCATTGACCCTTCCTTATCATCTCCAGCCTGATAAAAATCACCTGGAGTCAACATGTCAGATATTATTTGGCCTTTCTTATTATCTGCACCAATTTACAAAAAGTTTTGTTATCATGAATGTCCTATAAGATAGTTATTGATATTTTAAAGTATAGCTTAAAAATGTAAAACTTTAATTTCAAAGACTTATGTCAGTTTTTGTTAATAATTTTAGAAATTAAATTAAATATTTAATTTTTAAGATTTCGGACAGTTATATAGCAAAAATTGCTGTAGAAATTGCTATAGTCTAATTAATAGTATTGTATCATAATATATTATAAATAGGCCTATTTATCTAAGAAATTATAAATAATAAAAGATAATACAGGTTAAGTATTTGTTTATGTACATTTTACTGTACCAAAACTAACTTCTAACTTTCAGTTTCAGTTAAATTTCTATTCATTTAACTTAAATCAGTTAGTTTCAATTTATTCTAACTTTTAACTTCAATTAGTTACTTTTTTAAAGTATTAACTATAACTTTATTCAGTTAAAAAAAATCATTAACTTTCCCAAGTATGATTCTGAGCTATTTAATTATCACTGTTCAGTTCTCTTTCTTTGATTCTTTTGAGTTTATGTCTATATTTGTAGAAATAATCTGAATAAACTATCAGTTATTTAAACTCACCTAAAATTAATTGAATAATATCTTGAAACATCTTATTGGGTGAAAGTTACAATAATAAAAATGAAAAGTTTGTCGGGAAATAATAGAACAAGAAAGACTTTCCCATTAACATTTAATATACAAATTATACTATTCAAATCAGATATTTAAAAATTACAATTTTTTGTGCCAACATTTCTACTGTCAGCAAAATGAGTACATTTTTCTCTCCAAACTTAAAAATTATAATTCATTTTTAGTATTTACATATATACATATATGATGGAAGTTAAAAATATTATATATAAACTGTTGTCTTCTCATTGATAATCATTTTAATGTTTTACATCATAAATTGTTTAAACACTAAGGGCCTCTGCACACTGGGCCACCATGGTGGTGCCACTTTAGTAGTGCCACTGGTCGCTGCATCAACAAGCCATGAGCCACCAATAGAGTTGCCAGAGTTAAGATAGACGTCGAAGAAGCAGCTGCGTTGGCATATGTGTTTCTGCATGTACGGAGACAACATAAAAAGGGTAAATATTGTATACATTAATTTTTGGATGATATAAGTGAAAAAGGAATAGCTTTTACTCATTATGTAAACCAAAGGGGATAACCTAGTTAGGTTTCTTCTTTACAACATGGACTTCTTATTTAAATCTCTGTTGGCATACACCTTGGATGACATGTCCCATATCGCAGATATTTTAAATTTCTATAATAAATCGCTCGTTATCAAAACATTTGGCGCTCATGATTGTACATCTGTACTAAAGAAAGGACTAAAGTGGCGCTCCCAAGAGGCCAAGTGTACACACTACGATTACAGACAATGGTATGACATGGTGGCGCCACTGGGTTGGCTTCGAAAATCGCGGGACCAAGCCATCGCATCTGTGGACACGTTGCCAATGAAGCCACCAAATATATAAGTATGCAGTGCTCCATAAGAGGCAATGGTACCACATGTTGCCACTACTAAAGTGGCCCAGTGTGCAGTACGCCTAACAAGAATGTATGTATATGTACTAGTTACAAAAAAAAAAAAAAAAAAAAAAAACTAAAAACCAATAAACATGTTGATCAATAAAAATATTGATAAACATATTAAAATTGAACAGTTGAATGCAGTTTTATTAAAGACAAGTTTCAGTTTAATCAAAATAATATAATTAATTGTTATTGTTTTTATGATATTTGATAGTGTTTGTAGGAATTAGAAAATCATTTGATATATTTATAAGATCATAAACTAAAACAATTTCAATAATTGTCAACAATATTTATATAAAATTAATTATTAAAGTCATGTAAAGAGTTGTTAACAACCAGAGATAGTAAACAAGAACTATTTAGTTTGATCATTGATTTTATACACACATATAGATTTCTCATCCAATGTTAATTTTGTGTATCAAGTTATCAGCTGTTTTTGTGGTCCATTATGGAATGTAGTGTAGTCCCATGTAAATTTAATGCAGTGTAACCCAGCTGTGGTAGCAAACATCACTAACTAATCAAATTTAAGGCACGAATATTACTTTTAGATGAAATATCTACAGTAGGCACAAAATACCTTGAGCTGTCGAAACCGTTCCTATTCAGATGATGGGTGGTTAGGGGATGGGAAGGATACATAGGCATGTGTGGCTATGTACTAGCCTGACATGCAGACATTGGCTTACCTCTGCTGATCAGCTGATTGGAGAGTGAAGTGTCACTGGCTTCTTTTTGTATTAAAAGCATTTGTTATTTATTATTGTAAATATTAGTGCAATTTTGTTTATATTATTAGTTGTTTTTTATTTAAAACAGCCACATATGTTATAACTTAATTACTTATTTAATTAAAAAAGCTTTGTCTATCGTTAAAGAGATTCAATTGAATGTTATTCGCAAGTATATATTTTGTATTATAAAATTAAATTACAGACAGCGTACTGTCAAGTGTAGTACTTATTTACTAACATAAACTACATTCTATAAATTCACCAGTGTTATCTGGTATTCCATATGATTTTCTTTTTCTCATTAAAGATTAGACAAAGATGATAATGGCTTATAATAATAACAAGATAACACATTTTAATACTAAGTAATATGATTATCTATACGGTATCTATAAAATCCAATGTATGTTTGTCTGTCCTTTATGCGCTACCAAACCGTCCAGCCGATCGCCATGAAACTTGGGGAAGTTGTTCTATATACCCCAGGGAAGGTTTCTGTCCTATTCCCGTTTCTTTAATCCCTCAGGGCTCCATCCCTTGGACTTCTAAAGTTTCAATGTTAATCAAATAGCAGGATGCATGAAGGTATAATAAGTCAAATATAAAAAGAATATCAGCCGTGGGTTTTAAATATGTCAAAATTAAATTAAACCATGTGTTAATTTTTTAAACTGTTTATATTTTTATGTTTTGATTTCTTGTGAAGCTATATTAATTGATTGATTTATTTGATTAACAGCTGTTAAATAAAAACAAATAGAATAAAATTGTGGTAGGCAAAACTTTCAAAATTAAAAATAATTGAGTACAGTAGTAAACTAAACAAAACATCAGCTGTTGTAAATTGGATACTGTGTAAACTGAAAGGTTGCTGCACATTTCAATGATACAATGAAAACTCAATATTATGACCGGCGAAGCGGGCGGGTACAGCTAGTAAATAAATATAAGTGAGTAATCAGATGGGAGTTGTGTTATAAGTAAGGTAACTTGTGGACGTGGTGAGTTTATGTTTACAGCAGTGCTAGTAGCCCGCTAAACGCTGTTTATTGGTAGAGATCCCCCTCTCCCGACACTGACTGTAACATAAGTCACAGCTTAAGATATCCCATGGCTACTGTATTGTAGGTGTAATTGAACAAGGGTTCAATCTTAGTCGTTGTCAACAAACATTTTTATAAGTATCAGCTGATTACTTACTGCACTTCATTTTTTATTGTGCTATTACTTGATGATACCACTAAATGATAAGACGGCTCTATTTTTTAAACAAAGATTACACTTGTTCATGCATTCTCATCCGAAGTCTTTATAGTTGTCGTTATAGATGTAAAACTTACATTTTACTTTATAGTTGTATTTTAAAACTTATTTAATTGTAATTAAACTTTATAAAAGTCAAATTGAATCCATAAGCGATGAAGTGAATGTGTTGGTAAACAATATCTGTGAAGTAGTCAACTATGTAACGGCAAAGATCTGTGTTGTAAGGCTGGATCACGCGTTCACATCTTACTTCATAGACTACCTTTGCATGGTGTCCACATTCTGGAAAGTCAGGGAAATTTGCACCGAATGATGAATTTGAGAGATTTTTTTTATTCTAGTCAGCCATAATCCCAACTACTGTAACATTTCTTCTAGGTATTTTTTTTAAAGTGTGCAACAGTTTCAAATTTAACTGATGTATACTTGTGTCTTTTTAAAAATGATGAAGAATGAATGACAAGGAAGGCCAAACAACAGTTCACTTCCATAACAGAAGAAGTTCAAAACGATTTGGGCATTAGAAAGAATTTTGATGATTTCATTTCACGAAGAAATGATGACAAGGGACTGGATGAATGTCATTATAAACGTTTTGGTGAAGATAAGAAATATGGAGAAACTGTGGTTTGTAGTGAAGATTTGTTTAATTTTAACTCATGGAAATACATTTGTTGAGTTTTAGTTTTCTATTAACAAAACTTAAATATTTCTTCTTTGAGTTCTTTATTGGAAATTATTTAAAACTTAAATAGCTGGAAATCTTCTTGAAGAATCCCTTGTTTTCGAATTGATAGTTTCTGATTGGTGGACTGAGCAATGTAACAGTTACCAGAAGTATGATTACTGCAGTAAGAGTATTCTGAAGAAGGTATGGACAAGAAAATAGCAATTACATCAGAGAAAGAAAAGAAACATTGCATAATAATTGTCTAAATTACGACAAAGTAATAAATTGAAAGTGGAAATGAGGATGCAGAAATTGAGAAAAAGATAAAAATGTTGGATAAAATTAAAAACAATACTGTAAAACAAATTTTTAAGAAGCATATCAAATTCTGGTTACATTATTTCCATTTACTATTTCATAAGTATGTGTTGGTGGACATTTACTATTTGCTAAGTAAAGTGGACAAGTGGGAATTTGAAAAAGTTGAAGAGTTTAAATACCTTGGCATAAATTTAGCACAAAACATAAAAGAGGAAAACGAAATCCAAAATAGACTAGTCTTAGCCTCTAGGACCTATTGGGCAGTAGAGAAATTACTTAAATCAAAAATATTGTCTAGGAAAACTAAGATCAAAATCTACCATACAATAGTCCTCCCTGTGTTACTATATGGAGCAGAAACATGGACACTGACAAAGGAATATGAGAAGAAGCTTATTGTCTTTGAAAATAGAGTATTAAGAAAAGTGTTTGGTCCAGTATGCGAAGGAGATGTTTGGAGAATAAGAAAGAACAGAGAATTAAGAGAAATATACACTCACCCAGATATAGTAGCACTAGTGAAAAGTAGAAGACCAAGGTGGGCTGGACATGTGTGGAGGGGAGAAAATAGCTCCATTATTAAATATATTGAACGATCGAATCCCAGAAGGTAGAAGACCCCTTGGCAGGTCAAGACTTAGATGGAGATCAGGTCCTCAAAGATATTCACAAATTGGGGCAGAGATATTCACCTGAGGCAGCAAAGAACAGAGCAGAATGGAGAGGCGTTGTTGGTGAGGCCAAAAACCAACTGGGGTTTCAATGGCCATAGAGGTAAGGTAAGATTAAGTATGTGTTAAGTGTTTACTAATTATATGTTAAGTTTTTTCATACAATTAATTAAAGTGGTGGTTAATAGTGCAATGTCCTACGTATTATGATAATACTCTCTAATGTCGAAATACGTGTTTAAATGTAATTTTTCTTCATTTGCAAGACTAATTTTGTGAGACTTATATTTATTTACTTATAGGTTTCCTTTTTTTGTAAGTATTCGTAATGAAAATTTAGAAATATAATTGTATTTTCAATAACAATTTAGTAAAAAAAGAAAGAAAAAATAATGTGGAGAGAGTACTAGACTAGCTATGGGTGATATATATAATAGCTTGCATTAAATATGTGGATCTTGGTTTGATAAATATTTATAGATGACTAGTTTTTGGTTTTGTGTACCAATGAAAATTATTTTTTATAAAGGAATCAAACTATTCATATTACAGTTCTAAGATGGCCCACTTGCTTTATGTAGTATATTCTACTTCTTTGTAAAAGTGTTTAGTGGCTATAAAGAATATTAAAATCAATTATGAATTTCAAATAAACATTTAAAAGTCCATAAATATACTCTAGGTCACTTATGGAATTGTACAAACAGTAGACCCTTTGTTTACTAGACTTTGTCATTATTGCTTAAATATGATATGTAAATGAAGTTAATTTAGAAAATGTGACATATTTACATATTTTACACATTTGGCAGATTGTTATTGACTATATTTCCGTCTTTTCTTATAACTCTCCTCTATGTCCTCCATTGTTCTTCCTTCAGTTTCAGGAAGATAAAAGTAAAAAAATATGAAACCAACAACACTGAAGCAGCCATACATATAGAATACCCCAGATAGTGTCAAGGACTTTTCTAGGATGAGGAAAGTCTTGGTAGTAATGAAACCAAAACCATACGAGGTGCCAGCGGCTACACCACAAGCTAGACTGCGGCCTCTGAAACACCATCTTAGATTAGGAAATAAATAAGAGAAGCTATTCATTATTTTTTTAAGTGAAGTCAATAGACTAGGGATTATTTTAATCAAAAGACAAATAAATAAGTGGTAAGAATTAATTTTATGAAAACCACGCCAAGTATTATATAATGCAAGTAAACGTCATGTACTACACAAATTTATTATAAAAACAAAATATACAAATACTATGGTGGATTATTTCAGTAAATCACCTTCCTCAGACCAAAGGGATTTACTAAGGATTCATTCACCTGAGGAGTGACAGCTGAACAGTGACGGGGCAGGCAGGCTATGTCAAGAATCGGATCCCTCGCCGGTTTACTCATCCAAAGAACAGCCATGCTCGATGTTGCTTGACGCCATATCTTGGGATAGTGTTGGAAACCTCCAGTCAAGGCGGCTTGTAGCCGTCATGAGGGCAACTGAAATCTGCTAGATCGCAGCTCAATCGCTAAACTGTTGTATTCCAAGGCTCTCCCACTCTGCTGAGTATTTCTCTCCATATCTTACCCCTTTTTTCTCTTGCTTCCAAACTCCCTTGGCTTGAAGTGTGATCATAATAGAGCCTGTGCTCTGTTCATCCCACTCTCCATACACCACAATACAAAGCCAAAATTGTAGTTTACGTTATGCTGTCCACTGAAAATGGGATAAATATTCTTCTGTGTGCTGTTCTTCTGAATACCTCTGGTCTGAGGAAAGTAAACTTGTGTTTACACTCATATAACCATTCATATTCGCCTTAAAATACCAACAACGTTGTGTCGGCGTCTCATATGTAAGAATGTTTACCGAAATCGATCACCATAATATTGGTACATTTTCTACAATATGCTGCTTAAGAAATGGTTTGAGTTTTATATTAAAAATAAAATTAACAGTTTTTTTTACTTCAAGTGTTCTTAATTAGTTGTCACAAAACTGACCCAGATATGACAAGTGTTTAGCTAAGGTACAAAATCATTTTGGCAGTCTCTTAATATGGATTCAAAGTAATTTATAATATTACTTTGAATCCATATTAAGAGATTCCAGTGTCTCTCTCTCTCTCCCTCTACTCACCTGGAGAAAATGCCTGTGGTGTTGAAAATTTGTGAGATTATGTCTATTTTGTGTTTGTGACTTCTACTATGATGTTAGTGAACTTGTCTTTTAAGGTAAGTTTGCTGATGTCCTATCTCTCTAATATACTAATTGCTGGCCTAGTGCCCTTTAACCTAACCTAAAAAAGTAATTTATAAGCAACTTTAAAAAACTAATATGGTTATAATATATTTTAAGTTTATATTTATGGTTATAGTTTATGAATTTATTGCTGTATACTTATTCTAATTATAATAATTTATGATAATAGCCTTCAGAATATCTGAATTAATGTGTGCTTGAGTAAAAACTAACTCAAGCTATATTAGAGCAGCTAAAAAGCTGCATTAGATAATTTCAGTGTTCAATATACGGTTAATCAGCAAATTCTTTAATTAGATTGTTAGCAATTATGGGTTATGGTTAACATTATCATTTATGTTCAACAATTATACATTAATAATAATTGTACACTTAAATGTCTTTCAGTTTGTTACTCAACTCAGGTTAGTAGAATAAAATTCACTAGTACTAAACAAATGCCTTCCGATCCCAACTTTTTCAGATAAGTTGGTTACATTTTGAAATTGTAACCTTTGCTTTCCAAATAGCATATCCTTAAAACTAATTGCAATAAAAATAACAAGAAAATAATTCATGTATCTAAATCAGACGTATAATACTGGTACAGAGTTCCAGAAAATTCATCTCAACCAAGAGTTAGTTCCAAATTAAGCCTTCAAGAAAATATCCTAAAGAAATAGAACGACAGATAAAAAATACAAAAGTCACATTCTTATAGTCAAATCGAATGCCTTGGTGACAGTTATATAAGTTTACAACTGATGTACATATTTATACATCTGTAGTAGTAATTACTATGTTTATCCTTGAGGATTTGTTGTTTTATAAAGGAGGGACTGACAAGGTGCTAGCCCAGTCATTACATTGCACATTGGAGAAGTAACTTCTTGATATACATTTAGCAAACTCTTTAATAAAACCTCTGTTTCCTTCTTCTCTGTGATCAAACATAAAAGAAAACTGGTGTATACAAACACGACCTCACTACAACCTGTCAAATTTGTTGATGGTGTTACACACTCATCCACCCATACACATACGGTGGTATTAACCCACCCATCTGCTCACGCAAGTTTGTATTGATCAATATTACTTTTATTGACCACATGACTTTTTTTGTGACAAAGTTTAAGAAAAAAATACTACTGTACTCCCAATATGTAGATATAATAGCATTACCTACTATAAGGTTGAAAGGACATAAAATAAATCATACATTAATAAAAAGTTGATTGTCAAGTTAAAAAAAATTGGCGTATATTTACAATAGTTGAAGTTAGGCAAGTTAAATTTGCAAATAATTGGAGCAAAGACAACAGCTTGAAGTAGATTTAGCAAGTAAAAGAGCATGTTTTCTGTTGGCTTTTTTTGTTGAACACTTAGTAGTAGTTTGGAGCGATTGTAGGTAGGGGTCAGAGTTTGATTCCGATAAGACCATAACAGTTTTTGCCCTGTGCCACGCTGTGGTTTGGAAGTCACGTTAAGCCGTTGGTCCTCAGGTTAAAGTTGGAGAGGGCTTCTTAGCCCTAACCTCCCCTGGTAAAATAAGACATTCTATAACTTTTAATTAGGGTTTATCTGCTAGTTGAAAATAAAATGTTTCTAACCGAAGTGGGAAAACTTCACTGAGATACATCCAGGGAAGAGGATCCATCCCAATTCCTGTGAAGAACGCTAGTGTAACCATCATAAGCATTGGCATCCATGAGTGCTTGTGTCCTTCAAGCTCATCTATGTACAGTGCGTAGGTTCCAAGAAAAAGGCAGCTGATGGCACATCCCATAACAGACACAAGTGCGAGAGGCCGTTTACCCACATACCTCACAGTCACCGTGCACAACACACAGCCGACAAGCCCGATAGCTGTAAACACTGTCTGCAACATAAAGCCTGATAATCTTTTACAATTAACAATGAAATATCAAACATTGTCAGAATTAAATATTATAGAGTAGTTTAACTGGTAATACCTGTTTATGATTTTTCAAAATGCTTTATTAGAGGTTAGGTTATCTATCGTCAATGAATATAAAGATACTGTATTAATGAATATGGGGCGAATTCATTATAAAGAGTGTTCAAAAAACATCAGGACGGCTCTATTGTTTAACCACAATAAAGAATGAAGCTTATCACATTTATAGTACACCTAAAAAAATCCACTGTGTTAGGTCATTTTCAAGTAATCATCACATTTATGGGCAGAAAAGGGTCAGAGAAAATCTTATATGAAAGCTTAGGGCGAGATGTAAACCAAATTAAAAGCATTTTTTAGTAGATCAGACAATATTTTTTTTTATCAGATAAAATATTTGAATGATTTGTACTTTTACATGTTTTTTACAATAATTTTACTTTTTAATAATTTTTTTAGGAATTATGAATAGATTTTTTAAGTTTTTCATAACTACATTTTTTATTCTCATAGGTAATGAATTATATAATTTCAGACTCATTTAAAATGGAGAATTTTGAAAATGTTTAGTGTGATGTTATGAATAGTACAAAATTTTAGGAAAGCATAGGTAAAAGATTGTGTCAAATGTGTGCTTTATATTTAGTTCTGTTATATTTGTGTTAATGTTAAAGATATTCATGAGAAATTTATTTATTTTTTTTTTTTTTATTCATAAGACGCCGATTGTCAAGATATGGGCGAATATGGATTTCGAATGAGTGTGATGAGTGTAGATGAGCGAATGTAGTCATTGTTACAAACTAAGGCCGATTATTCCTTAGAAAGTGTCATTAATTAATAGCCCAATGACAAATGAACAGCCGGCGGTTATCAGCTGATCCTTCTCAAAATGTATTATGATTCTGATTGGGATCGAACTGACAACCTTTAGCACATGAAGCTGGGATTGAACCAACTACGCTACCGACCAATTTAAAAACTGCATGCTCCAGTACGCCTTCATTTAACATTTTAATGTAGTCCTGATATTTGTATTTGTTATTTAAAACTGAAGGGCTGGAATTTCTTTTGGGATTGTCATTTAAATGTTGTTCGTGTTGAGCTTTTTGTCTCATCAAAATCTTTAAAAAGCTAGGCATGTTGACCTATCTACGTTTAAGTGGGTGTACATTTAGTATAGTGGTATGTACTGACAACCCACCAGCTCCACCCATGCACATAGATTACTATTCTAGATTTGTAGGCTGAATTCTAAAACATAAAACGTGTCATCACAAAATGCTATCCAAGAAAATGCAGAAATTGTTCTCATCCTACTATTTCCCATTAGATAATTTGAAAATAAAAGCTACGTGGTGATAAATTGGTGGTGTTTAGAGGAATTTTCTTTAAGTAGCCTATTCAGTCTAGAATTCATTCAACATTGAATTCAATATTAATTGTAACAATTATATTAGGCTACATTTGCTTCTTATCAACTTTGTTAATAGTAGCACGACAGAACACAACACAAAATGGTTTTATTTTGCGTTAGATATTCTTATGTGTAAAAGATGAACAGTTGAGGGATGTTTTGCAAATTATGACTCAAGATAAAACATTTTATTTTCCTTAACAGATGTTCAATTAATTTTCTCTCATAAAAGTATAATCAAACAAATCCAGAATTAATTAATTTAAATTGGAATTAATTTAAATTAAATATGAGTTTTCATTACTAGAATCTATTTTTCGATGAAAACCGTGTCAAGGTGCTATGTACATTATTTAAAAAGTAACCAGACGTTTCGCCCATACTGTGATGTGGCATCTTCTTCAGTGGTATCTGAGACTGCACGTCTGGTTACTTTGTAAATAGTGTTCATAGCACCTTGATGCGGTTGTCACCAGAAAATATAGATTCTAGTTATGACACCGGCTGCTTAAGCCTAAGTTCTAAGATGAGTTTTCATTGTATGTACCGGTCAAATCAACTTTAGGTGGCTCATTTAATCTAATTATAATGGAATCAATTAAAGGATAAAACTAATAAAATACATTTTTGTAGTTAATTGTAAAATGAAGCAAAATCAATACTTGGAATCTTCAAAATTTAGTTACATTGTTATTTGCACTCAATAAGTAAATATTTTTTAGCAAATAAAACATATAAAATAAAATATTGTTAATTACCGTAGCCAGGTAAGGATCCATGAAAAATCCCAAATTCATGAATACAGGCACCATGTAGGGTCTTATTGCAAGCATCCCAGAGCAATAAGTGAAGAAGAAGAATGAGCAAACGATGAACATTGGGATCATCATCTCCCTCCTGAAGAAGTCCCTTAGTTGCTCCTTAAATGGCAGGTTTTCTGCTGACATTTCTTCTACACTAACTCCATTTCCGACATGGTTAAGTTCAAGTTCTTCTCTATTTTTGTTTCCTGACTCTTCTGACATACATTTGCTGTTTATGTCATTATTACTATTTGTTGAGTTTTCAGTAGATAAGCACACGTCATTTTTATAGATACACTGTTTTGTCTTTCGTGGTACTTGAACTAAAACTTTGCTTGCTAAGCTATAGCGAACAATTTCATCAAACTCACTTTGAACTGTCTCCGATGAGACCCATCCTCGTAACCAACAAAGGGCCTTCAAGGCCTCCTCTGGTCGACCTTGGGACAGCAACCACATGGGAGTTTCCGGAATCTAAAATAACAAAATGTTTATGTAAAAAAACTTTCTACAAAAAAAATGGTTAGAAATTATTTGTGTCTTACAAATAAACTTCTTTCAAAACTTGATTTAAATAAATTCAATGGTAATTGTAGTTTATTATCAGTTGATTGATTATTAGTAATCGATTAACTATTTAATATCTAAATAAAACCCTTAACAACAATTTTCTTTTATTGTTATGACAATAAAAATAAGAAAGATTTATCAAAGAGAATAAAAATTAAAAAATACATTTCATAAATTGTTTTTACACAAGCAATATGTCATAATCAGTTATGCATTTCAAATGATGAGCTTTATGACTCGTTATTTAATCTCCAACAGGTAAGTACACTCAACACGTGTGCTATGGAATATATTATTTAAAAAATTTTACAAGGCATAAAGTAATGTATTGATAAATATAAAATAAATTTAAATATCTAATATAACTTATAATTTCTTACCTATGCAAGACTATTATTATAGTTTTTAGTTCATCCAAGAACACATTAAACAAAAACATCAAGTAATTCTGCAGATTGGTATAAAATTTGCTTACGAAACAGGATTACAGTTGTTTGATATCTGGCACAAATATATGTAGACAGTCTCACTACCCATTCACACACATTTGGTTGTTGTTCGCATTTCCTATTTACCCCACACCTAAGGTGTTGATGGTTCTCTTAACAACACAAACACAGTTGACAGTTCTCTCACCCATCCATTTAAGTTTGTTATTGAAATTATGTGGTAACGTACTTTCACAAGTAACTAATGTTTCCTTGTTCTTTCTTTTTATTTTTATCACAAATTATTTTACTATGTTTGTCAGTTTTATTTTTCTATCAGCAGAATTCATCTGCTTATAGTGAGTCAATAAACTGGTTGAATTTTAATAACACTTTTGCTATATATGCTTAAATACCTCTTTGGTTAGCACCTCTACATCCGATTCAGTGATCTGATAGTTCAAATCTAAGAATTTTTACTTATCAAAAATTGCCAGAGACGTTTAAACTTTTTCACTACACTACTATGAGTTTAGCTGTTTTCGTTATGTGTTTACAACCTGCGAAACATCATATTTTCAACAGCTGTCTATTGTTTACTACCGAAAGTAACATTGTTTACAACCGAAAATTTTCCACAGTCAACAACACCTGTTTTTATTCCGTAGTGTAGTGAAAAGTATCGTTCAAAACTCGAGTGAAAGTGTTTTAATGTTCTCGACCAATTGAAGTGCTCGACAAGTCTCGCACTTCAAACATATGGTCTCGAACATGCAAAACCCCACTTTCCACTCTTGTTATGAAATATACTATTACCTCTTGTAAACGTTTTTGTACTAAATTAAATATTTCACTGGCATAGAAAGACAAATAAATACTTCATTTGTTTTTTAGTTTTAATTTTGCAACACTTATAGGTATAATATATTTAGAAATTAGTAAATATAACATTAAAAATGGTATGTCTTGACAGAAGGTTCAATAATTTTGTTTTAATACATAGAAAAGGGTACTAAAATCAGTCCCTCAACTGTTGCAAACTCCAATATGATACTTATAATTAACAACCAAGCAATTTTAAAACAGGAAATCTTTTACAGTAGGGGTTTGTATTCAGATTAAACTAGCCACTTCAGGGGTTTTCCTTTTCTTAGTCTGAAAGTGATAAATGGAGGATTGGTATGTGGTACATATTTCTTACATATAAACGATGTCCCTAAACTACATTCCCAAACTTATATGGATATGGTTCCTATAAGCTATTAGTTAAGTTGCACTGTACAAATATGTATTAATATAATATTTTTAATGTTACTATCACAGTTGATCCCCCAATTAGCATCACATGCTAGAGAGATGTATTTGATAAGCTGCATGTAATTCTGTGTAAAGCAAAAGATAAATAAATGAAATGAAAAAAAATCATTTTAAACATGTTTCTTTTTGCAAATATTTCCTCAGGAAATTCTAAACAATTCCATGAATAAAACAAAACATAATACTTAACTGACTAACATTTACGAGGCAGACAATGCTAATCAAAGGTACGACTGCGCTGACAAGAGCGCTGGTTCGCCAATCAGTCACAGTTCCCAGGGAAAACATTATCACAAAGCCCATGTACTCGGCTATCTCTGCCATAGATGTCAAGGTGCCACGCAGCCGGGGCTCACTCATTTCACCAACATACGTCAAAATGGAAGCTTCAATTGAACCAATTCCTGAAATATAAAGATTCACCAACTTAATTAGTACAGATTTTGTATGATAAATTTTGTTTAATTGCTTCACAGTTGGCAACGCCACATCCACCTATCTCAAATGTGACTGTGTATACAGTTGTTTATTACCTGTGGAAGAGGCCAGTGCCTCCAAAATATTCAACTAACCATAACTGTTTTGTGTGTGTTTATATCTATATTTTACCAGGTGTGCTACTTTTCTTTTCTGTCATTTTTTAAATGAAATAAATTAACATGTTACTTTGGATGGACCGATGCTTTAAAATTAAAGGTTTCTAAATTATAAGAATAATGTAACATGTTAATTTTTTTTTTTAATGAAATAAATTAACATGTTGCATTGTTCTCATAACTTAGCAAACATTTAATTTTAAATGTTAAACATCCTGCAAGAGTTATTGCATTTCCTTTATTTAACTATTTTACAAATAATTGTGAATCTAAAAGACAAAATAATAAAATGTAAATGAGTTATTTTTAATTTAAATCTATGGTAATTCAGGTTTTAAAAAATATTAATGTTTTAACAAAAAGTAAAACTATGTTTTGTCATAAAGTTGTTTTGAATTTGTTCGCATGAGGATTCTAATTGCTTTTCATATTTTACAAGAATTTACTTATGAAACACTGCTTAGAAAACTAAAGAAGCACTTTTCAAAACAAAGCAATTTTTTTTATTTTGGTCATTATTTCACAAACTAGGAAGTAACAATCTTTCTAACCCTACTAAATTTACAGTTTTGTTTACTACAGATATATGAAGCTCTTCCAATATGGTATAAAATTTTAATTGAATGTTCAGGTTTTAAAAACCATGGTTTGGATAGTTTATACTTTTATCAGAAAGCTAAAAAATAAATGTCAAGCCTCTAGGTGTAAGCTTTCTATTACAAATGAAATATAATTATTTTAAACCCAATTTATTGAGCAGCTTTAAGTAAGAGTCGATTTACTCAACAGTTTTAAACTTATTTGTCTCCTCTAGTTTTATTAAGATGAAGCAAGTCAAATGAATTTTAAATATTATAAAAGAACAGGCAGATTCCTGGTGAACTTTCCCTTACACCCTTAAGTAATACATATTTTAGCCATAGAGATGAAAATTCCTATGAAATAAAAATAATTTGATATTGTTGGAGAATAAAAAACAAGTCATATTTAATGAAAAAATTACAAATATGAAAAATTTTAATTTAGTGAATTTTTAATACTAACCAAGGCCCATGATTCCACTTATGATGAATAACAAAGTTACTGTGTTTGCATAGTAAAGGGTGACCCAGCAGAAGAAGAAAGGGATGTTTAGGAAGACCATTGCTTTCTTACGGCCAAGCTTGTCCAACGTTGCTGCTGCTGTTAGGCTACCCAAAGGCTGGCAGAAATAAACGATACTGCCTGTACAAAATTATTAAATTGGTCTGGAGTTGGTTAAGGTCAACTTTATAAGCTAAAGGTATTCAGTTGATGCCAGAGCATACATTTTGAATAGGATCAGCTGATAACCAACAACAAATTGGGAAAAAATATACAAAAAATTATGTAATTAATATGTCCGTGGAGTATGTTCTTTTTAGTTACAGATAAAAATGAAGTGTTCCTGAGTTTTTTAGTATCAACAGGTTTTTTCATAAAAATGTTATAAAATTGTAAAGATTGTTAAGTTTGTTTTAATTGTTTCATCTGTTATAAATGTAAGAAGTGCTTAACAATTTAGTTCTTATGTTATCTGAATTTTTTCAGGAAAAAATATACATAGATACAGAACATTTATAGTTTCGCCTTTAAGCTAACTGAGAATAATATTATAGTACTAAATAAAATGTCTTACCGAACCAAGAAGCTTGAGACATGGTAAACCTGAGGCCTTCTTTGGCATGAAGCAAAGGAGGAATCACTATGGTGGGAAAGGCAATAACCATGCCTAAGTCCAACAGCAGAAGGTTCTTGGCGAGTGCGGCAAGGTACTGAAGCAAAGACACAAGCTTTAAAATTGTTGTGACAGTTTCAAATGTTTTGATAAAACTTATAAAAAGAGCAATGAGCTAAATAAATAATTGCATAATTAATGCTTCTATGGCATTCTGCATGTGTACAATAACAATCAGTTTGTTTCTTTGCTGTCACCTTTGAATCGCAGCCTCTTTGATTGTAATATTCTTCACAAAGTCAAGAAAAGTTTGGCTTCAGCAGATTATTTATTTATTTCCAACAACAATATCCCAATTACACTGTGATAGAAATTGATGGCTGGATTGAACAGCAACTTTGACAAAGTTTAGTAAACCATAACTAAACTATAACAATAAAAACAGTAAAACCATTAATTATAGAATCAAGCTGACAAACCAGAGCAATACACTTGCTACAGACACACGCCTGTGCTGCTATCTAATAGTGAATGGTTTAAAATAAGTACTCGGACGACTGTTTTCCATGCTATTAACTCAGCCATTAGTTACTTCAGTGTGTGCTGAAGAGAGATAGAGAGGAATAAAGAGAGATAGAGACGAATGGAGAGAGATAGAGAGACCACAGGAGCCACCTGGAGATATTACACATACTAGATTTCGGACAGGCAAAACAGCTTCACTGGATTTATACTCTACTTATATCTATGGTCTATAGTATGGTATAACTAAATTAACGATGACTATAAACAACGGTAACATAGGTGAGTAATTGATCCATAAAACAATATCCAATAATCAAAATTGGATAGTAAACACAATGAATATAAAGCACTGATATATGAATCAAATTAAGTGCTTTATTTCATGTCGCAAGTCGGGGCTGACATCCGCAGCAGGACCTTAAAAGCTCGCAGACTTGAATGAAAAAAGTTCACAGACGAAGATATCTCTTTGTAAAGTGCATCTATTCAGGGATGGAGCTATGACAGAGGTAATAAAGTGATGTATGAATTTAGTTGAGTTAGAGCTGATTTCTTAATAATTTGTTAGTTTATGTGATAGGTTTTGTATCTTTTCATATTTAAGGGGGTTATTTTTTGTTTTAGCAACCGTCCATAATGCTACTGTTTGGCATATATATGAGTCTGTCTGTGTATTTTGCCAGAATTGTTTGTAGAGTCTGTAACACACACAATTTGCAGTCTCTTTTACCTTTGGTTTGTAATGTTATTTATAATATCCTCCCAGATACTGATACTGTTCAATAATGACTGCCCTCCGTTCATCAGTAGGATGGTACGCCTTATTAGTAATATTAGAAAAATAATAACAATGGGAAATGAATATTATATTTCTATAGTGAGAACAATTAATTTTCACTAGTTTAATTGACATACTATATAACTGTTAGTTGTGAGTTATGTGATATGTAAGTAAAAATGTTCTTGTTTTAAGCTAAGCTAAAGGATACTTGTAACTTGATGGTGTTTTATTTATAACAATGTGAGGCGTATTGACAAATCAGTATTCAGTTTGTAGACAATCGTATAGTTGAGTACAGTACTCTCGGAATTAAATTAAACACAAATCAAATCTCTGTATTAAAAATCAAGATTTAGGACTTATAGAATATTACATTTTGTATACAGTTTTAAAGTTACGTAAAACCAAATCCTGTGCAATAAAGGATTTGATGTTCAATCTCGGTAGATCACGGCTGCTGCCCAAGTAGATCACGGATGCTACCCTGTTTTATTCCTTGAAGAGCCTGGATAAAAAAAGAAGTTAGGTTTACCATTTCCACATCTTATAAAACATTTAAAATTTGCAACTAGATTTCAAATAAGTGTTTCAAGGGAGGTTGATGATTGTGAAAGTTTGAATACAACATGACTGTAAATGTACATTAAATTCATATTTACAGTCAATTATAGGCAAGTTTGAGAATGAAGAGTTTTACTTATTCAAAAACTAAAAGCCCTTGCGACACTCTAGTGTTGTTCTCTACGCCTGCTTACCTTTCCCTACATGGTTCTCTCGGCCTGTCGTTGTCTCCTAGATAACAAAGTGTTTCAGTCTAGAAAACCTCATAATACTACTTTAGGGGGATACAAAGCAGTGCAACCCAAGTCAGAGTTATTAGAAATTACCTTAAATACAAATATGGCTTTTTACAATAAAAACCAAATTAGCCAAGTTTCTTTGTCCTTTTACATTTTTGTTATCGGCTGTTTCAAGTAAATTATTATGTTAAGCTAACGCCAATGTTACTCTTATGAAAAAAAAGAAGACATAGAGAGACATTTTTATCCCTTATAAATGCAATTTTGCGAAATCCTTTCTTAGTGGATCTCTATGATACAAAACCTTACTTTCCTCCAAATTTAATTAAAATCTGTTCAGTGGATACGAAGATTTTGTGATGAGTAAGTACATTGTTTTTGGATATGGTATATTAAGATTAAATTTTGTATACGGTTTTAAAGTTACTTGAAATCTAATTCCGCACAGCTAAGGAAATGTTCAATCTCCATTTTACTGCTTAGAGAGGGTGAAAAAAAATCAACACAGGATTCCTATTCCCATCTCTTGATTGATGATTAAAATCTGTGTAGATTTTAAATCATTGTTAGAAGGCACCTGATTGTGAAGGTTTGATTATGACATTAATGTATATTTACATGGAATTCATATTAACAGTCAATTAACAATTAACAGGAAGTTTTAGAATGTAGTTTTTTATACTGCACGATGGTCATTACAGAGACATTGTGTAATTTAAATAAAAAAACTTTAATAAACATTTAATCCCCTTAAATACTTAGTGTTAACAATTAAGCTACCATTTAGTCTGTTACCTGTGGAAGTGCTCGTCTAAGTGGGCTGATAGGTTTGGGGGGTGAGGGGTGAACCTGGCAGTCTGTGTCACCCACTTCCCCCACCACACTTTGAGGTGCCCCCTCACTTCTGTAACATTAATTGAATTTGCAAATATAAAATAAACAATTATTTTATGTTGTAATTTATCTATGATAAGTGTAAAATGGGAATATTTAGACACATTGTAATTTGACAAATCAGCAGACACTGAATCAGCGTAGATCTGTAGCTCAGCTGATTCATTCAATTTTACTTTAATGAAGTACTAGAGTCTACTCGGTGATAGCTTTACTGATAATGATTTTAGAAGCTGAAAACAAGGAAGTGCTTATAGAAATGATAAAAAAAGTCAAATATAATAATTGAAGAGTATGAGATGAAAATTAACTTAAATTAAACACAGACTATGGTAATAGGAACTAGTGACTACTAAACTAGACGGAAACCCAATGGAGCAGGAATAAGTACATACATAGTTTGAAGTATCTAGGAAGTACGATTGAGGAAGATATGAGTTGCAGCAAATAAATTAAAGTAAGAATTGCTTTGACAAAAGAAAGATTTAATAAAAATTTAAATTTACATTGTGGACTATTGGATAAGATTTATGAAATGTTTTGTGTATTTAGTGTTTATTATCCGGAGCAGAAACATGTATCTTCAGGAAAGGAGAAAAGAAGAGATTGGAAGAAATGGATTTGAAGGATAGAGAAAATAGGATGGGTGGATAGAGTGCAAAATGTAGAAATGCTGAGTGGGTGAAAAGAAGGAAATACTGAAAAATATAAAAAAAGAAAAATTAATTGATTAGGACATGTGACTAAGGCCGATTGATAATAGCTATAGAAAAAAAAGGGAAGGGAAGAAGATAACATATGGTGGACAGAGTAAGGATCGGAGTGATGTATGAAACAACAAAAGACTTGCTTAAAACAGAGAGGTTTGGCAGAAGGCTAATTTCTAAATTTTTGGAGAAAAACAGAATATATCATATTGAAACCAAAGGCCAACATGCTGGCGTGGTGGCTAAGGTTTAGGACTGTGTAGAGCAAGGTCCAAGGTTTGAATCCCCAAAGAGCCAACGGTCGGTAATTCACTCGTCGAATAAAGTCACGCACAGGCTTTAGGCCCATCTGATCTGGCGAGTGAAGTTTTTTTTTTTAAATAAAAGGATATGTGGTGTGATTAAGGCTTTCTCCCCTCTCCAAAATTGATTAAAATCAAGTTAACTGTTTATTGAATTGCACATTTACACAAAGATTTTAATTTTTGCATTTTATAAAATATAACCCTATATAAATTGGTTGGTAGGGTAGTTGGTTAAATCCCACCTTCATAAGATAAAGGTTCTCAGTTCGACCCCAATCAGAGTCATAGTAGATTTTAAAAGGGATCAGCTAATAACCACCATCTGTTCATTTGTCATTGGGCTATTAATGACTCTCTCTAAGGAATAGTCGGCCTTGGTTTGTGAGTACATTCGCTTATTATTCATTTGTAAGGATGCTGATCTTAGAGATATGGGCAAATATGAGAGGTGAATGAGTGTAGTCTTTGTTACTAACCAAGGTCGACTGTTCCTCAGAAAGAGATATCTAATAATAGCCCAATAGCCAGGGCAACTAAGAGACCTACAGCTTTATGTGGAATACGAACCACATAATATAGGTCTGATTTTTAGCTAATTGACAGGCAAGATACCGTCCAACATGGACACCCCAGACTTCTCTATTAGTGTCCACGCCGATAGCAACCATTTAGGGGACGCTGTGTCGGTATTACGGGGACTGAGCATAGAACTTTTCACGAACAATCTCATCAACACTGTCTCCAAGTTGCTGGGTTACAGCACTGCACCACTAGTATTGACATCTACACTCATTCGAAATCCATAGTCACCAAATTCTTGACAATCGGCATCATAAAAATAAATAAATAAAAAATATTATAACTATAGGTAGCTTTTAATTAAACTTTTGCATAATTAAATAAAGAATTTCAAATATATTTGAAAATGAAAAGTCATTATTTTAAATTTTTGGTTTGTTTGAAATTATAGTTTTTAACTATTGCCTTTTGTCCTGTACAACTATTCATATGTTCCCTTTTGTCTTCTTGTTTTCATATATAGACTTATGACAAAATAAATACCAACATGCTGTCTAGGTTTACAAATGATAAAATTGGTAAAATGACAATTCAAAAAAAATCCCCAGGACTCTAACTAGTCTTAAGAATTTCCTTTTTAAAAATATTGAAGACCTTTCTTTTTAAATGTATTTAGTATATATTAGTATTTATATGAGTACAAATAAAACTCATAATGCTTCGGACACCTTGAAATTGAATTGATTTGTTAATGTTTTCAAAAAGAAATGTTTTCTTACAAGAATAAATCCTTTACTTGGTATAGACCTAACCTCAAATGAAAGAAGGGCGAGAATAAGATACAGGACCTGACTGATGTATTATGGATGAGATGGGCTGTTTATTGCTCTTGAACTCATGAATTTACATGACAAAAATTGAAACTGTTCCATCCATCCTTAAAGCCTCCCCCCTAGGATGGAACTTTTATCACACAATCTAGAAAATATTTTATCTTCGTTACTTTTTCAAATCATGTTGGTATTTTTTTTTTAAAAAAGGTAGACTGAGATTAAGATAGGTAACAGTTTATACTTAGAAAAAAGTTCTCTAAATAAAAAACATTTATTTTGAAAATTATAAAAACCAATAGATGGTTAACAAGACATAAATTTACAGTGTGTCAATAACCCTATATAATAAATAGTTTATTATTATTGAGTATCTTCAAGATATCTGCTAATACAGGTTTCAAATAAGTGTTATCAGTGTAGATGTGCGAATGTAGTCATTGTTACAAACTAAGGCTGACTATTCCTTAGAAAGTGTCATTAATTAATAGCCCAATGACAAATGAACAACTGGTGGTTATCAGCTGATCTCTTTCAAAATGTGTTACGTCTCTGATTGGGATCGAACTGAGAAAATTAAATCAATACACCATAAAAAATATAACAAATGTTCGTGCATACTCTGATATTACACATACATTATATGATAAAGAATAATAATACTTTATTCTTACACATATAAATATCAATTATATTGTGTTAACTTAGACTGTGTGGAGGATAGCTTTACACCATCTTGTAGAATAACAAACATCTATTGGCAATGTAGGTGTTAACGTATCAAAATCAAATAAATAAAACAAATTCTGTACCTCTAAGACTTTTATTAATGTTTCTGATGTTTCTTGAGCTCATAAAAACCCTAGAAAAGTAATTAAACACTTCCAATTAAATAACTTCCAAATAGAGCTTATATTTCGCAATGTAACAACGAGCCTCCAAAGAGCCATTTATTAATAGCCCGGGCAACTAAGGGACCTACAGCTTTACGTGGAATCTGAACCATTTAGTATTTGTCTGATTTTCAACTAATTGACAAGTCTGATACTCAGTTCTCTACCCTACACAACAACCCAGACTTCTCTAGTAATGTTCACGCTGATGTAAACCATTGAGCGGAAGCGATGTCTGTATTAAGAGGACTGAGTATAGAACCTACAGCCTACAATCTCCACAACACTTTGTCCCCAAGTAGATAGGTTACATTTATTCAACAACATAAGAAATGTAACTATGTACATTAAAAAGTATTTCACACAACCATGGCTATTAAAAAATAAAATAAAAGTAGTATAACAAGCAATTTACTTGTGGATGTATATATTTACTAAAAAAAAAGGCCTTACTAAGTATATTATTATTGAACATCTGGTATATTATTATTTGTGGTATTGTATACAAAGCATTGCTTAAATTGACATGGATATCGCTAATTTGGAGTACGTTGTTCAAGTGGTGGCTCAGTGCTGTAACCCAGCTACTTGGGGACAAAGGAGGATTTTAGGCGATAGATTCCATGCTCGTTCCTCTTAATATCGACTCGGCGTCCGCTCAATGGTTGCCATCGATTTGGACACTACTAGAGACGTCTGGGGTGTATATGTTGGATTTTAGTCAAGGTTCGTATGTTGTCTAGGGAAGAGAACTGAGTGTCAGACTTGTCAGTTCGCTGAAAATCAGACCGACACTATGTGGTTTGGATTCCACGTAAAGCTGTACGTCCCATAGTTGCCCTGGCTGTTGGGCTTTTAATAAATTACCCTTTCTGAGTAAGTTGAACTCAGTTAGTAACCAGACTACACTCATCCACACTCATTCTACTCTCATATCATCATTCATATTCGCCTTAAAATACGCCCAACATTGTGTCGGTGTCTTGAATGTAAGCTGATAGTATTCTTCCTAACTAAATCTGACCTAACTATATTGCCAGCCAATGAACAAAAGGAACTGTTGTGATTTGAATGCCAGATAAGCTATTCAAAATCGTTGGCTTCTCGGGAGCACATCCTTTGGTTTCTGTCATAATGTAAAATCGGAAACGATTAGCTGATTTTTTTGAACATTAGTTAGTTCCAAACCGAGTGCCTTTTGTACACAATCTGCCAGTTACGGCAAGTTGAAGTTGTTACTTTTATCTCTGCAAAGATCGTAATCACATGCTGTATGGAGGATGAGTCACTGTTGATAAAGTATATAATAAATACATTTATATGTACGATTCTTCTTTCTAATATGATATCTTTCATATTCGAAACAATAATATTTCAATTCATCGAATGTTTAACTTCTCATCAAATAACTAATATTAATAACAAATGTTATATGGAAAACTTTGAGTTATATAGCATTGATAATAGAAATAGACTGACCAAGGCAATGCATTTTCTGTACACGCGCGCCTGTGCTGCTATCTAACAGAGATTGGTTCAATCAAATAAGTGCACGAGTTGACTGATTAGCATCATCTTCAGCGTATGGTGGAGATTGACAGTGTGATGAAAAGAGTTGGAGAGGAGGAGACTGCTAGCGCTACCTGTGAAAACCGGACCTGAACTAATTTCACCAGACACCAACTAACCAACACGCTGTACTGAGTAGAGCATCTTGTGAAACAACTATGTTCCATTCAGTGTGAGTTGAGAGTGAAGCTCCACCCACTGAATCTCTTTTTGAATATGAAAACTTGGCGAAGTTTTATTACATTCGGTAAGCGTACAAGTGTTAAGGCATGGATATTGCTTGACTTGGCTATGGACGGAGTTGATCTTTGAAAGTCGATGGGAGAATATCTGCTTTTGAGTAAAAAATAAGTTGTGAAAAACGATTAAGTTTAAAAAGCATACAAGTATTCAAGACATGGGCGATGTTTTATTTGTTTTATATGACTAGGGATTGAGTTGAAAAATTTGTGGCAGAAATATAACTTTTTCAGTATAACTAGAACGAATTGAATTAAAGTTAGAACAAATCTAAGTAGTAATTTATAGGAGTTGATTGATTTAGTTGATATAAATTGAGTTGGACTTGGGGAAAGTATGGATGAATAACCCCTTTTGAGACCGTAATAAAAACTGGAAAAATATGATTAAGTTTGATAAGATTACAAGTATTATTTGACGAATATTGATTTATTTAGTTTATATGACTATGGATAGTGTGAATTAGAAAATATATGGTAGAATATCTTCTTTTGACTAACAAAACTTGAAGAATCCGATAAGTTAGAAAATAGTATTACTATAAGGGCGTTGCTTAGTTTTAGTTGATAGGATGGTCAATAGACTTAAACTTTAAAGAGTGTGTAAGAATATCCCGAACTAGACATATTGTAACAACGTGATTCGATTAAGTTCGAAAAGAGTATAAGTATTAAGACATGGTTGATGCTTGATTTGGTTGATGGAACTGAGGATAGAGTTGAAATTGGAAAAACTAGTAAGTTTGGAAAGAGTCAAAGTATTAGAGTTGAACTTGGAAATAATATAGGAACATATCATCTTCTGACTGCAACAACTTGATAAAAACGATTAAGTTCGAAATGAGTACAAGTAATGTAATATAATACTTGCTTGAATTGGTTGATAAGACTATGGATAGAGTTGGACTTTTATTTATTTATTGCATTGACAAGTACAATATACATGTATCGCAATCGTCACTCTTTAAAAAAATATCTATATTTACACAATCATTCTACAATTTTCACATTCATACATATAAAAGTGTCACATTCATTCATTGCTCTTCCATACATAAAGCTTGCAGCAGTTTCATTACCGGTGTCAGTCAGGCCAAATCATTGGTCTCCCAGTTATGTGCCAAAAACTCTCCTACACTGTAAAAGGCCTCAGATATCAGAACCCTTTTTAAACTTGCCTTAAACGCCTTGAGCGAATTGAAGCTTTTATATTTGGATGGTAAACTATTGATTAAATGTACGCCAACCTGTGAAGGAAGGTGTTCAAAAACGACCGTTTTGTGTTGCCCAGTTCGGAAGTTTTCCCTACCTCTAGTTGCATGAGCATGTATGTCTGTGCCTCGTGTGAGAACACATTTTGCCCTGCAATAGTAGGTGGTTTCTAGTATGTATATGCAAGGCAGGGGTCATGGGACTTTGTGTGAGTATGTAACAATACCCCCTTCTGATAAGTTTAAAATAGATGGGCTGAACAGAGAAAGATCATGGATGAATGTTTTTTTTTTTTTTGAGTAATAACACTTGAGAATATTTGAGTAAGTTTAACTTTTTCACTCAGATAGAGTTAAATTTAGAACGATTATGGAAGAATGTATCCTTTGAAGAATATGGACTTGGAAATCTGTCAAGTTTAAAAAGACTTAGAGTTGAACTTAGAAAGGGCAAGGACTATCTCCATTCGAGTATAAAAGCTTTAAAAAATTACTACCAAGTTCGAAAATATAATAAGAATCAATACATATATGTTGCTTGATTTGTTTGGCAGTACTATGGGTAGAGCCGAACTTTGAATAAGGTATGGAAGAATGTCTTCTTTTTAATATAAAAACTTGGAGAAATTGTAGTATAAAAACTTGAGATATTATGTAATTACTCCAATACATCAACACAGGTGCAAGGTCAGATGGGGGTGGGTGGGCAGTTATCGCACTTTCACCGTCTCGACGCAGAAGCCCCCAAATCTGTTTACTATAATATTATTTAATTATTTTACCTGAAAATTGCTGATTTAAGCTCTTTTACCGTTACACAATTCAAGGATCAGTTCACAGCTGTACAAAACACCCTCTGATCTGAGCTTCCACATCTTACAAATGCTTACCTTCCCAACTGTCTTAGTTTAGACTGTAAATAATATTATGTTTATTTAATTATAATGTCTCATCCTGAACGATATTGTAGATACATATCAACATAAACGTATCCATTTCCACAAGTTTTAACTTAAATATTAACCAATACAACAATTAATTAATTTTATAACTTGAAGCTAGATTGATTCGGTTGATCCTTGCGCGATTTGCACAGTAGACTCCCCAATACTGACGAACCAGCTGATCGCTGTTAAAATGTTCTCGGTGACTGTGTGGCAACGGTGTACACTCCATCAACCACACGGCACCGCTCGTCATAATACTAAACTAGTTATAAACAGACTATAGACGTCTTGGAGGCAACAATTTAACGGTCCGTTGAATATGATAAAAAGCCTTCTTCTCAATCCCACATTGTTAAAATTTAATCTACAGATATGTAAATCAGATAATATTTGTGAAAAAAATGACGAGTGTAGATCATTTGTGAAAGAGATTGCTGTAGCACAGAGGAAAAGAAACAGTGGTCGCTTTCTTATGGCTGCAGCAACAGATATAGTCAGATTTCAACTACTGTACATCTTTATAAATCTGAGGTAACAATGACTACATTTATCCTTAAGTATTTGGGGGGCACAAGGAAGTGACTGACAAGGTGCTGACCCATCCAAAATGGATAACTAATTACTCGACAAACGTCTAGTGCACTACTGAATGCGACCTCTGTCTCCTTCATCTCTGTGGCTGTAGAAATAATCAAATAATCAAATTGGCCTCAGGCATTTATGTTTTGAGAGCCCTAGCCAAATATTGCCCAACTCATATCCTGATAACGGCGTATTATGGTTTGATTTACCCCCATCTTACCTACGGTTTGGTTCTATGGGGAGCTTCCGCAAACAATCATTTCAGTAGGGTGTTCAAATTGCAAAAACGAGCTATTCGTATTATAGCGCAATTAAAGTTCAGAGAATCCTGCAAAGATTCATTCAAACAACTGCAACTGTTGACCCTGCCCTGCCTCTATATACTGGAAACAACCTTATTTTATGTCTCTAAGGGAAACATGATAAGGGGACGAGACATACATACGTACAATACGAGGGGCAGGGACAACTACCGAACTGGGAGACAGAGGACGGTAGTTCACGAACGCTTGCCCTTATATGCGGGTGTCCGATTTGTTAACAAGTTACCAGATTCAATTAGAAATGCCCCAAAGCCCAAGGTGTTAAAAACTCGTCTCAAACGCTGTTTAGCGTCACAGGCGTTCTATACCTGTGATGAGTTTATGGCATATGACTGGGAGACCACAAAATTAAAGACTTACAACCGATGCTGGGGGGGGGGGGGAATTGGCATGAGTAAATGGAGGATACAATGTATGTATGACTGAGGTGTTACTGTGGTGTATATGGTAAAAATTATAGTTATTATAGTCTTGACAATTGCTATGCATTTATTGTAATGTTCCTGGCAATAAAATAAAAAAAAAAAAATTCAAAATAAATTAATGCAAAGGAAAATAGTCCAGGCGTCCGTTCACTTATTTTATTCTGCTAATGTACGTTAAACGTTGATTCCACCTCAGTAACTTCGGAACTTTGTATGTATCGTCCGTCTTTTTGTCATTATTTCATTGGCTATCGGAAAATGACATGAACACTCTGTGTACTGCTGCAAGTTGATTGGGGCATATCTCTTATGGACAAGTCTATGATTCACTATCTTAAGTGATCATTAACAGTTGATTGAAAATCTTTATTGGTAATGAAGTTAAATAATACGTAATTTTCATTTTGTACTCATAACACATCGATCATTAAAATGTGGACGAACAGTAACAGACGACACTTTTATACGAATTTATAATTTTAGTGTAAATTTGTTCTGGCTATGCTTTATTTATTTATGTAGTTATTTATTTATTTTTAAGACGACGATCGTCAAGAAATGGGTGAACGTAGATTTCTTTTGATGAATGTAGATGAGCGAACGTAGTCATTTTTATAAACCAAGGCCGACTGTTCTTTATAAAGTGTAATTAATTGATAGCCTAATGACAAATGAACAGCCGGTGGTTATCAGCTGATTCCTTTTAAAATTTATTACGACTCTGTGTTCGAACTGAGAACCTTTAGTTTGTGAAGCTAGGCTTTAACCAAATAAGGTACCGACCAATTTAGTACGCACTTATATTAGTCACTTGTTATACGCTAATATATCCGAAAACCGAGCTAAGCTTGCAAAAAAATATAAACAAAATATTTTTTTGTTACTGATTATGACAGTCGATTCCTGAGACAAAAAGACCCTTATCCTCAGAATTTGGAGCAAACTATTTCTCACTGCTAGCCTCGTACCTCGTGTAATTTTGTTATTTTTCTTCCCAATGCAAGCTTACATCGTTTAAAACTCTTATAAAAAGTTGCATCGTTCTAAGCGCTCAGCCTCTCATTGGCCGGGGTCCGGATACTTACCATAGAACTAATTTAACTCTTCGAGAGGAAATATTTTGGAATCCTTTCTTAGTATGCAGCTAGAAAGCCTAAAACGAATATTTGAGTTTCATGGATTTTGAGAAATTGTGATCAATCAGTCTGTGATAGTTTTCTTTTATGTTTATAGATATACTATTATGACATATCTTACCAATATTTTGGTACGAAGTTTCTACAAGTTTAATCAAAATGTTACTTTGACGTGGAACAATTTGAGCGTTAACTATTTCTACATTTTTTAAAGGCAACGCCTTGATAAGTTGAAATTCTTCTCGGACTTCCAGATAACAGTAAGGTTTGACTTCCACGAGATATTTTATGACCTTGAAGTACAAGGACCTAGTTGAGTTATTTTATGACCTTGAAGTAGAAGGTCCTAGTTGTGTTCTTTTATGACCTTGAAGTACAAGGTCCTAGTTGTGTTCTTTTATGACCTTGAAGTACAATGTCCTAGTTGTGTTCTTTTATGACCATGAAGTAAAAGGTCCTAGTTGAGTTCTTTTATGACCTTGAAGTAAAAGGTCCTAGTTGTGTTCTTTTATGACCTTGAAGTACAATGTCCTAGTTGTGTTCTTTTATGACCATGAAGTAAAAGGTCCTAGTTGAGTTCTTTTATGACCTTGAAGTACAAGGTCCTAGTTGTGTTCTTTTATGACCATGAAGTAAAAGGTCCTAGTTGTGTTCTTTTATGACCTTGAAGTACAATGTCCTAGTTGTGTTCTTTTATGACCATGAAGTAAAAGGTCCTAGTTGAGTTCTTTTATGACCTTGAAGTACAAGGTCCTAGTTGTGTTCTTTTATGACCTTGAAGTAAAAGGTCCTAGTTGAGTTCTTTTATGACCTTGAAGTACAATGTCCTAGTTGTGTTCTTTTATGACCATGAAGTAAAAGGTCCTAGTTGTGTTCTTTTATGACCTTGAAGTACAATGTACTAGTTGTGTTCTTTTATGACCTTGAAGTACAATGTACTAGTTGTGTTCTTTTATGACCATGAAGTAAAAGGTCCTAGTTGAGTTCTTTTATGACCTTGAAGTACAATGTACTAGTTGTGTTCTTTTATGACCATGAAGTAAAAGGTCCTAGTTGAGTTCTTTTATGACCTTGAAGTACAAGGTCCTAGTTGTGTTCTTTTATGATCTTGAAGTACAAGGTCCTACTTGAGTTCTTTTATGACCTTGAAGTACAAGGTCCTAGTTGTGTTCTTTTATGACCTTGAAGTAGAAGGTCCTAGTTGAGTTCTTTTATGACCTTGAAGTACAAGGTCCTAGTTGTGCTATTTTATGACCTTGAAGTAAAAGGTTCTAGTTGTGTTCTTTTCCCAAGGTTTACCTTCGAATATATTCTTCAGATATTGTGACGGATTAATCAAATTTGTTTTCCTATCAGGATGTTTACCCTCTAATTTTCTACAAAATGAATTCGTGTTCTTACATTCTTACATTCTTACATTCTTACATTCTTCTTTGTGCATTGCACTTTCGTAATTTTCCACCTTACCCACGCTTCTAGAATATCTTCAAATCTACTAAAATTCAAAATTTCAAATAAATATTTTAATTAATTCCGTTGAGGTCTCTATTTTAGTATGATTGATTGATAGTAGGAGTACTTCTCGAGGAACAATTTTTGCAATAATTATTCTTATTTATTGTATTGTTGTTATGTAGATGATAATACCAAAACAACAGACCCCTGTGACGTGCTGGATAGGCGCATCTCTTATATGAGCTTCCGAATTAATATCGCTGTTTTTCCCAGAACAATAAATGTGTTATTTGCACTTGTCTACTTGTATTCATCTCGATTTATGTATATATTCCTTATACGTATTGAGAAATATTTTCATCCTCACTGACGGCTGATCTATAAAGATGTTGATACATTATGATGATATGAAGATTAGATAGTTCATGGTGTGATTTTATGTTTAGTGAAGTTTAAGTTTATTTTTAATTTGGATTGTATTTTTAGATTAATTTTCTATGGCCTTTAATGAAAGATGGAATTCGAACTTTTAATCTGATGAGCAGAAAAATATAACCGTTCAAATATGGCAGATGACAGGACTGTTTGTGCAGTGCCCAATATCGGGTATGAGAAGTTAATATAACATTTTACTACCCCCTCCCCATAAGGTCAAACTACCCCCTCCCCATAAGGTCAAACTACCCCCTCCCCATAAGGTCAAACTACCCCCTCCCCATAAGGTCAAACTACCCCCTCCCCATAAGGTCAAACTACCCCCTCGCCATAAGGTCAAACTACCCCCTCGCCATAAGGTCAAACTACCCCCTCCCCATAAGGCAAGCTGGAAGTAGCCATAAACAAGATACATCATTGATAAGTGTATGAGTTTAGAGTAAAATCAAAAGCTAGATTGGCAAATTGTGGATTAATTTGTAATTTATAACTACTTTAATATCTATAGCTAAGGCCATTGTGGTAAGAACTAGCATAAAACAAATTTAGAAAAATAAAATAGTTTTAAATGAGTAATTTGGTATTTTTTACACATATTGGCAGTTTTAAATAGTTTCATACTAGGTTAGTCCTATAAATACACTTAATTAAAAAAGGTGATGTAATTTAAAAAATCTGTTATCCCTTTCTGAGGAACAGTTGAACTCAGTTAGTAACCAGACTACACAGGTCATCCACACTCATCCTACACTCACGTAATCATTCATATTCGCCTTAAAATACGCTCAAAGTTGTGTCGATGTCTCATTGTAGGAATATAAGAATCGTAAACAAATCAATAATGCCAATACACAGATAATATTTCGTACTCCTTGTTGATCAAGCGATTAAACCAGAACGTTTCAGAAGGTCGTATTGCATAATCAATGAAATATATATATTTCATTAATCGGTGTGTTAGTTTCCACCCTGATGTTCGGTTGTAGATTTAAAAATACACATTTTTCTATGGTCTAATTATACAACTGGTCGTATTCATTTCTAAGACGCCGACATAAGGGCGAATGTGAGAGGTGAATGAGTGTGATGAGTGTGGATGAACAAGTGTAAATATTGTAACTATCTGAGTTCGCCTTAGCTCAGAAAGGACTCAGATAGTATTTTTTAATAGCTAAGGACTATCTATTAATAGCCAAATAGTCAGAGAAACTATGGGACCTACAGCTTTGCGTGGAATCCGAACCGCGTAGTGTTGGTCTGATTTCCAGCTGACTGACAAGTCTGACACTCAGATCTATTCCCTATACAACATCTGAACCTTTACTACCATTCAACATGGACTCCCCAAACTTCTCTAGAAGTGTCCAAGTCGATGGCAACGATTAAGCGGACGCCGTGTCGGTATTAAGAGGACCGAGCATGGAACCTTCGCCTGACTTTGTCCCCAAGTAGCTGGGTTACAACTTAAAAGTTACGTACTAAAAAACTGCCTTGCAATGCGCAAAACTGGCCGTTTTATCTAAACTAATGTAGACGTTAAGTAGAATGCTTAGACGATTATATGAAATATTAATGGGAAAAATGCTAATAGGTAGTTAAAGGAGAAAACACGAATGGTACTTACACCATGTCTTGGGCGAGCGCTGAGGTCTCGGCTCCATCACTGACCGCCTTATCCAATGCCATCTAAATAGTGTGCGATAACGCTATCCACGCTAGACCACCCATTGTACCCACACTCTTCACAAGCCATTTATATTTTATTGATTGATTTCACGTAAGTTCTCAAAACGCTTAATAAATGCAATGCGTTAATAAGTTCGTACATAGGCTATTAAACTAATTAATTCATTTAACTGTACGATTTAATTAAATTCCATTGTTTGGATCATTTTAAAAACAAAACTTTAGTAAATAATGTTCGATAGGGTGTAACTAAAAATGTGTCCTTGCTATACATTTTTGAAGTCTACACCTAATTTAGAGCATTAGAGCAGATAATCAAGGATGAAGTTTCATCAAATTCCGCTCCTTTTAGGGTCTAACAGTCTGTTTGTGTTGTTTACAAAAAAAATTAATAACGGTTTGAGTGAATCACTTGAAAGTTTGCTCAGTTCATCAACGTATTACTACCTAACAGTGTGAAGAAATCAGTTAAATTTTTTAGTAATTTTAAAATGGTGGTAGTTTTAAATTGTTTGGTTCATAAGCACAAAAAATAATGTTTTCTTAATTTTATTACAAATCTATTGTTACCTTAATTTTAAGTCAATATTTAGTGGAGTTTTGTTTTAAAAAAAAGGTATTTTACTGCATTCTCTGGATGCTGTTAATACTTGCAGTTTTTAGAAAAACTCCAATAAGAATAGACTGACAGTAAAAATTAAGGTACGAATAGAGATTTAATAGTTTGTGTAAAAATTGTTGTTTTTGTGTAAAATTGGTGAACATTACAATTTATAAGATAATTTGATTCGAAATATGTAAATGATCGCCATTTTAGAATACTTTCCAGTCGTGTTAGTAAAGAACTTTGCAAAATATCAAGTCAGTCGGTTAAACCATTCTTGAGTTATTAATTCTGTTGTAAAACACAGACAGATATACTCTAAATGTAGCGTAATTTAATAAAACTTTATCATCGATTTTCTGATCAAAATAAGGTGCAGAAATTAATAGCCAAGACACCTTTTTAGTTACACAAGGTATATAAGATTTATATAGTCAAGATATAATGAATATGGGTTTTGAATAAGTGTAAATGAGCGAATGTAGTTTTTTATTACAAACGAAGGCTGACTGATCCTTAAAAAGTGTCATTGATTAATGATAATCCATTGTAAAGGAACATCCGGTGGTTATCAACTGATATGTTCAAAAATGTATTTTGACCCTGATTGGAATCGAATTTATTATCTTTAGCTAGTGAAGTTAAGCTTTAACCAACCTCACTAATGTAATATTATATACTGTATGTATATGTATGTATATACATTTTGTCATGCATATTGATGTAATAGGTACGTCATGTAGGTGCAGTAAAAATACTGCAAAAAACATAAATAACAATTTGCTTTAAGGTTAGAAGGCTGCATTCTTTATTATCACTACATGAATAGAAGTCAATGGTGATTATTGGGGTCTGTGAACAGATAATTTTAGGGAGGTTGTAGAGGCTAAACTGAATGACTTTTCAGGCTTTGACAAAAATTGATTTAACCATTAAAGAATTAGCCTTAATTTATATTTTTTGGAATATTAACGAAATACGAAACTGGAAAACGAAATCAAGTATCAAATTGCATGATTATGCATTAAAAAAAGCTTGTAAAACAATCACCAATAAATAAAATAAGATAGGGAAAGCACGAACGTAACAAAAGAATAAGTAATACAACAAAAATAAGATCGATACAATGAACTAAAATAACTTTAGCCTGTTTCAACTTGACGTAACACTTGATTATATTACTTACAAATAGATATCTCATGTAATTGGAATAATTGTGCCTGTAATTTTGTTGGTTAGTGAGACCCGTAACCAACAGACTAACACTCCATAATGGATCACAAAACAGCTGATAATTTGAGACACAAAATTTAAAGTTGGATGAGAAATCTATTTGTGTAGAAAATCAATGATGTAACCAACTGAAAATAATTGACTTAGATATCATTGTATATTTACCCAAACCAATAATTATAACTTACCTTTTTTGATAATTTATTTTAACAATTGTTAATTTTTTGACACTGTATGTTATTATTTGTAATATTTTAAATAATATCTACAAATAAAAAAGTAAATTATGGAAAATCTTTAGTAATTTATTTAAATGGTAAAATATGTTGATCTAAAAATATACTCTGGCAACCAGAAAAGTTCATAAGTTCAATTTATTTTCCTTGCCATCACAACAATTTATAATTTTAATTTACGTCCTTTAGGTGCAGTAAAGAATAAAAATACTTTTAACAAAAGAACAACAAGAGGCTTTAAGGTGCTACCCTAATGTTCCTGAAAATCTATCTCTAGAGTCTACAGAGGTATGCAGTTGGATTTATATCCCATAAGAGCAATGTTAAATGCCAAACGACACTTTGATTTAAAGAATTGTCAAGAAATTGTAATTTTTACATCGTTTCATTGTATAATTTTTACACTGTAAAAGTTACTATCGAACCAACTTTAAAAAATTTATTTTTGGTATGTGCTTTGTTAAAAACCATAAACTAATAAAGTAAAATTCACTATTTTTATTCCAACACAAATCGATATTTTTTTGAAGATTTTATTTATTTTTATTTTATTTTTTTATTTATTTAATATTAACAATTTGTTTACAATTGTTTGGCCCCACCAAGTTACAAAAAACTTGTCGGTGGGGTCCATTTCTTACTCTTGAAATATACAATATTGGAATTTGTAACAATTTTAATTACTGTGGTGGTTCAGGGGCAGGCAACTTATCATAATTTTCTCTTTACAAGCAACTGCAGATCTATCCTGCTGCAAATAAATACCTAGCAATAATAAAGTAACATATGATATAAATAAATTATTAATAACCAATAACAATAAATAATATACTAGTAGTAATTTAGTAATACAAGGCGAGCAAACATAGTTAACAGTAACAATAAATTAATAAACTATTCCCTACATATATCCTGTGCTTGTCACCCAATCAATGCATAGAAAACAGATAACTCATCAAGATATATGCATGGAAAAAGAAGTCATATCTCTGTGCCTGTCTCCAGGTTAATGTTAATTAAAAGTTGATAGAATGTTTAAGCTCTTTTTAACAGTGTAAAAACCATAATTTTCCAACATATAGTTTAGTCACAGGGCTGTACTACATTTAACATAGCTCTTCAGGGAATAAATCCAATATGGTGACTGTCTTTGCAGTCAATTAAGAAATGTTTTGTTTTTACTAAATAATTGTTCAATTGTTGTTCAATCTACTGAACAACTTTTATATGCTGATTTAGAACGAGTATGATAAGAGTAGATGAGCGAATGTAGTCATTGTTACAAACTAAGGTCGACTATTCCTTGGAACATTTCATTTATTAATAGTGCAATGACGAATCAATAGCCGGTGGTTATTAAACAGCTGATCACTTTCAAAATTTATTTCGACTCTGATTGGGGTCGAACTGAGAACCCTTATGAAGCTGGGCTTTCACCGACTAAGCTACCGACTACTTAGCTCATACAAATAAATAAACTAAAAATTATATATTACGGAATAAATTAAAGTGAGATAACGAACATTTTTTTGGTACTATCATGATTTGATAGCAAAAATGGCAGAAGTGATTTCATAAATTGCGTTAAATTAAAGGTTCCGAAATTCTGTTTTCACAATGCTACCAACACATTTGTTCAGTTTATCAAGTGTTTAAGCAGTTGAAAAGTTATTGAGAGAATCGATAAAGTATTCAGGTGAAATTTTCAAGTGTCCCTGACACCTGGTGAGGGAAAATTGTCGCAGCAGATTTATCTGACTCGGCTTTCGACCTTTAGTCGCAGTGCCAGACATATTACTCTGTGGGATTTTCACTGATTGGATTTTCTGGTTTAGGTAAAATTCCATTTACCTTTGCGTCAACTACAACACGCTTTAAATCCCTTGTCAAACGAAAGGTTATGTGTTATTAATACAAGCTTTAACGGATGTGACCCCTTCAATTTTGTATCACTTTAAATTAAATATAAAAATGTATTAACAAAATGGTATTAAAATGGTTTTCTAACCTGAATTGATGAAAATAAACATAAAATTAAAGGCCTCAGTTGTTTTAAACAAAATACAGAAATACACTTTACAAGAAGAAAAACGCACTAAGGCAAACTTATTAAATGTGACGTTAGGTTAGGTTATAAACCTAGTCATACAACTTCTATAGACAATTTTTCGATCTTAGCGCTTTTATTAATAGAAAAGACCACTTTTTTATTATTTAAACCCTTAATGTAGTTCATATTGAATTTTGGTCCCTTCTAAATTTATAAATACAAAACAAATTAGTTTTTAAATTTTTTGTCATTTTTGTCTCCATAACAAAGTTCCAGAATTCCATTTCCAGTTTTGGAGTTAGCCGTCCTAAGTTAGGTATTAAAAAAGAGAAAGAATCTTAAATGTTGTTGTTGTTGTGAGTGTGTTCTACAATTATTAACACTAAAAAGTACGCGTAATAAATTTAGTAAAAAATTAAGGGTTTGAAAATCTTTTAGACCATGCCCAAAGTGTAGATTTACTACATCCAAGGGTTTTGAAAATCTATTACCTAAACAATAAATGGCCCTAAAGTTGATTCTTCTTTATCTCTGGAAACAATCTTTCGAAAACTGACATTTTAACTTTCGTTTTTATTTATTTCCTAGAAAGTTCAGAATATTTTGAACTATCCAATCGCTTTATTGTAAATCGTCCAGAAACTAGTGTGTTATTTTTTACTTTCATATTCTCGATTTTCAAAAAGCTGCAATATTCTTCCGAGAATACCCTTCGTGACAAAATCAATAATACGTAATTCGATTTGAACAATTGTAATTGTAAGTGTGTAGGAAGTTAATGGGATGTCAACGATGCACATGTGTGGTAGGGTAGGTGGGTGGAAAGTCCGTCAACGAAGTACGTTGTAAGAGGGTAGAATGGCCGTCAACGACGTACATGTGTGGATGGGTGGGGTGTCGTCAATTTCATGCGTGTGACTTTCCTCTAGGGGCCGCTAGTCTCACGTGTGCATTCACCGTGAAGGAAGATGTATGGCATACTCTACTGCATTGTGTTTTCTCCCTGAGGGCGTTGACTTTGTTAAAGGATATAGTCACTTCAGATATAGTCACTTTAGAAACTATTAGATTTGAAGATTAGTAGTTCTACTTTGAATTTGAAAGATATAAATATTAATGAAGAAATTAATTTTTCAGGCAAAAAAGATGGAAATAATAATATTACAATTCAATATGCTCTTCTTATTTCTTGAGTTATTTATATTATTTTCACTTTTATCTAATAATATTTCATGTATTAGGAGAATAATTAAAAATTGCTAAAAACCTTACTTGAATTTCATTTCCTTTATTTCATACTGACTAGCCAAATCAAACATTCTATAAAACATTTTTTATTAAACGGTATATATTTCTTGGCTTAATTGATTATTGCTTATGTAATTAAAAATTGTCAAAATTTACTTTTAAATTTGCTTGGAATTCAGTGGATTGTTAATATACAAGGTGGAAAAAATTTAATCGCTTTCACAACTTTTGTGTGACTTCACTTGTAAAAGTGAAAACTTTTAAATTGTCATGGTTACAAAGAATACACTTTTTGACACCATTAGCGACATTTAATCTTTTCAGGGGAGTTGAACAAAAATCTTCAATGCAAGCCTATGTCGAGTTTGGAATCAAATGAAAGGTCTATTCAAGAAAATTTAATTGCCGCAAACCGGACTTCGAAAGTTTATCGTATCCAGAGTAGCGGTCATTTTAATTTCAAAGTAACTAATTTGAACATTATTATTTCTCCATTATTTAACAGTTTCAAGTAAATTATTTTTATCAAAAATTGTACTTTATGGAACAAAATTGTAGGCTAATTTTAAAAATTATCAAATTGGAAAAAATAACGTTGTTGTGAAGCATTTCCATATTTTTCCCCTTGTATAATTTAATATTAATATTCATTAAATAAATTATTAATTTCCAGTGGTTCCAGAATATAATGTTATTAGAGTGATTTTTTTTAACGTTAGCAAAAATTTAAATGAATAAAAAGAGACATGGAGTAAAACAAATGGATGATTTTATCACAATTGAGTTTGGAATTCTCGTAATCAGCTGATTGAAATGAAAGAGGGTTGTGGATGACGCTATCAGAGTATTGTATCTTTGAAGAACGCTTGCAAAATAAAGACGTTATTTATTTTATTTGTATTTATTTACTGATATATTATACGACTAACATCACATGGAATTTACATATCAATAATCTTATAAACGAAAATAAACGCCTTGTATATGTGTTCTACAGATTGCGACAGTTATTAAAGAGGAAGCAATTAACTTAAAAATATTCTATAGTCTTATCCAAAGTATTGCAGTATATTGTGTAATTAGCTTGGGGGAACTATGAGACCATTACGTTTAGTACAAAATAGGATACACACAATTATTTATTGGACTAGAAGAACATAATAACGAAAAACCATTAAATATTGAAGAAAAACTGTCATTAAAATAAATTCTTTATAATTAGGAAGATTAAAAAAATAATACCTGCAAAATCAAATAATATACGTGATAAAAGTCTACAGTTTACACCATTGGACCGAATATGACAACGAATAGATAAATATTATAGCATACAAGTTTTCAACATACCAACATAATTATGAAGCTAAAAACTATTCATTCAAAAAAATATGCTAGAAGAACAAATTAAAATTTTCATAACTATTTGATTTTGATCTAACTTATGTTTACTGTATATTTTTAAATTTATTTATTTATATTTTTGGATAAACAAACAAAATTGTGCATCATATTTATAGATTTATTACCTGATAGACTCTATAAACTAAATTTTCATATAAATATTGTTATAATTAACAAAGAAGTAAATTCTAATACAAGGAAAGTCTTGAGTTACAATATTTAAAATCACACAAAATATATATGAAAACTGAAACGATGCATGTTTTTTATATTTATCAGGAACTACTGATGTACTATTAAAAGCGAAATATTGAGATGAGGAAAACGTTCGATGGAAGCAAACAAAGCGCTGTAAAGAGGTTTCAAGACCAACCAAGTGGTCGGAGTACTCAGCACCTTGAGTAGTTCTCTGTACAACAACCTCTACTCTCGAGCTACCCAATGCCCACAACTCACCTGTTGATTATACCTGTAAATTGGATAGGTGGAAGCAAACAAAGCGCTGTATAGAGGTTGCAAGACCAACCAAGCGGTCGGAGTACTCAGCACCTTGAGTAGTTCTCTGTACAACAACCTCTACTCTTGAGCTACCCAATGCCCACAACTCACCTGTTGATTATATCTATAAAATGGGTAGATGAAAGCTAAAAAAGCGCTGTATAGAGGTTGCAAGACCAACCAAGCGGTCGGAGTACACTCGCCTGTTGATTATACCTGTAAATTGGGTAGGTGGAAGCAAACAAAGCGCTGTATAGAGGTTTCAAGACCAACCAACTGGTCGGAGTACTCAGCACCTTGAGTAGTTCTCTGTACAACAACCTCTACTCTCGAGCTACCCAATGCCCACAACTCGCCTGTTGATTATACCTGTAAATTGGGTAGGTGGAAGCAAACAAAGCGCTGTATAGAGGTTTCAAGACCAACCAAGTGGTCGGAGTACTCAGCACCTTGAGTAGTTCTCTGTACAACAACCTCTACTCTCGAGCTACCCAATGCCCACAACTCGCCTGTTGATTATACCTGTAAATTGGGTAGGTGGAAGCAAACAAAGCGCTGTATAGAGGTTTCAAGACCAACCAACTGGTCGGAGTACTCAGCACCTGGAGTGGTTCTCTGTACAACAACCTCTACTCTCAAGCTACCGATTGCCCACAACTCGCCTGTTGATTATACCTGTAAAGTGGATAGAAGAAGCAAACAAAACGCTGTAAAGAGGTTTCAAGACTAATGAAGAGCTGGAACTGCAACCCACCCTCGTAAATTGAAATGCTGGGCCTACCGAGGATGGGTGCGAAGGCAATGGACTCAGGAGGACACAGAATAAAAAAAAATACAAGCTCCGGATAAAATAAATTTTATTTAAAAAGAATTTAGGTACGTTCATTCAATCATTGTAAACAGAAATTTAAAAGTTAAATTGAAAGTTAAAATTAGGATTTTGCCAGTTTTTGCGTTAATACAAATACTATTGGCCTAGTCAAAATAAAAATAAAAACTAAGTATATAATAGGTAACAATAGATGAAATAAAACTAACAAAATATAAGAATGTTCTTGACAAATACATAACAATAATAAATAAATAACAAATATATATCAGCAAACTATCTACCTACATAAGCTACAAAGTATTAAAAACACACAAGAAACTAAAAATAAAGAAATACTAAACATATAAATAAATAGCAAATTTATTAATAAAACTACAGAACAATATAAAAGTGCAGAGCACCCTTAATTTTGCGTTTTAATGTATCATTCCATCGACATATTTAAAACATTATTTTTAAACATTATTTGAATTAATCTTAGTGCAGTCTTTGCCACATGTACTTGGATATCAAGGTAAACACTTGGATATCACTAAAGAACGTTCCTGAGTTTCTGAAAATTTATTTTTCTGTACCCAGTCTATTATTGCAAGGCGTTTAGGATTGATACAGGGAGTTTGTTAATATGCGTGTATTAATAACGATAGCGTAAGGATATTTTTATTGTACGGTATAATCTCCATTAATCACTCACCATATGTGAAATCAATGTGGGAATGAGAACATTTTCTAAGATATGTTTTGTTTTGCAGCCCCAACATCTCCTCTCACAGAATAAATAAAGCCGTTTTATAGTTTTTTTTTACATTTCTATTTTTGTGGAATTCTTATGTGTCCGGGTATCAAGACTGCGCATTAGAAAGTCAGCGATACTAGAGCACTCCGTATTTCGTGCCGTGATACAAAATAGTGTAGAACAGCCTCCCCGTCAGATATGGAATGTGTTGTCTGAGAACGGAGACCACACACTTACCAGCCTGCGATACTCAATCACTCCGTATTCCACGCCGAGATGCATAATAGTGTGGGATAGTTACTCTATGAGATGTGCCGTGTGGTGTCTGAGGACGGAGACTATATACTTACTTGTCTGCTATACTTGAGCACTCCGTATTCCACGCCGAGATGCAAAATAGTGTGAGATATTTTCTCCATGATTTATGGCGTATGATGTCTGAGGACGGAGACTACACACTTACTATCGTGTGATACTCAAGTCTCCGTATTCCACGCCAAGATGCATAATAGTGTGGGATAGTTACTCTATGAGATGTGGCGTATGGTGTCTGAGGACGGAGACTACACATTAGCTAAATTGTGATACTCGAGCACTCCGTATTCCACGGCGAGATGCATAGTAGAGTGGGATAGTTACTCTATGAGATGTGCCGTGTGGTGACTGAGGACGGAGACTACACACTTATCAGTCTGCTATACTCGAGCACTCCGTATTCCACGCCGAGATGCATAATAGACTGGGATAGTTACTCTATAAGATGTGGCGTATGGTGTCTGAGGACGGAGACTACACATTAGCCAAATTGCGATACTCGAGCACTCCGTATTCCACGGCGAGATGCATAGTAGAGTGGGGATAGTTACTCTATGAGATGTGCCGTGTGGTGACTGAGGACGGAGACTATATACTCAGCCTGCGATACTCAATCACTCCGCATTCCGCGCCGAGATGCATAATAGTGTGAGATATTTTCCCCATGATTTATGGCATATGATGTCCGAGGACGGAGACTACACACTTACCATCGTGTGATACTCGAGCACTCCGTATTCCACGGCGAGATGCTTAATAGTGGTGGATAGTTACTCTATGAGATGTGACATGTGGTGTCTGAGGACGGAGACAGCACACTTACCAGCCTGAGATACTCCAGCACTCCGTATTCCACGCCGAGATACGTAATAGTGTGGGACTGTTTCTCCATGAGGTATAGCATGTGGTAAGTCTGGGTTCGGAAGCCGCACGTTTGTCAGCCTGTGAAGCCGGAGTTTTCCACCTACCACGCCATGAAGCTCTGTAGTGTGGGATAGTTTCTCCATGAGATGTGGCACGTGGTGAGCCTGGGTTTGGAGGCTGCACGTTGGCCAGCCTGCGACGCCCGAGCTGTCCACTCCCACCCACGACGCTCAGTAGTGTGGGATAGCTTCTCAATGAGATGTGGCACGTGGTGAGTCTGGGTTCGGTTCGGAAGCTGCACGTTGGCCAGCCTGCGACGCCCCATCTGTCCGCCTCCCATCCCACGACGCTCAGTAGTGTGGGAAAGGTTCTCCATGAGATGTGGCACGTGGTGAGTCTGGGTTCGGAGGCTGCACGTTGGCCAGCCTGCGACGCCCGGGCTGTCCGCCTCCCGCGCCGCGACGCTCAGTAGCAGCGCAGCCGTCTCTGTGTCAGTGTGTACCACCCCGCCCGCGCCGCTCTGCCATGCCTTCTCCGACCATTTGATTGCTGGTAAATACAATATCTGCCCTTGTGTTGTTATGCCCTCTTCGCTTTCTGTGTGATAGTTAATTGTTGGGCCTAATATATTCCTGTTCCCATACAAGATACATACTCAAAATGCGCATATCGTCCACATAGTATTAGAGCATGGGTCGGAGATATATGAGATAAGTTGATGACTCCAATATAGTGAACTAGATATTTACTAGCTAAACAATAACAATAAATATATCTTAAACTCGTCAGTTAAACGTCTCTTTGATGTTTTCTGAATGCGTGGTAATTGGATTACTATAATGACAAAACTCGTATTGTATTCGCGCATTTTAGTATACGATTAAAACGGAATGTCAATATTTTGTAATTTAGCCACTTCTTGTCATGTTATTGGGAGTGAAAGTCTCGCTGTTAATCGTAATTACTAACATAGTTTAGCTAGGCTGAGGTAGGCATTTGGTATTAATTTACCATATTTTAGAGTATACACCGGAGAATATTTGTTTTAAAAAATGAAAATAGGTATGTTTACATCCTATTTTGCTCGGATTTTGTTTTTTGTACACTACGTACAAGTTTTGGAACTAGCCTAACAAATGGTTTACTTTAATTTATTTTGTAACAGATAATCCAACAATAAAACTCAACATAAATTTGATGTATATGTCTTAGTACTTGACAGTCCGCTCGCTCGTATTCCCCCAGCTAGATCATCTCGGTCTGTCATTTCTTCCTTGTATCGTTCAGCAAGTGAACCTTGCTCTTCTTTCGTCACTGCCATTAATGATAAACTGTTCATTAAAGAAAACTCCGATTCTACAATCTTATTGCGATAGAAATTTCGTTTGTTTTTTCTTCAACACAGTCATGGATCTGACTGAATTAGTCTGTATTAATATAATTTAGATTATATCGAGTTAATTGATACGTCTTGAAATTTTTAGTATTAAAGTAAATTACATTAGTTTTATGTTTGAATGTTATACTAACTTTTCTATCGTCTTTATCATTTTTCACTTTGTAAATTGAGTTTAGTTTTAGTTATAATTTATTTGAAAATTATGCTTCACATTGTTTATATAGTTTTGTGTAAGGTTGGGTGGTAGAAGGTTTAATAGTCAATAATAGTTTTTAATAGACTTAATAGTTTTTGAAGACTTAATTTTTAAAAAAATATATTCATTCACGAGCTTAATTTTATATAATAATTACCTGATTTCGGAAACAATTTTTTGATTAGTATATCCTTAATTTTTAAATGTATATTAGTATATTTCTATTTGGAGCTTTTTTTAAAAAAATTATAGACAAATGAACAATTTTTTGCGGGGTTACTGTACCGTGAACTCGTCCATCTAATTAGAGTAAAAATGAACAGAAATTATATTGAGCTTGCCACTTTAAACTACTCAAATTCTTCTAAAACTATATTGACTTAATAGATTAGTAAAATAAATGTTAATCGGATTTGTTGACAGACAAGAAAATGGTTTAAAACTGTATACAATTAATTACGAAGTTTTAGAAATTTGACAAGCTCTATTTTGTCAAACCCTCAATTTACCTAACATACACAAATTGAATAGTTCATTCACGGAATATGTAAATTTCCATTTTTTTATTTCCAAACAATAAGCACTTCAAAAAATTAATTTTTACTACACATAAAAATAATTTTCGTTTTTAAGATAATCCAAAATTAGTATTGACATTTTACATCTTTGACGTAAGTTCCCAAATGTTTACTAGAACTTTTTTTCTTTTTTTCTTTTTTTTGACGGGCCCATCTCCTTTTAAACCTTACTTTACCCATTCACCATAGACTATTGATCTGTGCGGGGAACTTATCAGACAGAGTACAGGGTTGAACCAGTACAGTACAAGGTGAACATTACTGATAAAAATGAATAATCAAGGCCAGGTTTTGAACATGCACTATCTCAAACTCAGGCTCCAATTCTTGACGCCTTCGACCGCTCGGCCACCGGCTCTCTTTTTTGGCCCATTGGCCACTGAATTGATTTGTTTAAAGTGATCTATATTCCTGGAAGGGCGTGACTGAAAGCAACTCTTTCGCTCACGAACCAGTCTCAGCGGGTTCCACGAGTCTCAATATTGTATTTTGCTGTCGTTTAAGATCCCCTAGTTAATGATAGAAAGATGCATCCATCTGTTAATTTAGGCCTATCTATACCTTTGAAAATTGACAAAATTTTGGACAAACTCACACGAAATAATATTTTTTTGTTTAACTTTGGTAAAAAAAATATACTCAAATAAGTATTCGAATGGGAGATTTTAAGTATAATGTATGCATTTTCAAATTCCTCTGCATCCATATGCGTAATTGAATAATATTATAGCACTAAAAACTTACGTCTTTAACGCAATAAAAAGAAAACAAATTTAATAAATTAAGTGAAAACAAAATAATTTTTTAATACAGTAATAATAAACGTACCAGATATTAAAAATACAATAACCGATTCAAGAACGTGTAGCCAGTGGACAATGACAGACGTCAAGTAATGTATCTGCGTGTACGTAATGGATTTAGTGCATTGTATATGGCTCATGACTGCACCATTATGTCCAGCCCCACATCCTGTTTGTGTTGTATTTGGTTCTGTCAATTGTTATTGAAACATTCAACGGGTAAATGCAGTGAAAGAGCTTGTTTCTCATGCAGGTGCAGTCAACTCTATCATTATTTATATATTCCTGCGTGGGTGAGAAAAATTCACACTTAAAGAATTTACCAAATGAGTATGTTTGGTCTATTGATCTATTAGATCTGGTTTTTTAGGTGGCAAAATTATCTCTTAACAGCCCACCCACCTCCTGTACGAACACACGACTCTTTAGCTCTCCTGACTTATTTTATTTATTTATTTTTAAATATGAGTAAAATTATCTAAGCTTTTTTACTGTTTGCATTCACCACATTCAATTTCAACTTACTACGTTAGTTGAGTAATTCATTACTGTAAAAATAATGTACATATACATAAATTTGAGAAAAATTATTAAGTTCAAGAGGGCTAATTGATCTCGCCAAAACTTAACTACTGACCCCTCCCCCCTCCCCCGTCCACTTTTAACTGACTAATAAAACTTCCCTTAAACATTTATCCGGGGAAATCAATATAGTGACAAGTGTAATATATTCTCTGTCCTTACTAATGTCTAATAAAAATGTTTAAAGGCAAGAATAAACAAAAAATATTAGTAATTTGTTGTTCAAAAATCCTCTATCAAGTCTTCCATGTTTTAACTTCATAAATATTATTAAATACTGTTATTTGTTAATTTTTTTATTTATTTTTATTTATTATTTATTTATTAACTAATGATCTATCCATGAAAAAAAATGATGTATTGGATATTGGAAAATAAGCTCAAAGTGTAAATATTTGTTCATTCTCATACAAAAACTTTCCTGGTAACGAGAATACAACAAGCTTTATAAGAATCATAAACTAAACTTCTTTGGGTGTATTTGGATGAAAGTGACTGAATTTTATTGGGTTGAACAGTTCATTTCAAATCAACACACGTTTAAGAGACATTGACTTTTATTGGGTTGAACAGTTCATTTCATAACAACGCATGTTTAACAAACACTGAATTGTATTGGTTTGCACAGTTAATTTATAACAACGGACGTTTTAAAGTCACTGAATTTTATTGGGTTGGCAGTTCATTTCATAACAACAATCGTTTAACAGAAACTGAACTCTACTGTATTGATAAGTTCATTCCGAAAGAACACATTTATAACAGAAACTGAATTCTATTGTATTGAAAATTTCAATCTGAGAAAACAAAAGTATAACAGTTATCAATAAAACTATATCGATCAAAAAACTATATCACTTTTATAAAATAAAAGTATATCGATCATGTTATCAATAAAATTTCTTCTGGTTTGTATGCCATGAGAGAATTATGTCAGATTTGTAGTTTGGAAACATTGTTAATAGTATACTACTCATTAGTGCATTCCCATTTAGCGTATGGCATTAGTACATATGGAGCGACCACAAATAAAAATTTAAACCGACTCTTACTACAACAAAAAAGGGCAATCAGGATAATGTACAATTTAAAAACGAAACATTCAGTAAAACATTTATTTGGTGATCTGGGAATACTGACAGTTTTTACGCTTTGTATATTTTTGAAGCAGTTACTTATGTCGAACAGTTTGCAGACCCCGTATTTAATGAAAATAAGCATACATATAACACTCGCAACCATTCTTAAAGTATTGACAAGCACAGTTTAGAGTTTTATAAAAAGAAAACTCTGTTTATTGGGAAAACTTTTCTTCATCGTCTACCACAAAATTTCTTAACATAAAAAAATATACAAATTTTTAAAAACAATTGAAAACTTACTTGATAAAACTTGCAACTTATTCCTTTGAAGATTTTTTGGGATAGCCAAGTTAATAAATAATTATAATACTATTTTATATGTATTGTTATAGGATTAGTGACACTATTCTATATACAACTGCATATTATATGAATAAATGAATTTTGAAATTGAAACAGTAACGGAATTATATTAAACATTAACTTTTTTGGGTTGTCTCTCTTGTGAGTGTCTATAGTAAAATAGACGTTCCAACAAAACGCTAAGCGTTCTCCAGATATTCTGGTGTAATTTCTACCTTTATTTGATATTCTAGTATAATATGTACCGTTCTTTTGATATTCTAGTGTAATATTTACCTTCATTTGATATTCTAGTGTAATATGTACCTTTATTTGATATTCTAGTATAATATGTACCTTTATTTGATATTCTAGTGTAATATTTACCTTCATTTGATATTCTGGTGTAATTTCTACCTTCATTTGATATTCTAGTGTAATATTTACCTTCATTTGATATTCTAGTGTAATGTGAACTTTTATTTGATATTCTAGTGTAATATTTACCTTCTTTTGATATTCTAGTGTAATATGTACCTTTATTTGTTATGTAGTATAAAATGTACCTTCATTTGATTTTCTAGTGTAATATTAACCTTCATTTGATATTCTAGTGTAATATGTACCTTTATTTGTTATGTAGTATAACATGTACCTTCATTTGATATTCTAGTGTAATATTTACCTTCATTTGATATTCTAGTGTAATATTTACCTTCATTTGATTTTCTAGTGTAATATTTACTTTCATTTGATATTCTAGTGTAATATTTACGTTCATTTGATGTTCTAGTGTAATATTTACGTTCATTTGATATTCTAGTGTAATATTTACGTTCATTTGATGTTCTAGTGTAATATTAACCTTCATTGGATATTCTAATAGTAAGAAATGTACCTTAATTTTACGTACTGCCATACCTTATTCACACCAAGACAGGATGATATAATAGCTGGCAGTGATTGTACTCTCCAACACTAATCACGTTTACGGTGAGTCGGATGTCCATCAACATTCAGAGTAATGAGAAGTACACAGTACCTCCCTATCGGGGCTTTGCAAACAGTCAGTCGCAATCGAACGGAAATGCCGGCCATTGTGTGGCGTACATTAAAGGTCGTATCGTGCTTGAACGAGCACTTTTCTCTAGACAATGGTGAGAACTTTTGTTGAAATCCTAAAACGCTTTTATACAAGAGATTGTGCTCCTCAAATGTTCTGATTACATGAAGGAATGTATACATTGAAAATTAGGGTGATTAAACATTTTAAATTCCGTACTATGTAAATTGACATTATAATAAAATTGTAATACATTCGTCACTTATTACTGAAGATTACAATGGTTATTATTGAACAAAACAATATATAATACTCCTAATTTTACTTAACAATTACGTTGAATTTAGGTAAAACTCGTCAACAGAAAACAAACTCTATTTATTAGGTAATGTCTCTTTAGACGTTTAAAAGTATGTGGATTCGTTTCATGTCAAGTGTAGCTGGGTAATTTATAGAATAATTTTGTGGTAGTCAAACCGCAGGTTCTAATCTGTGAGGAGTCTGTCTACGCAAGTCTGGAGGTCTAGTGTTGCATGTGTGAACGTCCAATTTGAATAGGAACATACTTTAATATGTAATATGCTAACTTTACATAATTGTATAAGGAGGGAAGAGTTAAAATTTGGAGAGATTGAAAGTGATTACATGACGTTTGTCTAAGTTCGATGTTCGTCTGCCGTTATACTTATGACCCTTTTCTGAAGGCGAAAATCCACAAACAAAAAATTATACTTTTTTCATATTTTAATGTACCAAAACAACATTTTTCCGATATTCTCTCAAACCAAAACTGTTTCAAGAGAAATTTTTACTCATCTTAGAAGAACACACAAACCACTGGTTTTTGGTGATACTTTTTTTGTATAGAAAAAGAGGGTAAAAGTTAGAACTTGACGTATGTCTTGGCACACTACGCAGAGCAGAGTGGGAAAACGTAGATGACAAATGGGCGTCAGGTGTTCTACAAACGAAACAGTTCTTTTATCGCTGCTATTAGATTACTAGCATCTCATTAAACATTACTTGTAACAATGTTTTGTAACTTGGCTCAACATAGTGAAGACCTGTCGGATCTAACAACGCAGTATGTATAATATACACTTACAGCCTAAACATTTAGTTTGGGCCCCTGTCCAGTACAGCTGGACGTAGGTGATGAATGAAGAGGGGGCTCTCTTAACACATTAGCCTACACAAATATGTATATTATTATCATCTGATGTTTATTATTGTAGTACTTATCAGTGATGATGTTAGCAACACTGTCACGCACCCAGACTAATTATTGTTCAATCTATTTTTATGGAGGCTTATAGCTATATCCATGATCTTGTCATGAAAGTTTATGGTACAGTACAATTTTTAAAACCGTAGACTCGGTCGTGCACTACTAACCTAAACATTCAGTCCAATGAGTCATTCCTGCATCGAGTAAAATAATTTGAGCGAATGTTTATCAGACGCCCTTTATAATGGTACTCTTCCTCACCCCTCGCCTATCTCCGGGGGCGCAGTCTTAGTTTTGCAACATAAACGTATATTAGTAAAACAGTTGGCGATCTGTAAAAAGCATCCTGTTGGTTCACGAATCTTAAATATCATGAAACCAATAAAAATTGGAGGTGAGAATGAAGTTTTTACACATGACAAGCAAGTTCACAAACCAACTAGGTTCGTTCATCGTTAATTACTATTTAAGTTGTGCATCCCCAATTTGCACTGCTTTGCAGAGATAAATGTGACGCTGGATGATCACCGACGGACTGTTTCTGGAATTTGGCAAATACCACAAACTACTCGGTGAAAATCGTGCCCACGGAAATATCACAGTGGACCCTAGTTTTGACTTCGAAACAAACTCTTGCCATAAAACCAACATTATTTTGGCATTTTATCAACTCGAGAAATTCGCTTTGATGAAATACATACTTCTCGAGCTGATGGACCAAAGTCTGACTTATAATAAAAATTGTGGTTAGTGATGTCTTTAGAAATAAATTACGACTAATTTTAACAATATTTAGTACAAAAGGTGAAACACAAAAAAACTTTTCTATAAATTCCTGTTATAGAAATTATCAACAGGTATACAGTGTTAAAACACAACTATCTAATCTTGACAATAGAACCCCTGCGATTGAAGCTGTAACCGCTGTACAAAAGTGAAACACAACAAAATGTTCTATAAATCCCTGTTATAGAAATTATCAACATGTATACAGTGTTAAAACACAACTATCTAATCTTGTCAATAGAACCCCTGCGATTGAAGCTGTAACCGCTGTACAAAAGTGAAACACAACAAAATGTTCTATAAATCCCTGTTATAGAAATTATCAACATGTATACAGTGTTAAAACACAACTATCTAATCTTGTCAATAGAACCCCTGCGATTGAAGCTGTAACCGCTGTACAAAGGCGAAACACAACAAACTGTTCTATAAATCCCTGTTATAGAAATTATCAACAGGTATACAGTGTTAAAACACAACTATCTAATCTTGACAATAGAACCCCTGCGATTGAAGCTGTAACCGCTGTACAAAGGCGAAACACAACAAACTGTTCTATAAATCCCTGTTATAGAAATTATCAACATGTATACAGTGTTAAAACACAACTATCTAATCTTGTCAATAGAACCCCTGCGATTGAAGCTGTAACCGCTGTACAAAAGTGAAACACAACAAAATGTTCTATAAATCCCTGTTATAGAAATTATCAACAGGTATACAGTGTTAAAACACAACTATCTAATCTTGTCAATAGAACCCCTGCGATTGAAGCTGTAACCGCTGTACAAAGGCAAAACACAACAAACTGTTCTGTAAATCCCTGTTATAGAAATTATCAACAGGTATACAGTGTTAAAACACAACTATCTAATCTTGTCAATAGAACCCCCGCGATTGAAGCTGTAACCGCTGTACAAAGGCGAAACACAACAAACTGTTCTGTAAATCCCTGTTATAGAAATTATCAACAGGTATACAGTGTTAAAACACAACTATCTAATCTTGTCAATAGAACCCCCGCGATTGAAGCTGTAACCGCTGTACAAAGGCGAAACACAACAAACTGTTCTGTAAATCCCTGTTATAGAAATTATCAACAGGTATACAGTGTTAAAACACAACTATCTAATCTTGTCAATAGAACCCCCGCGATTGAAGCTGTAACCACTGTACAAAGGCGAAACACAACAAACTGTTCTGTAAATCCCTGTTATAGAAATTATCAACAGGTATACAGTGTTAAAACACAACTATCTAATCTTGTCAATAGAACCCCCGCGATTGAAGCTGTAACCGCTGTACAAAGGCGAAACACAACAAACTCTTCTGTAAATCCCTGTTATAGAAATTATCAACAGGTATACAGTGTTAAAACACAACTATCTAATCTTGTCAATAGAACCCCCGCGATTGAAGCCGTAACCGCTGTACAAAGGCGAAACACAACAAACTGTTCTGTAAATCCCTGTTATAGAAATTATCAACAGGTATACAGTGTTAAAACACAACTATCTAATCTTGTCAATAGAACCCCCGCGATTGAAGCCGTAACCGCTGTACAAAGGCGAAACACAACAAACTGTTCTGTAAATCCCTGTTATAGAAATTATCAACAGGTATACAGTGTTAAAACACAACTATCTAATCTTGTCAATAGAACCCCCGCGATTGAAGCTGTAACCGCTGTACAAAGGCGAAACACAACAAACTGTTCTGTAAATCCCTGTTATAGAAATTATCAACAGGTATACAGTGTTAAAACACAACTATCTAATCTTGTCAATAGAACCCCCGCGATTGAAGCCGTAACCGCTGTACAAAGGCGAAACACAACAAACTCTTCTGTAAATCCCTGTTATAGAAATTATCAACAGGTATACAGTGTTAAAACACAACTATCTAATCTTGTCAATAGAACCCCCGCGATTGAAGCCGTAACCGCTGTACAAAGGCGAAACACAACAAACTGTTCTGTAAATCCCTGTTATAGAAATTATCAACAGGTATACAGTGTTAAAACACAACTATCTAATCTTGACAATAGAACCCCTGCGATTGAAGCCGTAACCGCTGTACAAAGGCGAAACACAACAAACTCTTCTGTAAATCCCTGTTATAGAAATTATCAACAGGTATACAGTGTTAAAACACAACTATCTAATCTTGTCAATAGAACCCCTGTGATTGAAGCTGTAACCGCTGTACAAAGGCGAAACACAACAAACTGTTCTGTAAATCCCTGTTATAGAAATTATCAACAGGTATACAGTGTTAAAAACACAACTATCTAATCTTGACAATAGAACCCCTGCGATTGAAGCTGTAACCGCTGTACAAAGGCGAAACACAACAAACTGTTCTGTAAATCCCTGTTATAGAAATTATCAGCAGGTATACAGTGTTAAAACACAACTATCTAATCTTGTCAATAGAACCCCCGCGATTGAAGCTGTAACCGCTGTACAAAGGCGAAACACAACAAACTGTTCTGTAAATCCCTGTTATAGAAATTATCAACAGGTATACAGTGTTAAAACACAACTATCTAATCTTGTCAATAGAACCCCCGCGATTGAAGCCGTAACCGCTGTACAAAGGTGAAACACAACAAACTATTCTGTAAATCCCTGTTATAGAAATTATCAACAGGTATACAGTGTTAAAACACTTCTATCTAATCTTGTCAATAGAACCCCCGCGATTGAAGCCGTAACCGCTGTACAAAGGTGAAACACAACAAACTGTTCTGTAAATCCCTGTTATAGAAATTATCAACAGGTATACAGTGTTAAAACACAACTATCTAATCTTGTCAATAGAACCCCTGCGATTGAAGCTGTAACCGCTGTACAAAGGCGAAACACAACAAACTCTTCTGTAAATCCCTGTTATAGAAATTATCAACATGTATACAGTGTTAAAACACAACTATCTAATCTTGTCAATAGAACCCCTGCGATTGAAGCTGTAACCGCTGTACAAAGGCGAAACACAACAAACTGTTCTGTAAATCCCTGTTATAGAAATTATCAACAGGTATACAGTGTTAAAACACAACTATCTAATCTTGTCAATAGAACCCCTGCGATTGAAGCTGTAACCGCTGTACAAAGGCGAAACACAACAAACTGTTCTGTAAATCCCTGTTATAGAAATTATCAACAGGTATACAGTGTTAAAACACAACTATCTAATCTTGTCAATAGAACCCCTGCGATTGAAGCTGTAACCGCTGTACAAAGGCGAAACACAACAAACTGTTCTGTAAATCCCTGTTATAGAAATTATCAACAGGTATACAGTGTTAAAACACAACTATCTAATCTTGTCAATAGAACCCCCGCGATTGAAGCCGTAACCGCTGTACAAAGGCGAAACACAACAAACTCTTCTGTAAATCCCTGTTATAGAAATTATCAACAGGTATACAGTGTTAAAACACAACTATCTAATCTTGTCAATAGAACCCCCGCGATTGAAGCCGTAACCGCTGTACAAAGGTGAAACACAACAAACTGTTCTGTAAATCCCTGTTATAGAAATTATCAACAGGTATACAGTGTTAAAACACAACTATCTAATCTTGTCAATAGAACCCCTGCGATTGAAGCTGTAACCGCTGTACAAAGGCGAAACACAACAAACTGTTCTGTAAATCCCTGTTATAGAAATTATCAACAGGTATACAGTGTTAAAACACAACTATCTAATCTTGTCAATAGAACCCCCGCGATTGAAGCCGTAACCGCTGTACAAAGGCGAAACACAACAAACTCTTCTGTAAATCCCTGTTATAGAAATTATCAACAGGTATACAGTGTTAAAACACAACTATCTAATCTTGTCAATAGAACCCCTGTGATTGAAGCTGTAACCGCTGTACAAAGGCGAAACACAACAAACTGTTCTGTAAATCCCTGTTATAGAAATTATCAACAGGTATACAGTGTTAAAACACAACTATCTAATCTTGTCAATAGAACCCCCGCGATTGAAGCTGTAACCGCTGTACAAAGGTGAAACACAACAAACTGTTCTGTAAATCCCTGTTATAGAAATTATCAACATGTATACAGTGTTAAAACACAACTATCTAATCTTGTCAATAGAACCCCTGCGATTGAAGCTGTAACCGCTGTACAAAGGCGAAACACAACAAACTGTTCTGTAAATCCCTGTTATAGAAATTATCAACAGGTATACAGTGTTAAAACACAACTATCTAATCTTGTCAATAGAACCCCTGCGATTGAAGCTGTAACCGCTGTACAAAGGCGAAACACAACAAACTCTTCTGTAAATCCCTGTTATAGAAATTATCAACAGGTATACAGTGTTAAAACACAACTATCTAATCGAAGCTGAAACCGCTGTACAAAGGTGAAACAAAACAAACTTGAAGTTCTAGAAACCAAAGATCTGCATATGATTGATTTACATATGTGAACCTGACGTCAGTAACAGGGGATTTGGAATACTCTTAACAGCAGTACTTAAAAAAGTCTTAACGTTGTGAATTTAACTTTAGTAATTCGCTTTATGACTATCGTAACTATTATTTTTTAAGGTTATGTTTTTTTCTTTTCTTTTAGTCGGCACTGGTGGCGCAGTGCTGTAACCCAGCTGCATGGGGACAAAGTGTTTGGGAGATTGTAGGCGATAGGTTGGATGTTCGGTCCTCTTAATACCGATATGGAGTCCGCTTGATGGTTGCTATCGGCCTGGACACTACTAGAGAAGGCTGGGGTGACCATGTTGGGTGGTAATCATTGTGCGGATGTTGTGTGGAGGAGATAACTGAGTATCAGTTGTCAATTAACTGAAAATCAGACCAGCACTACGTGGTTTGGATTCCACGTAAAACTGTAGGTCCCTTAGTTGCCCTGGCTGTTGGGATATTAATAAATTGCCCTTTCTGAGGAACAGTTGAACTCAGATAGTAACCAGATTACACTCATCCACACCCATCCTACACTCATATAATATTCATTTATATTCACCTTAAAATACCAACAACGTTGTGTCGGCACCTCATATGTAAGAATAAGAACTCATACGTCAAAATGTTAACTATTGTTATTTTTCCTATGTAAAATTGTAACCGATATAATTTTTTTGGAATAAACGTTATTTATTCATTTTTAACTCATTTATATCTATTAGAGTTTTGTGATTATAGTTTTACCGGATGTTAAATACAGGACACATTTTTGTGATCACTTTTTTATGCTAATATAATAGATTATGTAAGTGTGAAAAGAATATGGAGGACTTGTGTCTGTAGTTACTATAGGTCTCCTTTTCAACTCTTCTCTACCCATACCCATAAACTATTGATCTGTGCGAGGAGCGTATTTAGACAGAGAAAGAAGGATGACTATGAGTATTAAAAGGTGAATACTCATATGATAAAAACTAACAGTCAAGATCAGGATTCGAATCTGCGCTAACTTAAGTACAAAGTCCTGACACCTTAGACCACTCGGCCACTAGTAAGTAAACTTATGCTAAATCGCTATCTGCCTTCGTCGTCAGGTCTAGATCAATGTTCATGGTATCTGCAAGTATAACTTATTTAGAAACGTTCAATTACATCTCATAATCTTTCGTAAATACCATAATTCTACTGGAGTTTTTTTTTTTTTTCATTCAAATTGGTTCCAATGCCATTTTATAGTCAAATTAATATCTAATACATTTCAGTGAACATGAGTATAGTATTGGGTTAATCGGTCTATTGTAGATAAAATTACTTTATAATTAAACTAGCGGGCACACGCTTTGCATCCAATACCGTCACTCGCTGTGATCAAGTCAGCTCGGTATTTGGTACATTACACTGACTGACATTATACCATCGTTGTATCGGCCGATTGTTGGGTCCGTTTACAACATCAGCTGTTGTCGGGCTGGCGTGGCGGCAAGCCAACAACCACCCAGCTGTTTGACACGTTACTTCAACTCCTCCAGAAATATCTTGTGCCTAGACCGCGTCAAGCCGGTACAGTTATTGCGGCTACGCTGGCCGCCTTCAAACACAACATTTCTGATACAAAGTATTGTCACTATAAAGGATCTCTTACCCACACATACACGTACGGTGGCGTTGACGTAACAAAAGATATGACAGTAAAACATCCCTCATTTAACTGCTACGCCCCTTCGGCTAGTATATAGGCAACTATAGACAATAAATATTCAGTAAATGTTTTGTTTCACTATTAAGCTAGTAAAATGTATTTTTTTTATGTTTAGACCGTAATTATAGAGAATATCCAAAACTCAAATTATTTTTCAGTTTCTGTCCATCTCTTGAAATCGGAGATCTTAGCGATCTTCCAATAAGCAGCGGTGCTCGTATTATTAACCCTAATTGTCGATATTCATTGTTTTACAACAGCTCTCCTTTTTGTTATAGAAAGATTGCTGGTAATAGTGCTGTAATTATGAAAGACATCTATTTCGGGCAAAATGTTATATATCTTGTAAACGATAAGATATGTCTTTAGTTCTTAATTCTATCACGTGGTTGCTACCGGTGTGGACCAATACCATTGAAATTCTACGTTTGATAGTTTAATATTTATCCACCCTCCCACCCATACACGTAGAGTGGTAAGGACCCCCCCCCCACCCATCCGTACAAGCACAGTGGTATTTACCCACCCACCCATACACATACGATGGTACTGACCCACCAACTCACCCACCCATCCATGCACGCACGGAAACCATACCCAGCACCTATTTTTTTACCTAATTTTAAGCAAATAAAAATATTTAATTTTGCACGATAAAATCCAATTGAGTAAACATTGACAGAAAACAGACCACTAGCGTATATTCTATAGTCACAGATTTATTCCCAATCAGAATCAAATAAATATTGACAGGGATCAGCTGACAACAACCAGATGGTATATTGTCATTTGACGGGTCTTAAACAACTTAATTGAGAAACGTGAGTCTTAAAAAAAATGTTGTCATTTTCAGTCTATATTCACCCATATATCACGTTGATGTCATAATCTTAATAAATAAAATCCAAAAACGATATACTCACTCGTCACGAAATCTTCTGAACCTCTGAACAGATTTTTATGAAGTTTGTATCATATAGACGCAATGAGAAAGAATTTCTCGAAATTCCATTCCTAAGTGATCTTACTATCAAGGCTACTTTTGCTGATAACACAGTCATTCTGTCCTCAAGTGAAAATCCAGTGGTTCTACCTCAAAATCTACAACACAGCGTGGAGGATAAGAGACAATGATACAAATAACAACAGATACATAACGTTTAAATTAAAACATCGTCCCTCTCATCATGTTTCATTTAACTACATAATACTACCTCAAGTAGAAAGTACTAAATAGCTTGGCACTCATTTAGATCTGCAAGACGTACCCGAAAACGGAAAGTTAGAAAACATTCATGGCTGAAATTATTTACCTCTTCTGAAAAAATAAAATTCTTTATTAAAAAATGTTTACAAGACCTTTATGGACGTATGGAATACAACTGTGGGATTTGGAAAGTGAATGGAACATTGAAATCCTCCAATGTTTCGACTCTAAAACCTCGATAAACATTATTGGTGCTCCATGGTTTTTGTCAAACAAAACTATCCATACAGACTTAAATATCATAACGGTGAAGGAAGAAATCACACGATCTAGTATCATTTATCAAAACAAACTAAATCACGACATAAATAATCTGAAAGTTAAACGTCTAGATAGTTCTGATCAAACATCAAGACTATCTAGTGTTAAAATATTCTAGAACTGCAGTTTATATGTGTGTGACATGACATCATCTGTGCACTATACATTTAACTTGAGGTGCCACTAACGGACGGACACTTCTTAATGTTAATGAATATATTTGTTTTACTTATTGCTATATAATTGTAACATATTGTAAAATAAAATTGGAGTTTGGAAGAAATATTTTAATGAAAAAATCTCTTAGTGTTGTACCGGGTCGTTTGACCGGTATATTTTTGTTACTTGTCGTTGTGGTTTGCCAGGCTGCCGGAGATCGCTCTTACGCTGTCGATTAGTTTACTTTCGAGGCCGTTGGCTCGGACTATGGTCGTTCCGTGATTTCGGCCCTCGGTATTTCAGGTTGTGCTATCTGACTGTTTCCTTCAGCCACCCGTACCTTCAACGATGACCGGCTAAGGCTCTTCAAACTCTAGGGTCCTTGAGTGGGACGTTGATTCTCAGCCTGCCGTCCGGACGAAGTCCTGCCATCTCTACAGCTAGTCTGGCCTGGGGACCATGTGATAGAGCCAAGTTTCGCCCCCGCTGCCCACTCTACATTTTTGGGTGGGGTTCTTCAGTCCTCAGGTCAGTGCGTCCCTTTTTATTCCCGGTGGCTGAGCTGGGGATGTTAATATTGAAGAAAAAAAGGTTTTGCGGAACAATGAGGCCTAGGCCTAGTAACTGCTCATAAACATTTTTCTACACCACAGCCATATTTGTTATCTTATTGTTTATTTTTATATTTATTTTTGATCTTATTGTTATTACCGTTATTTTTAATATTTAATTAGCTTATTTTATTGTTATATTTTTAAAATTTTGTTTTGTTAGGCCCCTATTGTTTGAATTATGGTATTATTTATTTATTTTGTTGTTAGGCCTAGTTATTGTTTGTGTTATTTATTTTTTTAGTTGTATTATTGACATACATTTTTGATAGAGCGGCACCGTGCTATATTTTATTTTTAATTTTTTAATTTTGAAATATTCACCGAAAGGTGATTATTTACTAACGTTTTTACTTTTCCTTAATTCTGAGCAGCCCAGGGATTTCGGCTGACTCCCTGGCATCGGTGGAATCATGAGATGTGGGCTAAATTTCCGGTTATTTGTTCAAATTTTCTAAATTTTTCAATGTAAATTTTTGTTCTCTTAAATGTTGTGTCTCTGGTAACTCTGCAGATAGGCACGTCGGTTTTGTAATTTTTGGGTTTTAGTAACTTTTGTTGATTCTGTGTATTATTTGTAATTCTTGTTAATTTTGGTTTTCTTGTTATTTTGAGTGTAATTTTGATATTGCGGCCTTCTGCCAAAATTTATTTTTTTGTAATAAATTAGTGTTGCTCAGATGCCGAGATGTAATTTAATCCTCCGACTGCCACCCGTGATCCTATTGTCTATGTGGTTCTGAGCCATCCCCCAGTAAGGCACGATTTCCAGTGTTGGTGGGGGGATGGGTCTCAGTGTTTTATTTTTATAAATATAAACATTGATGGTCTTATTATTTGGCAATTGTCTCGATTGATGGTCAGTATTATTTGGTAATTGTCTCGATTGATGGTCAGTATTATTTGGTAATTGTCTCGATTGATGGTCAATATTATTTGGTAATTGTCCCGATTGATGGTTAGTATTATTTGGTAATTGTCTCGATTGATGACTAGTATTATTTGGTAATTGTCTCGATTGATGGTCAGTATTATTTGGTAATTGTCTCGATTGATGGTCAGTATTACTTGGTAATTGTCTCGATTCATGGCTAGTATTATTTGGTAATTGTCTCGATTGATGGCTAGTATTATTTGGTAATTGTCTCGATTGATGGTCAGTATTATTTGGTAATTGTTTCGATTGATGGTCAGTATTATTTGGTAATTGTCTCGATTGATGGTCAGTATTATTTGGTAATTGTCTCGATTGATGGTCAGTATTATTTGGTAATTGTCTCGATTGATGGTCAGTATTATTTGGTAATTGTCTAGATTGATGGTCAGTATTATTTGGTAATTGTCTCGATTGATGGCTAGTATTATTTGGTAAATTCGTAATGTAAGTTTTTATAAATTTAGGACATTTTAGAAGAACTTATAGTTTTCAGAAAATTGTTATTACAATATTAACACGTCAGTAATATAGTATGATAAATAAATTTCGTAAATATTTCAACCCAATTACATGATGGCGTCCTCGTAATGTAATGGTAAATGAGAGTCACTTCGCAGTTTTATGGTGTTCTGGAGTGGAACACTACTGAATTTTACAATTTATCTTGTTTCATAGCCTGTTCTCACCGCTGAATCAATACGAGATCTCAAGTAATGTAGGACGTAAAATTTAATGTAAGACAATAAATTATATAGGACGTTCAAAAAACCATATTCAAGACTTCGGGATATGATTAATTACATGAAAACTAATAAAAAGGTTCACATAAACATATGTCCTAAATCGCTTACTATTCTGCCTGTCTGAATGTGTTTTTTACATAATTTATCGTATATTGATAACACCTCAAGGTATTATCTTCAAACCCAATAGGTGTCCAATCCACCATAGAGTATCAAGTTCTTACTTTATACTTTTTCAAAATGGCGGCTCTTTTTAGTTTTCAAAGCGCAAGTTTTTAAAAAGTATACATTTTTCAAAGAAACTTCAATATGCACAAACATTTTATTTTATGTATAGTACAAAGAGTATTCAGATCGAATCAGTAATAAGTGATAAGTTGTAATGTTGTAATACAGTACATGACAATGCTGTGGCAATTTTATCCAATTAGCATATATTGTATTACAAAAATTACAACTTATCATTTATTAATAATCCGATCTGAACAATCTTTGTACCACCTTTTAGGAAACAAAAGTTTGTAATTTTTGTATTTTCTTTTTGAAAAAATATAATTTTTAAGATACTAAGCTTTGAAAACTAAAAATAGTTTGTTCCTTTTTGAAATGGTACAAAGTAAGAACTTGATAATCAAAATTAAATTAGGCTTTATTATTCCTTATATCTGTACGAGGTTTTAAGATTAGTATATTCAGGGGTTATTAAGATATGATAAGTTATGTAAAAAAAAAACACACTCAGGCAGATAGACGGAAAATTAAACGTTTTAGGACATGTGTCAAAAGCAATCTTGTTCTTACATTTCATGTATGCAATCATAACTCTTGAAGGGGTTTTTATGAGCACCGTGTACAGTATAACGATGTTACTTTAAATCAAATAAGTTTAATTCACTTTTTATCCGTAACATTAAATTTGATCATATCCTAAAGTTTGAATTATTTAAATTTTTTAGCACTTTTTGAACAGTTTCAATCTAGAAAAATAGTTTTCTACCTTTCTATTTTTCTATTCTAAAAAAAGACATCTTACCTTTCCACCTTACCGTTACGTTGTAAGACCAGAAGTATTAAAGAATATGTCAATCCCAATGACAAAATCTTTACGAATTATATGTGATGAATATCTTATGAGAATATGTATTTGTTTTGCTTTGAATAATATATGCTACGTTTTGCCTTGATGTATTGTACGTTTTAAAAAGTACACATAAAAGTAATTATAATTTTGAATAAATAAGTTTAAGCGTAAGATACATTTTGCCTTTTTTTCAAATTAGTAATTTATTCACTGAATACGTAAGAATAGTTTACATAAAGTGGAACTATCATCTCGAAGTTTATAGGTTACATGTCAGCATTCTCAGACAATTTGTTATTTGGATAAAGACAAATATGAGCTTCCAACCTTTATTCTGGATAGCAATATTCTAGAATGTCTTGCAGAACATTTGTTTCAAGTAGGTTCTATTCTTGTGTTAAATAATATAGGTTAGGTTAGTTTAGTTCGGCTATAATATAGGTTAGGTTAGTTTAGTTAGGCTATAATATAGGTTAGGTTAGTTTAGTTAGGCTATAATATAGGTTAGGTTAGTTTAGTTAGGCTATAATATAGGTTAGGTTAGTTTAGTTAGGCTATAATATAGGTTAGGTTAGTTTAGTTAGGCTATAATATAGGTTAGGATATAACGGCTATAATATAGGTTAGGTTAGTTTAGTTCGGCTATAATATAGGTTAGGTTAGTTTAGTTAGGCTATAATATAGGTTAGGTTAGTTTAGTTCGGCTATAATATAGGTTAGGTTAGTTTAGTTCGGCTATAATATAGGTTAGGTTAGTTTAGTTCGGCTATAATATAGGTTAGGTTAGTTTAGTTCGGCTATAATATAGGTTAGGTTAGTTTAGTTAGGCTATAATATAGGTTAGGTTAGTTTAGTTCGGCTATAATATAGGTTAGGTTAGTTTAGTTAGGCTTTAATATAGGTTAGTATAGTTAGGCTATAATATAGGTTAGGTTAGTTTAGTTCGGCTATAATATAGGTTAGGTTAGTTTAGTTAGGCTATAATATAGGTTATGTTAGTTTAGTTCGGCTATAATATAGGTTAGGTTAGTTAGTTCGGCTATAATATAGGTTAGGTTAGGTTAGTTCGGCTATAATATAGGTTAGGTTAGTTTAGTTAGGCTATAATATAGGTTAGGTTAGCGATGTTGAATGCATTTTTTCAATTTGAGTCATAAATTCATATATTCAGTCAAGACATTACTATGCGTAGACTAAGTCAACTGATCAAATGGAATAGTTTAAATTATTATTTAAATACATTGATCTTTATCAGTAAAAAACACCAAGCAATCCAACATGGATGTGAATTATATCACATCCATAACTTTACTATCCAAAAATTAATTAGCGCTATAATACGCTCCGTCGAGGAGATGCTCTTTGAGTTTTTATTATTTATTTATTTATTTTTATTTTTACATATGGTCAGACTCTCTCTTCAATGATATGGGGAAATGGTTGAAAAAAAATCTTTGAACAGATGTTTTCATTGTATTTTTTTCTCTATGAAAAATATTCCAAAATTACATATGATATTCTAAATAGGTAATAAAGACAAGATTCGTTTAAACATGAATTGAAGTTGATGTTGAAGTAAGGTGTCCGCTCAATGGTTGATATCGACATGGACACTCCTAGAGAAGTCTAGGGTGTCCATGTTGGATGGTGGTTAGTGTCTTGATTTTGTGTAGGAAAGATAATTCAGTATAAGGCTTGTCAATTGGCTGAATGTCAGACTTGGTTCGGTTTCCACGTAAAGTTGTAAGACCATTAGTTGCCCTGGCCCTTTGTGACGATCAGACGAGCTCAGTAACCAGACTACACTCATTCTAAATTAGTTTAATCTTTCATATTCACCTTACAGTACTTACAATGTCGGCATCTCATATCTAAAATTAAGTCTACGAATGAGAATTGACGCACACTTAATCTTTATTTAATAGGAAATTCCATGGTCATTAATTCTCTTACTTCCCAGGAAAGTAGAAAGTTGACGTTTTGATTAACTACTCTTCAGGTAGTAAACACACAGAGAACGCTATAAAAGACTTGATCAACCCTTTTGACAGCATGAAATAAGGGCTGAAAATGTGACGTAATTGTTCCTCGATAAAGAACGATGTTTTTTCTATCTCAACAGGTAAATTCTGTCGCAATATTCATTGAAAATGTTCGGAATAAAATTGTCCACAATGTTGGTCTAATATTCGACATATATTAGGTTCTTTTTCAGAACGTCACCGCATTTCATTAGAGAGGATTAGTAGTAAAAAAAGTAAAAAGTTCACATTTACACAATAAGTATGTTATACATTTAAATTAATGTGATAGTATAAACTAATTTAATTCAATTAATATAATAATTAAATTAATATACGTATATAACACATCAATCTTAACCTAACCAAACCTAACCTAAAAACCCATGATGGAAGTGCTTATAACCTAACCTAAACACCAGAAGGCGCAGATTGATAATTGACGCTTATTATTTTTTTGTAAGTCAAAACCACGTAACCCTTATCAAAGGTACATTGTTTGTAAGTAAATGGTAAAAACACACTAGGCAGTTTTTTTACGCATTCTTTGTTCCACAGTCCAAGATTTTACGTTTTAATCACATGATTTCTACCATCTACTATCCTAGTATCTCATTTTAATTTCAGAAATCGGACGAGATCTTGTATTTATACAATGTACAGTATTGTAACAGACGACAGTACCTGCTACAATACGGCCTAGTTCTCTACGCTTGCTTACCTTTCCCTTCGCGGTTCTCTGTAAATCGTCAATATAAAAGCTCAACTACTGCCCTCCTCCAAGATAACAATGTTCTACAGTCTATAAAACCCTATAAGTCTACTTTAGATGATGCAACGTATGCAATCGTGTCAGAGTAAACATTTCACAATGAAAACCAAATTAACCAAGCTTTTCTGTCATGTTTATGTTTGTTGTATCAGCTATTTAAAATAGTTTGTTTAGTTGAATTAATATTAATATTACTCTTATTGAAAAAATAAAATGTTGACGTACAAGAGTTTACCCCTTAGAAATAGCATTTCGATAATTCCTCCTTAGTGGGCCTCTACGATACTCGTAAGAGAGCTAACTTCCCTCCAAATTTCATCAAAATCTGTCCAGTGGTTCCGGAGATTTCGTGATGAGTGAGTACATAGTTTATGGATAAGATGATTGAACTTGTCAACTTGTGTAGCGTTTTAACTCGCACATTTCCAGTAAGGACAATGTGCGAGCCTAGCGCCATTGGTGGCAGACATTGAAACCATTTCTATTTAACAGCTGTAACTTGTAAAACAGCTGATAAATGATTACATTTACTACCTCAACAAGCTGTTGCAAAAGTGCTGCACGTGACATGTAATGCCAATCAATTGAAGTCTGTATTTCTTTCAAGTCTATTAATTTTATTCGTACAGTTTTTTTCTTCTATTCCGTATGAAAAAAGGTACTACGCTTTTAATTTACTTATACATTTCTTTACTTACAGCACTAGTTCTTTTTGGTTAGTCATAATTATTACGTTTACCACTTACTTGTAATTATGTTATTTTTACGACTACACTACTGGTAATGTGAAATAATTAATTGGAAATATATTTATCACAAATAATTTCATTTTAAGGTTTATTTTGCCGTTATATTTTATTTATTTAGTCGTAAGTTTAATTCGTTTTTTAAATAATTTTTACCAGCTCAGATCTACGTATTACATTAAAGGAAATATGTATCTCCTCACGTGGGGATTGTTTCGTATTTGTGTTATGTTTATTTACAATTGTTTTGCTTTAGATCTCAATTTTAAAACGCAAAAATTACACAGTTAGTTACATTTTAACCTAGCCTGAGTTAGTTTCCGTTTGACGCTATCTAGTATATAAAGAGGGTACATAAAAGAATAAAAGTGTAAATTTCATGAAAAGTATTGAAAAGAACACTCTAAACAAAAATATTTATGGATCTTAAAATTACTGTTTTGAGTAATTTAAAGTCAATTCTCTGGGGGTAATTTATTTTATTTATTTATTTTTAAAACGCCGATCATCAAGATATGGGTAAATATGTATTTCAAACGAGTCTGATAAATGTAGGTGATCTAGTTTATTCATTGTTACAAACTAAGGCCGACCATTCCTTATAAGTGCCTTTAATTAATAGCCCAATGACAAATGAATAGCCGGTGGTTATCAGATGATCACTCTCAAAATGTGTTATGCCTCTGATTGGGATCGAACTGAGAACCTTTAGATTATGAAGCTTTGCTTTCACCAATTATGTTAGCGACCAATTATGATGTTAGGTGAAATAGCAGTATACATGTATGAAAACTTCGTATGTTATCTACATTTATAGAGTAACGGTTCAAGGTGAACTCTTTCCCCAACACGAGTGTCTCATTTACTTGTTGATATACTCAATCTATAGAGGGTGGAAACTGCTGAGGGAGGTAACTGGATTTGGAAAACTGATCCTGTCTTGTTACAGACGGCTTGAAATAAACATAATACAGGTCAAATTACTTTAGCTGCCCCTCCCAGGCTCAAACTATTTTCCATTGCAAGAACTAGTAACCGAACTTAACCCTTAACCTAACCTAACGTAACACAACCTAGCATAACCTAATATAACACAATATAACTCAACATAACCTAACCTAACATAACCGAACTTACCTAATATAAACTAACATAATGAAACCTAGCTTAACCTAATATTACACAATATAACTCAACATAACCTAACCTAACATAACCGAACTTAACCTAATATAAACTAACATAACGAAACCTAACCTAATATAAGCGAACGTAACCTAACACAAACTAACATAACCTAACTCTAAACTAACCACCTCCAGCACTGCCTAATGTGCAGTTTTAGCGTGTTTATATCATACCCATTCATAGGCCAATGAGTTAAAAAATACAACTAATGTTTGATTTTCCAAAACGGCCCTCTAATAATTTACAAAACTGTCATACATTTATAAAGAAAATGGTTCGAGTTTGCGAAGCGGCTAAAGGAATTTGACCCATAATACATGTTTTGGTACCATGGATGAAACATAAACATCAACATGTATTATGTTTTACAAATATTAAATCAGTTTTAATGTTACTATTACTCAAATTTATAACTGGGATTTATTAACTTTATATAAATATTTATTTAGTTTATACTCGTAACTTACTTCTGCGTGAATTGAGAATCTTGTTAATGTTTCGAGTTGGCAATATCAGTAATTCAATTTTAACCACTATAATTACACAAATATTTACAATGTTGACTCGCCTATAAAAATATCAAACTTTTTTTATGGAAAGCATCAATGGAATTGGTTCCCACAGTTCAAACGCTCAAAATAAGAAACATTTAAAACTAGTAATTTTTAATCAACATGTACGTTCCAATGAATCTATATTTATAAAAGAGGATGTTTGTATATATATATATATATATATATATATATATATATGTTTGAAGTTTATGCGCTGCCAAACCATCCAACCGATCGCCATGAAACTTTAGGATGTTGTCCTGTATACTCCCGAGATGGTTTCTGTGAAGTTTGATGCAGAACCGTCCACAGAGTCCCGCCTCACGCTCCTAAAGATCCCATGTTATTCAAATGGAGAATCTGAATTGTTTACAAAACACATATGACTGTGTGGTGTGGTCTAATGTAGTTTCACATGCCATAAGCAGATTGAAGTTCTCACAACAACAGTACTGTATATGTTTTGATTTATTGTAGTTCTACATTTCACCTTAAGAGTGTAGCACACACTACTTTTACTTGATCAGGTGATCTGTATTCGCTTGCTCGAGAGTAGGCTCACTAAAAAACCTTTACATTTATACACCAAATAAGAAGACCAAAAATATTGTTTACCCTCTTGCACTCATTTAATAAATAATGGTTTTTTTCTATAATTCTTTTTATTGCTTTATTTTGTATGTCAATGAAAAATGAAAGGCGAGACAACGTCCGCCGGGTTCAGCTAGTATCAATTTAAAAATTGTTATGTAAAGTAGACTGAGCTGAGAGACGATGTATCAAGCCGCTTGCGACATTCTGTCACGTTAATGTTTCTTCACTGGCGATGTCCCCCTCTCTTTACGACTATTAACCCTAAATAGCTATCTTACGTTAGTTACTTTTTTGCTCTAAATTAATTGTTTATCATAGCAGATGTTTGTCCAAACAGCAGTGCCTCAGTTCCCCCTTCCTTTGGTTTACTGTATCAGTGTTGTGTCATATTTATTTAGTATCAAGACTTCAGAAAAAATACGTCAAATTTACGTACAATACCTAGAAGTGAAAAAAATACTTTCAAATATGGTCTTATTGGACGTAGTAGTAACTGAAAATTCTTATATAAGCTAAGAAAATGTATCATCAATTGATCTCCAAATGTCTTTTCGTTTATTAGTGATTTTTATTGAACAATTATCAATCTAAAAATTGTATTTATGAAGTTTATTAATTGCTTAAAATTTAAGTATGATATCCTTAGCGTCATACTCATATGCGATACATATCTAAGGTTAAAATGCTAGGTTAGTTAAAAATACCGGTTTGTCCGTTTGAAAATAATAAAATAACCGTAAAATTCATAAAACTCAACTATGTTTTTTTAACATTATGTGTGTGGCTGAGATTTTATACAGTGTTTGAATTATTAAATATTTCAAGGGTGATTTTACTTAATAACAGCAAATTATATTTTTCACGTTGAAAATATGAAGACATGAATATCAAATTAAAAATGAAAATATGAACATATGCAGACATGAAGATATGAATATGAAACTGAAAATGAAAATATGGAAAAATAATATGAAAATACGAAAAGTGAAATATGAAAATATTAAAATATAAGGACATTAAAATAAGAATATGAAAATATGACGATATGAATATGAAAACGAAAATATAAAAATGAAAATATAAATATATTTAAATGAACAATGAAAATGAAATATTAAAATATGAAGATATGTATATGAAAATATGAAGATATTAATATGAAAATATGAAGATATGAATATGACAATGGAAACATGAAGATATGATTATGAACAATGACAATGAAAACATGAATATGAAGATATGAAAAATGAAAATGGAAATGAGACATGAAGATATGCATGAAGTAATAATAAAAATTTGAAAATTAACAATGAATATGAGAATATAAAGATATGAATATGAACATTTGAAAAATGAATATATGAAAATACAATAGTATGATATTAAATATGAAAACAAGCAAATGAAAATTAGAGCATGAAAATATGAAGACATGAATATGAAAATATGAAAATATAAAGACATGAAGATATCAATATGAAAATGAAAACATGAAGATATGAGAATGAAAATATGACAATAAAAATGAAAATATGAAAATTAAATTTGAGACATGAAGATATGAATATGAAAATATGATGATGAAAAATTAAAATGAAAGTATGAAAATATGAATAATAAATATGAAAATGAAAAATTATACATGAAGATATGAATATGAAAATGAAAATAAAGGAGGATTTAATGTAATAAGCATTATATTGAAAATGTAAAAATATGATAGTATAAAAATCAAAATAAATAATGAAAATTAAAATATGAAAATGAACTTGAAATTTGAGAAATGAAGATATGAAAATGAAAATGGAAAAATTAAAATGAATAGGAAAATATGACAATATTAAAATATGAGACCTATAGACATGAAGATATGAATATGAAAAATGAAAAAAAAAATTTAAATACGAAAATATGAAAATAACACATGTAGACATTAAAATATGAATACGAAAATGAAAATTTTATTTATTTCACTAAATGTACATAAAATATTACATTTTATAACAATAAGTGAAATAATACCTCCCCACATGGGCCATGTGCGTGGGTAAGGGAGTTCCCATCTAAAAGAAAAAAGAAACACTATAACAAAATGACTTTTGCATAAACACGAAAAACAAACAACAGTTTTTTCCAACACAGAGTTGCTTATCATAATTTAAAATTAAAAACTCACAGGCAACCTAAGTATGGCTTAATCATAGTAGGAGGAAAAAACAACAAAGATTTACATATCACAACGTATATTTAAACCATATAATTTTAAGACACGTGCTACCACAGAGAAAAGAGAAAGAGAAGTCGCTTTATTATGTTGAGTTTAGGTACATCTTTATACGTTTGTATTAATAATTACTCATGAGGATTTGGTGGGAATAAGGGCGGGATTGAGGGGCTGGCCCTGCCATCGCATGACATGCTGGATAAATTACTAATCGAGAGTAACTATAAATTACTAATCGAGAGAGTAACTCGACACACGTTTGGCGCACTTTTGGACACGACCTCCGTTTCTCTGTGGTGGTTATTATTTTCGGCACAGACAAATTCGACGCACTTATTACCAGGTTGCATCCGAATAAAAATAAATTCATTTTTCCATTACCAACTTTTATTATTGAAATGAGTATAAACAGGCTAAAGTTTTTGCCACTATAAATTTAAAATATGTGTGTATTATTATTGTTATTCTACAAATTTTTTTCTTCTTACTGCATTGAAACATAAGATAAAAAGTATTAAACATAAGATAAAAAGTATTCCTGTATGTTATTGTAACAATACCCTGGCACAAGTGGCTACGTTTTACTAGATGCTTCATAGTCATGGTGTGAAGATCGTAAGAAACGAGGAGTATATAATAATCTGTCACTTTGGCCGGGTGACCACTCAATGGATATTGTCATTTTGAGCAAGTTTAGCTAATTTTACAAAGTCCATATTTAATGCAATAATTGGACGTTGCCTCCAGCAAGAAGTGAGCTCCAAAAAATTGAATTCAACAAATCAAACCACATTGTGTAGGTCAAAATCCATTATAAACTTATTTATCTTATCACTTGAGTACTGGGATAGTAGTTACAAAGTCTTCTGAAAATAGGCTCACGGTAATTGCAGTGAGTAACCAGACCACAAAGGTACGCCATAATCCTCTATAAAGCACCAGTAGTAAACAGTTGGTAATCTCTAATCCAATCTGATATAGAGTGTAGTAAATGATATCCCTGTGCTTGGTGAGTGCAGTGTCAGTAAAGTGAAAACAATGTCAAAATAAAAACCCGGCGAAAATATATGACATTCCCAGTGTATTTTCTTATTGACTGTATTTGGTATAGACTTGGCAATGTCATTAAAGAGTCATTCTGGTTGGATTCCAAGTGTTAAAGTACTACTGTAAATATACCGTGTTCTCAACAGCTGTTTACAAGTATCTGATGTTTGTTGGACCGCAAATTATTTATATTTACGATTCATTGTTATACATATGTATTTATTACAATAAAGCCAGCTGTAGTGGCAGACCTCACTAACTAATCAAATTACTGGCATAAATATTCCTATTACATGAGATATCTATTTAGAAGTAACAATATAATCAAGCATACAATGTACTATAAAATGGACATATTTAAGGGATGAAGTTGAAATATCAGCTGACAATAATCCACTTTGCTTCACCGCTAATAAACGTCTGTCTACATTGTTTTATTTGCTAGTTTCTTTTTATTTTTATTTTTTCAACTAGTGGTTAAATTTTTAAAACTTCAAAATCAATTATATTAGAAATAAATTCACTCTGATTCGTCTTACAGCATCGTGAAATATTTCCCTTTTTGTAATGTTCAAAATATTATTCATTACTCATCTTTAAGACGCCGATCATAGAGATATGGGCGAATATGAGGAGTGAATGAGTGTGATGAGTATAGATGAACGAGTGTAGTCATTGTTACTATCTGAGTTCGGCTTAGCTCAGAAAGGACTAACTATTAATAGATCAATAGCCAGGGCAACTATGGGACCTACATCTTTACGTGGAGTCCGAACCACGTAGTGTTGTTCTGATTTTCAGCTATTATTATGTCCGTCCATCTCAATCTAAGCTTATAACATATAAAATAAAAGCCAATAAGTCTAATAAAACAAAGATAATGTATTTTTTAACTATTGTAAGTACTTCAAATATTGCTATACAATAAAGTATATATAATATACGGAATAAAAACCTAATAAATAGTAGTTATTGGAAGTAATAATACATTTTTAGGTGATTATGATTTTAACAATACAAAATATGACAGGAATGTTACTGTGTTGAAGTGTTCGCTTTTAAGAAGACTAACATGATAAACAACATGTAAGTAATATGTAAAAATCCAATATTAAAATAAATGTAAGCTACCACAAATTTATGGGACAGAAATTTCCTTTGATTTAAATATTTGTTAATTGTTGGTGAAATTAAAGAATAATTATGTTACGAACCTGTGACATTTTCACACGTAAATCTAACCATTTGTTCTACATTTTGAGACAGTACCAACGACTGTTAATGGAGCAATACGTTTTACTAGTTAATATGAACCACTCTAGAGGGCAAGGCACTCTACTGTTACATCTACAATAAATTCAATAACATAACATTGAGCTTTTGCGTGAAATATTAATTAATATCCGAAAATATTTGGGTTTGTGACGTTTACAAACCGTTAGCTCCAACTTTCCAATCACATTTTATGTTTCATAAATTATCTATTAGATATCTTTTGTTACCTTAAGTTCAATTTTATTCACTGTGGAGTATAAAAAGGTCAAATTTATTAAATTGCAGTTAGTGTAATGAGCGAGTTCCTAAGAAATTATTCTTTGAGAATGTTCGCATGTCAGTCTGGGGATAGTCTGTTATGTCAAGATAAATGGTGTTCGAGTAAATGATTATCTTCAACACCTTAATAGATTACGTTCAACACTAAATTACTTATATCTTACCTACTTACGTGTCATTGTGTTCGTCTAACATTTATAGTTACAATGGTAATGGTTATTATTTAGCGGTCTTAGTAACAAGTCTAAGTCTACTCATAACACGTTCGTTCAATCAAATTTAGATAATGACAATAATATAGGTTTAAAATAGTTTATAACTCTTTGTAATAGATTCATATTCATTTAACACTTCATTTATATTAATATAGATTTACAATATTACATATAATATGTATAAAATACTCTTCTATTCGGTTAAAAGCACTAAGTAAGTGCACGTCCTTTGCCTCGCTAAGGAACGCTAGCGTATCCCTAGTCTCAGCGAGGCGCTGGTTTAATGATTGGCTAAATAATTGAGCTCCGAGGACAAAGCTGCATTGTGAGTTCGTCTCCCAGCTGTGCACTCGTTCAGTTTTATGAAGGGAATTTTGTAAGAGAACTTTGAAAACCTTTACATGAATTAGATATTGGTTGTTATTGTTGTTCTATGGTGTATTAAAACATAAATAATTCTCTTATGTATCATCTCAAATGTAACATTCCTTTTTAACATGATTCGATTTTGAAATACCACAAGTAACAATAGGGGTTAAACTGTATTAAGTAAATATATTTATAGAAATTCACTAATTGCACTTGAGTTGCAACCTATTTACAGTTTACAATACAAACATAATATCATTACTGTATCTCTAAGACGCCGATCGTAGAGATATGGGCGAATATGAGGAGTGAATGAGTGTGATGAGTGTAGATGAACGAGTGTAGTCATTGTTACTATCTGAGTTCGGCTTAGCTCAGAAAGGACTATTTATTAATAGCCCAATGGCCAGGTCAACTATGGGACCTACAGCTTTACGTGGAATCCGAACCACGTAGTGTTGGTCTGAATTTCAGCTAACTGACAAGTCTGACACTCAGTTCTCTCCCCCCTACACAACATCCGAACCTTGACTATCATTCAACACGGACACTCCAGACTTCTCTAGTATTGTCCATGCTGATAACAACCATTGAGCGGGCGCCGTGCCGGTATTAAGAGAACCGAGCATGGAACCTATCGCCTACAATCTCCCAAACACTTTGTCCCGAAGTAGCTGAGTTACAGCACTGCGCCACCATTTAAAAAAGGTCATTTAGTTCACTCACTTTCTGAACTTATTACTTAACCGATTTTGATGAAATTCTTTTTATTCAAAAGATAATTTTGATTTCTAAGTCCTAACGACGCTAGATTTTAAAATTCCCAAAGGTTTTTTCCCTACTACTACTTTTCCCTACGTCAAAGTTGCAATGTTATTCTTATGGAGATAAGTTTTAATTGACCAGTTGGCGACATAAACAAATGTTAAATGGTCTTAATAATTGGTTAGGTTAAACATAGATAGCAGCACAGTAAAATATCAAGTTAATTATAAAAGAGCGAATACATGTCTGTCTGTGTGTATGTTTTAGTCAGCTGTTAATTAAAATGAAAACATTTTAAATAGGCTTAGTAACAACACTGGTTGTTTATAATCCATTATTATACTATAAATAGAGTGCAAATCAAGTGCAGTGAGAGAGCTACTGTAAATTAATTTAAATAATGTGATTTTACTTGATACAGTTTAAATACTAATATCTGAAGGCAAAAGTACATGCCGAAGCCGAAGGCCGAGGTGTCACGAGCGCAGCGAGTGATGGAGTTGGCACGCGAAGCGTGCAAGGGTGTCCCCTAATAATATTCAATAAATACCTATAACCTTTTCAATATTATAAACATCATTGAAAGGCTATATTTGAGCAGCCGTTACTTTTTGAATAATTTAAATCTCTTTCCACGTTATTCCTATGGCCAGAAAGCGTTATTTGAGGGCTTCCTGTGCTCTTCAGAATAGAAATATTGGACATTTGAAAGCGTATTACACAACTACGAATTACGAATTTTTCTTTTATACCTCAATCGTATAAAAAACCCTCAATTTTTTTTGATACCTCAATCGTTAAATTTTATCAAGAAATAAGGGAGGTTTTTTTTGACAAAAAACTTTGTTTCGTGTGTTATATGAATACATAAAACAGTATAAGGAGTATAAGTAGTGCGGATTTTGAAAATACCCATTACTAAAATCCAAAATATATTTTAAAAACATAGGTCCATTTTGTGTTGATTCTGATGTCACAGAAGTAAAAATACAATATAATGCAAAACAAACGATATTTACGTACCAAACAACGGTTTCTCTTAAATTAACTTAGAGATTTATGCCTCGACAAAAATGTCACTATTTTGAAATCAAAACACGCTAAATGTGATTTATTGAGCAGTCTCGCATTTATTTTAAACGATATTTATATGGCTCAATAAAAATACCATTAATAGCATACCTAAACTTCAAAGCGCCCATTGCCGTTACATTAACACTAAAATATAATCAGTCAGGAAAGCAATATTTAAAAATCGTTTGGCTAAATATATGTAAGATTCAGAATAATAGCAGGATTAACTAAAATTGAACAAGATTTAAAATAACAGCATTGCTGGGCCTTATTGGCACAATAAACGATTGAATATTATTGAAGTAGATAATTGTCGATTATAAAAAGCTGAAATTATTGCATTTCCTTGTATTTCTACAATAGGATATGGTGGCTACTGGAAATTTAATAAATGTTAAAAACTGTATCATCGAAAGGTCGTCATTCTAATATATTTCAGTACTTAATGGTAAAATGCATTGTATTTTTTGATAAAGCAATATTATCGTTAAAATAACTTGTAGTAGTTAAATTTATGGCCACTGTTTACCTATACTGCGCAATTATATTTCATAAACTTAAATACTTAAAAGGAGAATAAAATTTTGAATCTAATTTTGAACGTTAGAAAAATTTTTCGACACCTCTTTTAATTAATGAGCTAAATTATCGATGTGGATAATTAATACAACTATTTAGCCATATGCACATAACATAAAAATGCATAGATTGCATCCAATAGTGCGATTAATGGGTGTCAACTTAGAAACTTTGAGTGTCGAAAAAAGTGTTCCAGTTCGATATGCGTTTGTTAGAGCCAGCACCGTTGTCAGTCCCTCCCATTATTCTCCCCTAAATCCTTAATGATTAATAATTATTTGTAATTTATTTCTAACTGTAAATTAAGCATTCATTGCAGCCGTAATAAAGCGACCTCTGTTACTTTTTTCTCTGTGGCACATGTAAAGAATGAATGGGCAGCTAAAGAGAAATAAGGTGAAATTTGATATTGAGATAAAAAATGGGACAACATATTTTTGTAATATTCATTATTCAATAACTACACATCTTGCGGAGAAAAACATGGGTGGTTATGTAAATATAAATATTTAGTGTCATATTGGAAAAACAACTTGTTTAAGCATATCTACTTTAGAGACATTAAAGTTAACTTTATTTTTTAACTGTAAACTCATAAATTTAAATCTTTAATCCATAAATACATTATTCAAGTAATAAAAAATAATACTCAATAATATATAAAAAAAAACTCAATCAATACTTTTAAGCCTTGTTTAATTTGTTTCCACTGTAAAGTCAGGTGCGTTTTAGTGATTGTCCTAAAATATTTTTTTCTGTCTTTGAATGTTATATCGGTTTAATTTTGTACTGTGTAGCAAAATTTGGGGATATTGTGTACATTATCTGTGGAATACTTACGTTTTTAGATTTGAATTTAGTTTTGTGTTTGGAGTTTTGTATGTGTGTTTCTTTTTCAATTTTTTTTTTCAAATTCGTTATATTCAATGTCTATTTGTTTTTCTGCTGTTTTATCTTGATGAAATAGTAAAGTTATTTAATAGATAGTTCTTCGTATTAAATTATTTACTTCATGCAGTTATGAATGCAGATAGTTGATCTCTCCTTTAATCCAAAGGCTGTTTGTTGTTTCAATTGTTCTTTGTGTTTTTTTTTTTATTTTTAGTTTGTCTAAATATTAACATAGATATTTTGTTGAATGGTGAAATATTTGAGGTCCAGGAATATGTCTTTATACATGACAATTGCAAAAAATGTTTATATAGCAAAATATTTAGCTGTACAAAAATATATATAAAAGTAACTTGATAAAATTATTCAAAAAATATATCCTTTTTGATAAAATAAAAATATATCCTTTTTGATAAAATAAAAATATATCCATAGTACTTAAAAAAATCTAAATTCAATGAAGAAATCATGCATTAATTTAAGTACCATACAACACAAACCCTAACAAAACTCTTAGGAAAATATTTTAAAGTACAAATTACTCTTTTAAATTTTCAACACGCAACAGCGTTTTTAAAATTCACAAAATCAAATCACAATGGAAACAAAAATAACAAAATCTACAACAAATCTGGCACTCATAAAAAATTTCGTACACTAACTGTGATAGATATTACAATCGGCAAACAGGAAAACGTTGAAGGAAAAACAGGAAGAAATTACAACTCTACTAATATACCAGAAATCCACATCCGCTTAACACTTCCACAGACCAACAGAAAGAAGATAAGAAAATATTAGATTTTATTGAAAAGGTGAAACAATGAATGTGCAAGAAGTATAAAAATGTTTGATAAAGCACAACATAATCCAAATGAACCCTTTGCTCTCAGTTTTCCAGAAGTATTCCTCACAGATCGAATGTCCACTTAAGTGGACGCAGTCATTTTTCCACCCGATTTTAATTTTGCTGTCTCGTTTCTCTCAGTTCGTAAGCCCACTTAAGTATTTCCATACTCGAATTCCATGAACACTCTCAAATCCACGATATTGGTCAGCTGTTAATTATGTTTTTAAAAAAAATATTTTATTCTCTCGTCAAGCGCAGCAATCTGTGTATGAAATTTCAACTAATGATCAAGTCATATGTTTTTATTGTCCTCAATACATGCTCAATGTATAACCTCACTTATTGAGATCACCGAGCTGAATGAGACAAGCAATGCGGCCACTAAATTGGACATGCGACCTGAGAGGAATATTACAGGATGTTTGAGAATTGGTTCTCGTCGGACTTTCAAGTGCAAAGGGCTAATAATGTATCATCATTTTATCCATATAAGTCAACATTATTTATTTATTAACAAACATTATTTTTTATTTAATTTCAATTATTAATAAATTTTTCATAGCGTTACTTCAATTTCATACAACTTGAAAATAACTAAAATGTCGAAACGTGTTTGTTTTTTCTTCTAATAAATTATATTTTCCAAGGTTACTATATTTATGATGTCTTGTACAATAATATGAAGAGTTTCATTTGATGATCCTATCAATTGGTTGGTAGCATAACTTCATAAGCTAAAGTTCCTCAGTTTGATCGCAATCATACTTATGACAAATTTTGAAGACTCAGCCACAGAGAAGAAAAAAACATAGGTGGCATCCAGTAGTGTGGTGAATGTGTTGAGTAGTTATTCTCCAGTTTTCCATAGCATGGCTAGCACTTTGTCAGCCCCTCCATGATTCCCCAAAATCCTTAATGATAAACGTAGTAATTCTTAGTTCAGAAGTATGAAGACTTATATTATCTGTAATAATAACTGAACACCCTTAAACAATTTTTTATTAAATCAACACGACCGGTTTCGGCATTTATGCCATCTTCATAGTTGTATATGTGTTTACTTTTCAAAATTGTTACAAAACAAGTAAAATTAAATTTGTAATTTTATTGGCTATTGTAATTCCTAGGGCTGCTATTATTATAAATATAAACAAAGTGACCTCTGTTTCTTTTTCTCTGTGGCTCAGCCCAAAACCACTGGCTGTTAATTTATCATTAGGCTATTAATTAATAACTCTTTCTAAGGGATAGCCGGCTATAGTTTGTAACAATGACTACATTAACTCACCTACACTCATTCAAAATCTATACTCGTCCAAATCGAATCGTAAATAGTGTCGTAAAAGTAAATAGTGTCTTAACAGTAAATAGTGTCTTAACAGTAAACAGTGTCCTAACAGAAAATAGTGTCCTAACAGTAAATAGTGTTTTAACAGTAAATAGTGTCTTAACAGTAAATAGTGTCTTAACAGTAAATAGTGTCTTAACAGTAAATAGTGTCTTAACAGTAAATAGTGTCTTAACAGTAAATATTGTCTTAACAGTAAATAGTGTCTTAACAGTAAATAGTGTCTTAACAGTAAATAATGTCTTAACAGTAAATATTGTCTTAACAGTAAATATTGTCTTAACAGTAAATAGTGTCTTAACAGTAAATAGTGTCTTAACAGTAAATAGTGTCTTAACAGTAAATAGTGTCTTAACAGTAAATAGTGTCTTAACAGTAAATAGTGTCTTAACAGTAAATAGTGTCTTAACAGTAAATAGTGTCTTAACAGTAAATAGTGTCTTAACAGTAAATAGTGTCTTAACAGTAAATATTGTCTTAACAGTAAATATTGTCTTAACAGTAAATAGTGTCTTAACAGTAAATAATGTCTTAACAGTAAATATTGTCTTAACAGTAAATATTGTCTTAACAGTAAATAGTGTCTTAACAGTAAATAGTGTCTTAACAGTAAATAGTGTCTTAACAGTAAATAGTGTCTTAACAGTAAATAATGTCTTAACAGTAAATAGTGTCTTAACAGTAAATAGTGTCTTAACAGTAAATAGTGTCTTAACAGTAAATATTGTCTTAACAGTAAATATTGTCTTAACAGTAAAAAGTGTCTTAACAGTAAATAATGTCTTAACAGTAAATATTGTCTTAACAGTAAATATTGTCTTAACAGTAAATAGTGTCTTAACAGTAAATAGTGTCTTAACAGTAAATAGTGTCTTAACAGTAAATAGTGTCTTAACAGTAAATAGTGTCTTAACAGTAAATAGTGTCTTAACAGTAAATAGTGTCTTAACAGTAAATAATGTCTTAACAGTAAATAGTGTCTTAACAGTAAATAGTGTCTTAACAGTAAATAGTGTCTTAACAGTAAATAGTGTCTTAACAGTAAATATTGTCTTAACAGTAAATAGTGTCTTAACAGTAAATAGTGTCTTAACAGTAAATAGTGTCTTAACAGTAAATAGTGTCTTAGCAGTAAATAGTGCCTTAACAGTAAATAGTGTCTTAACAATAAATAGTGTCTTAACAATAAATAGTGTCTTAACAGTAAATATTGTCTTAACAATAAATAGTGTCTTAACAGGAAATAGTGTCTGAACAGTAAATAGTGTCTTAGCAGTTAATAGTGTCTTAACAGTAAATAGTGTCTTAACAGTAAATAGTGTCTTAACAGTAAACAGTGTCTTAGCAGTAAATAGTGTCTTAACAGTAAATAGTGTCTTAACAGTAAATAGTGTCTTAACAGTAAATAGTGTCTTAACAGTAAATAGTGTCTTAACAGTAAATAGTGTCTTAACAGTAAATAGTGTCTTAACAGTAAATATTGTCTTAACAGTAAATAGTGTCTTAACAGTAAATAGTGTCTTAACAGTAAATAGTGTCTTAACAGTAAATAGTGTCTTAACAGTAAATAAATAGTTTAAATAAGTAGTAATAATTTGATTTGATTTTTTTAAATCCAAGCACTGTTTAAAAGTATACAAAATTTAAATATATCGTGTTCAAAGTTAAACTATTTATCACCGTATACTTGCACTTCACTCTAGCCCATCTTGTCATAACGGAACTTCAAACTTGGCCAACGAGCTATCCGGCACAGGACTCTTGACATTTTAAAGGTTGCATCGATATGAGAAGCAAATATTTGTATTCCTTCTACATACGTTTAGGTTAGGTCAACCATGAAGACTACCTTTTTGTTATCTGGCTTGCTATTGGGGTGATTAATGAAATTGTAATATTACAATATAAATTTTTTAAAGATATTTGTTAATGGTTGAATTTGTTTAAAGAAACTAAAAGAAAAATAGATTGTAAATGTTTCGTAACTCCTTTTAAGGAGATGTATTTTATTTAACGCAGAAGAGGCTACAAAGTTACAGGCTTATTTTATATTTTGGCAAAATTACAAAATTAAAACTAGGATGTTAACTTTTGACCCGACGCCTTCTCTTACATGAAAAGTGATTCTGAATAAAGACTCTGACAGTTATTTATTTATAATTCTTTTTTTGTTTAAAAAATGGTTGCCTAATTTTAACTAAAAACAATTTCATTAAGATAGGCTTGGCTGAACTTTTTACAGGTTTTATTTAATTGCATGAGTAAGTAACAAAATAATGAACCGCAATGAACAGAATTTTTTATTTTTTTGAAAGATACAAGATTGTACAAATATGTATATGTATAATATTTGTTTTGAAAATTAATATATACAACAATAAAATTTAAACACAGTAAACAAGAGAATAAATTAGTGTTACATTATATATTAGCAATGAATAGATAACAATTTATAGTTTTAAAAAATCTATTTTTACCGTGTGAAGAGGTCCCTTAAATATTTAATTACAATTGGATTGGCATGTTTAAAAAAAAAATGTTATTAAATTTAATCTCAACAAATATTTTTATACAAAAACTATTACTGCACGTTTAAATTAATAAATAAAATAATATACTTCATTTTTATGTGGAACTAACGAACAGGCCTTACTTCGCATCGGGGTGGTTGTCTACGTTTGCCTACTCTTTACCATTAGTTCTCTCTAAACCATCAAATCAATATAAAAGATCAGTCTGCTGCCGTTCTCCTCCTCTATGTCTAATGTGTCCATGTTGGATGGTAGTCAAGGTTTGGATGTTGTGTAGGGAAGAGAACTGAGTGTCAGACTTTTCAGTTAGCTGAAAATCAGACCAACACTACGTGGTTCGGATTCCACGTAATGCTGTGGGTCCAGTAGTTGGGCTAGTCCTGGCTGTTGAGCTATTAATAAATTACCGTGTCTGAGGAACAGTTGAACTCAGTTAGTAATCAGACTACACTCATCCCACAGTCATATCATCATTCATATTAGCCTTAAAATACGTTTTAAAGTCTAAAAATCCCTACAAGTCTACTTTAGGGGGATGCAAAGTGGTGCAATCATGTCTAGGTTGGTAGAAATTATTATAAAAATTTCACAACGAAAATCAATTTAACCGGGCTTTTGTGGCATGCTTATGTTTTTTTCTAACAAATGTCGATATAATTTATAAAATCAAATTATTGCTAATGGTACTCTTATGGAAAAAGGGGGTTTTGTACTCCTTATGAATTGAATTTTGCGAGATCCTTCCATAGTGGATTTCTATGGTACAAAATCTAACGTCTCTCAGTAATAGTGTTCATCAAATTCATCAAAATCTGTTGAGTGGTTCAGGATATTTTGTGATGAGTAATAACGTCGTTTTTGGATTTTATATGTCAAGATAAGGAGATAAGCAAAATGAAAATTGATAAGCTGAACATTAATAATGGAAGAGCTAAGAAAATAGGCGAAATAAATTTGTTCTTCAAAGTATTCACGAAAAAGTGTTTGCCAAAAACGATGTCACTAAGACAATGAAATTAAATTTCTCTCCGGACTAGACTCGATCATTACTACTCTAGTAAAATCAATTATAATAGCTTAAATAATGATCAGATATTTAACAGTAACTTCTTCTATTTGTGTCTGACTCATTTCCCTCTGACGATGCTGTTGTTACTGTGCGTGTGGTCGAGAGTGCCAACAAGTGTTGCCAACTTATTAGTATTTAAAACTTAAAGAACAAAGACTTGTCAATATGACGTGTCAATATCTGTTGGATCTTTTCCATTTATCCAAAAAAGTTGTGGCAACGAGCTTCAGAAATTGTCCTAGAACTGTTAGATACATTGAAATTGCTTCAAATTAGCTGTAGAGAATGATTTAATGAGACCATATTTACAATGGATGCTATAATTAGAAACAGACCCACCTCCTGGCGCCTCCCTACAGAGTAAAATAGCAATCTTGCAAATTCCCATCGTGATCTTCGTTATTTTAAAAACTACGAAATCGTTTTACTTTGAAGCGGCTTAAGATATGAAAGGACTTAAAAACGAATGTGTTTACCGTCAATAACCTAACGGTTGTCTCTTTGAGTAGCTTTACAGACCTTCAAGCCTATGTGAATCGGCAAATAAATATTTAAGAAAAAAATCATATTATTTTTGTAAAACTTATGCAAGTAAATATTACTTATTGTAAATAAAGTATATTTTCTCACAAAAAAATTGTAGTTAATACTAAGATATTTAAAAGGCATATTGTTAACACAAAGAACTCGTCGGATTTACTTTTCATTACAGATATCATGATATTTGATATGTCAACACACACACACACACACACACACACACACACACACACACACACACACACACACACACACACACACACACACACACACACACACACACACACACACACACACACACACACACACACACACACACACACACACACACACACACACACACACACACACACACACACACACACACACACACACACACACACACACACACACACACACACACACACACACGCACGCACACACGCACGCACGCACGCACGCACGCGCACGCGCACGCACACGCACACGCACACGCACACGCACACGCACACGCACACGCACACGCACACGCACACACGCACAACGCACAACGCACAGCGCGCACGCACGCGCACGCACACGCACACGCACACGCACACGCGCACGCACACGCGCACGCACACACACACATGCGCGCGCGCACACACACGCATACACACGCACACGCACACGCACACGCACACACACACACACGCGCACGCGCACAGTGATGTTTAAATAATTTACAAGTTTTTACAAACCATCTCATTGCACTTGTGATTAATAATTCCAAAAAATTGTGCTTTGTAATTTTTGACGATTAGTATAATTTATACTATCAGTCTGTATAGCATAAATATATTTCATAATATATTATGAAAATATCACTCTAACTATTTTAGAGATAAATATATTTAGCGAACATACAAAATGCAAGCCAAGTGATTATCACGCGGTTTCGGACCTTCTTATTTTTACATAAATCTTTTCGTTTAGCTTCTCCCAAGGAACTATGTTGTGTAGTTGTCTAATGGATTTTGGAAACTATATATGTACAAATCAATTTGATTGCCAACATTTGATTATTGAACAATATATATAATATCCTTGATTATATATACCTACAATAGATGTTCCATATAATAGGAATATTTGTGCCTCTAATTTTGTCAGTTAGTGAGGCCCGCAACCACACAACTGGTTTAAATGGCACTAGCTGAACCCGGCGGACGTTGTCTCGCCTTTCATTTTTCATTGACATACCAAAATAAAGCAATAAAAAGAATTATAGAAAAAACCATTATTTATTTAATGAGTTCAAGAGGGTAAACGATATTTTTGGTCTTCTTATTTGGTGTATAAATGTAAAGGTTTTTTGGTGAGCCTACTCTCGAGCAAGCGATGTGGGTCAGTACCACTGTACGTGTAGGGGTGGGTGGGTGGGTCAGTACCACTGTACGTGTAGGGATGGGTGGGTGGGTCAGTACCACTTTACGTATTGGAGCGGGCGGGTGGGTCAGTACCAATATACGTGTGGGTTTGTAATATTGTTGTATGTGGTTTGCAATATTGTTTACTTGAGCAAGGTTTTGTCATGTTTAGTATAATCTGTGAAGAAGTATCATGAGATGTGTGCGTAGAGACTCAATCTATGTTAGGCAAGTTGAAATCGCCAAGCAATAAAATATTTTGGAAGCCATGTGTGTTCATTATTTCTTCATGAATATCGCTAGTCACTATAACTTGTAGGTATAACATGTGAAAAACATGGATTACTTAAATTTATTGCGGCAACGCGCAGTGACTGTCCTTGAGATTTATTAATAGTTATTGCGAAAGCAAGTCGCACAGGAAATTGGAGCCGTTTAAAATTGAATGGCAAATCAGTTGAAAACATCGGAATCCTTGGTATCAGCACGGAAAATTTTTCTCCTTTGCATTTTCTGTTTGTGTGAGAACTGTTGTTGTGAGAACTTCAATCTGCTTATGGCATGTGAAACTACATTAAACCACACAGTCATATGTTTTTTGTAAACAATTCAGATTGTCCATTTGAATAACATGGGATCTTTAGGAGCCCATGGGGCGGGAACCTGTGGACGGAGTATACAGGACAACATCCTAAAGTTTCATGGCGATCGGTTGGATGGTTTGGCAGCGAATAAACTTCAAACACACACACACACACACACATATATATATATATATAAACATCCTCTTTTATAAATATAGATTACATCTACACAGGACTCCACAACCGCTCCACAATGGACCACAAAAACAGCTGACATTTTGAGACTCAAAATTTACCATTGGATGGGAAATCTAATTGTGTCTAAAATCAATGATAATATGGTCTAATAAACAACTATTCTGAGATACAGACTAGTAACTTTTGAAAAGCAAATATATATTATTAACATAAAAAGTTGTAATTCCTAGGGCTGCTATTTATAATAATGTTATAATAAAAAATAATAAGTGAGCACCCTTAAAAATTTTTTTATTATATCAACACGACCGGTTTCGGCATTTATGCTATCTTCATAGGTGTATATGTGTTTACGTTTCAAAATTGTTACAAAACAAATAAAATTAAATAAATAATTATCATAAAGAAAACATATGTTAAATTAGTAAATATTTTTGATTTTGGTGGTTAGTTGTCATTGTGTGTTTTGTTTCTTTTATGTATAATTGTTTCGAATATTTGGTTTCTTTTTTTGTGTTAACATGGTGTTGATTAAATTGTTGGGATTTTCTTGGTTGTGTTTATAAATTTCAAGTTCTTCTTGTGAATCTAGTTTTTTGCTTGTTGAACCGAATTTGAGAATATTCATGTTGGTTTTCATATTTGTGTAGTTGTGATTATTGTTTAGTAAGTGTTTTGCAAAAGAAGATTTCATTAAAGTTCTGTTGTTTGATTTTAGATCTTGTATCATTAAATTTTCGTTTAAATGACCGTCCTGATTGTCCAATTGTTTGGGCAGTCTGAACATTCAATTTTGTTAATTCCTGATTTGTCAAATATATCTTGGGTTTTATGTAATTTTGAGGTGGATTTATTTTGTATTAGGATAAATGCGTTGTTATTTGTTTTAAAACGAATTTTGAATTTTTATTTTTTAAAGGTTTTTCTAATTGCTTTACTAAGTAGTTTGTTGTGGGGAACACATACGAATGCTCTATTTTCTGGTTCTTCTTGACAAATGTTTCTATTTTTTATTTTACGTAATATTTAGTCGATTCTGGAAGGTTTTTAACCATTAGCCATTGCTATTTGTTTGATTATTTTTAATTCTTCATTGAAATCATGATTGTCCATCGGTACTTCTACTAGTCTTTTAATAAGAGATCGAAATGAAGCCATTTTATGACACCATAGATGATTGGAATTTATTGGGATTATAAGATCTGATTGAGTGTTCTTTCTGTAAATTTTAAATTTATGTTTTGATGAATTTTGATAAATTGTTAAATCTAAAAAGTTAATTTCTTTATTTTGGCTTTCCATTTTAAATTTGATTGTTTTAGAGATGGAATTCAGATAGTTTATAAGTTGAATTTGTTGATCTTTTGTTCCTTTGAATAAGCAAATAATATCATCAACGTAACGAAACCAATAAATTAAGTTGTTTCTAAAGGGATTTTTATCAATAATGATTTTTGATGATTCTAAATCATTTATGTAAATATCAGGAAGAAGACCTGAAGGAGGAGATCCCATTGCCAAATCTTCCTCTTGTTTTTATTCTCAAATTCGGTTCAAAAAGCAAAAAACTAGATTCTCAAGAAGAACTTGAAATTTATAAAAACAACCAAGACAATCCCAACAATTTAATCAACACCATATTAACACAAAAAATAAACCCAATATTCGAAACAATTATACATATAAGAAACAACACACACAATGACAACCAACCACCAAAATCAAAAATATTTACTAATTTAACATATGTTTTCTTTATGATAAGAATTTATTTAATTTTATTTGTTTTGTAACAATTTTGAAAGGTAAACACATATGCACCTATGAAGATGGCATACATGCTGACACCGGTCGTGTTGATTTAATAAAAAATTGTTTAAGGGTGCTCAGTTATTATTTTTTATTATAACATTAGTATTAATAACAGGGTGTACATTAAGGCTTACGAAATGTGACAAATCGTTATAATCTACATAACATTTTTATGTACTAACCTATTAAGAAAGAATGCTAGAAACCATATTGAAAACGTCTTTACAACACTTACTTTAAACTAAACTAGTACTTTAGTAATTAGTTGTACTAATAACTAGTACAAAAAATATTTTTCCTAAATAAAAGAAAGCGTATTTTTACTCAACTAATTACAGCCGAGTTAATTATGATCACCTTCATTTGGCAAAGTTTGCACTGAATTAATCTGAAAGCCGGCTGTCTGAGGTAACTAAATATATAAAATAACTTTACTATTATACAAAAATAACTAATAACTGTTGAGGGAGACAAAGGTAGTTGGACATTTGCCATCATTACGTGAAAATTACCAATCACGACGTTACGATTTAGTAAAACCCAAACCTTTTTCAAATGCTAAAAACTAAATTACATCTACACAAACATGTTATAAAACTACGTTCTTAAACTAATCTACTTTAATAATTATCTACATTTTTACCTAGATCATAGAATGGGGTACAACAAAATGAATTTCTACTAAATATAAAAATGTTAACAGGGTTAAATTAATATAACCAATTTGGCGCTGCCAAGGTCACAATATCAACGAAAAAATGTTAAAACACAATTAAATTAATATTCAAATCAGACTGAAATGAGGTTACATTAACTAATCATAAATAAAATAAATATATGGTACCTGAAAAACACTATTAATTTAAAATAACATTAAACATGAACAAAATATGATATTTGTGACTCGGAAGGACTGAGACTACTATTACAATTACATTTTAACCTGAAAAGACAATAATTATTAGGAATAAAACAATACAATAATCAAATATTACAAAAATGATGAAGTCTTACGACCCGCAGTGAAGATGGCGTCTTGACATCCCAGGCACGAAGTGAGGATGATACAATCCAAATGCAGTGTCTACAATGCACAATGGTATTTCCCTCCAAGGTGATAAAACACGGGGACAAGACAAACATACACACTACACTTCACAACAACCATCCACAGACTGACGAGGTCAGGGACGTACGCTCCGAGATCGTAGCGGTGACTCAGGTACGGGGACGGGGACGTAGACTCATGGGATGTTTAAAAAAGGAGACACTACACATTCTAAATTAGCTGATCATGCCTGGAACAATGAACACAGATTTAACTGGGATAACACTAAAATACTTCACAGGGAACCACATTTTTTTAAACGTAAATTCATCGAAGGTGCCTTTACTATAGCCACCTTCTTTTTCATGATTACTTGTTCATAAACTAAATAATGAACAAGTAATCAGTCAAAGTAGCATAGAAGTTAGACCCATGTGGGTTCCTTTACTTAAAAACACACTTAATAAAAAGTTCAGTACACTCATGACATCATCTAACCAGAATCCTACACCACCTGCACCTACAACAATTAATGTTATTTTTGTGTTCTTTTAGCCTAACTTCCAGTGGTCTCTTTGTTTCCCCTATGTATTTTACATTGCACTCACAAGTAATGCAATATACTACATTTTTGGAGAATTGCTCCTCATTCTTTAGTTTAGTTTTAGTTAAAGACTGTCTTAATGTGTTTTTTGTGTTGAATGATGTTCTGATTTTGTATTACCTAGCTATGTGTCTGATTTTTTTCTGAAAGGTTAGGAGTATATAATGCTTTAGGCTTTTCTGTGTAAGTGGGTGTTTGTTTGCGTTTAATAACTGTTATCAAACTAAAATCCACGCTCTTACCAACTAAAACTATTAAACATCGATTACCTACTATTAGCATGAGTAATGGATGTTGCGTAGAAATAAAAGTCCTCTGTTAAGTGTTATGAAAATTCACTTAATTTAGAAACAATTCAATGTGATGTTGGAGTTTGGAACGATAAAAGAGCATGTAGGCTAATAGGTTGGAAACTAATTTGTACTTAAAATAAAATCATGAAATTATAGAATTGTAAAATATTTAGAAAATATTACAAATTAATATACTACCTACCATTTCAAATTTTGTTTTGGATTGTGAATAAAAATTAAATGGAAGATTAGTGAATTTGTTACTTACCATGTGTAAATGCTAAAAATAACATAACAAGGCCAGGTTATGTTTGTAAAATTATTAAATAGATATGACTAACTGACAGTCCTTGCTTCGCTACGGGTTGGTTCTCTACGCTCGCTTACGTGTCCCTCCTTTGTTCTCCTTTTAACCTTTACTTTAAGAGGATGCAAAGTGGTGCAATCATGTCAGAGTTTTCCATTTTCCAACATTTTATAGTTAAAACTAAACAAGCTGTTGTGTCACATTTAATTTTTGTATGAGCTGTTTTGAATAAATTATTAAATTAAATAAATGCCAATGTTATGGAAAAAGGTTACGTTGAGGGGCTGTTTCTACCCCTTAGGAATATAATTTCGAGAAATTATTTCTTAGCGGGTCTTCACATTTTACAAAAGTAAACTTCCCTCCAAGTTTCACCAAAATCCGTTCAGTGATTTCGGAGAGTTTGCAATGAATGAATACATCGGTTTTGGATTATTTAAATTAAGATAACACATCACTTTTTGAATAAACTAATTCGGATTTGATTTTGGCCTACATAACATCACGCCAACACTTGTTGCGTATTATAAGTTACTAACTCATACTAACTTGGCGTAGTCTCACAGAATGACTTTTAAAATATGTCAGTTACCAAGAGGCAGTGAAGTGGTCTACGGTTCGTCGTGGAATACGAACCACTTACTACATTTCTGATTTATCTAGCTGGCTTCAGTTACTAGAGTGATGATGCTATGGAATGTTCAGTCATTTTATTAGAATGGTGTACTGAGCTCATGTGTTATCACATTTTATCACTTAAAATCATCTTCCATCTTGTAGCTGGATTACAACACTACGCAACTTTAGGTTATTGGTCCTTCTCATCATATAATGTAGATAAATTATTGTCAGGAATAAGTGTCATGCCTTATCAATGTGAAGCTGACAACCCTTATCAGAATATATTATCACAACGTGTAAGGGTGGGTGGTTGAGCATACACTCTTTGTGCAAACAGTGATGATGACCCTCCCACCACCCATACATCTACAGTGGTGATAAGTTGAAGAAGATGGATACAACCGTACTACCTACCTTAATAAATAACTTGAACAGATAAAATTGCAAATCAAAGTTATAATACAATTTGAATAGTATTTTTTTTTTTTTTAACTTGATAGATATTGTTAATAGTGTGTCTTTTTGTAATATTTAGTGAAAAGCTTTAACAGGTTTTCCACACTGATTCTCAAGCGGTTTAACAGGTTTTCCACACTGATTCTCAAGTGGTTTAACAGGTTTTCCACACTGATTTTCAAGTGGTTTAACAGGTTTTCCACCCTGATTCTCAAACAGTTTAACAGGTCCCCCACAATGATTCTCAAAAGGCTTAAAAGGTGTTCCACTCTGATTCTCAAGTGGGTTAAGAGGTTTCTTACTGGTCGGCGGCTTCCATGCCTGTATCTTGGGAACTGTCGTGGTGTAGGGGACGTACTGGTCGCTGGTACCTGTCTCGTTCTCCGTGTGGGGATGGAACCAGGGGTATTGAGGCCGGTAGGGTTCCTCGTGGGGAGGCAGATCAGTGCGGTAGTGAAGCCACCCGAACCACTCAGCCGGTACCTGGCTGCCGTCGTAGTTCAGCCCTATGTGGTCGGCGTAGTTCACCCACCGGTTGCGACCGAAGAAGTACCGGTTGTTCTCGTAGTACTTGTTGCCGAACTTGTCCTGGCCGACCAGTGTTCCTATCTTGACGTCGTCCCGGTAGAAGACCGCCTTCATCCACCCCCATATCCCCCCGTTGTGTTGGACCACCTTCCAAGAGTGTCTCAATCTCTGCATTTTAGTAAGAATTAGTTAATGCATAGAGAATGTTATACTTGAGTTTAGTAATGATAAACAAAGCAACACTTGTATATCATCATGAGGATTTTTAATGTCAAATAAAATCATGTGATTTTTCATTATGAATATTTTATTCACAGCTGATATTCGTTCTATTACAGGAAGATACAAACGTTTTTATTAGCATTATGAGTGATCTAATAAATATTAATCAACATGCTACTTTTTAGTTTGTGTTCTGAAAAATTACACCACCAAATTAATTGTAAACTTGTATGTTTTATATATGTATAAATATACAATTTTAATTTTTCAGATAATTATTTCAAACTGGTATTTGTTACTCGTAGATATCCTTAACAAACATGAAATTACGTGGCAATTCATAAACATATTTTTGTATTCTTATGTTATTTAGGCATGTAAACAATTTTGGGAAGGTATAAGAGCATAGCGGTATATAAAACATAATGAATGGCCCCAAAGAATTGGCACAAACATTCCTCCGTATTAAACACTAATAAATTAAAACTATGAAACTTACCTGTTTGATTCCCAAATATGCTTTTTGTCATAACTCAAAAACTAGTCAAGTTAGAGAAATGAAATTTTTACTAAAGTATTTTTAATTGTAATTTACATCTTTCCTGGAAATTTAATCAACATCATTAGAGTCGTGTTTGATAAAATTCCATTTTAGTGTGTTTTTTGCCCATAAAAGTTAAAAAATATTCAAAAAAGTTAAAAAATGGTCTCGAGATATTGGCTAAATATATCTACATAGTAGGCCTAAATATAATTAAAATTGATCCATCCGTTTGGTCTCCAGTAAACTGCACATATACACAGACAGACACACGTACGAATAGACATATAAATTGTTTTTGAAAAAACACTTTTTTGGGTTTTGGGGACCCTAAAATGGATTTTTAGACCAACTTGTAAACAGATTTTTTTTGACAGTCACAATACTTACTCTATGCTAACGCATATGGGAGAAAGTAAGAAACCATAATATATAGCTTGCTTTAAATAAGTGATGTTAAAATCTAATTTTTTCTTGTCATTATTTATAACATTTGTATCTGTGTCCACATTTCATAAATGTGTGCTGTAAATGTACGACATTATTTTCCGTTTATTAGAGGAGATTGATGATGCAGGTAAAACGTTGAGGAAATGAGTGGATTTGTGAATAGATTTAGCTTTAAGCAGAAGTCGCTATCCAAGGGACGGTAACATACTGTATGGGTGGAGAGGGTTTGCCTTTTCAATATCTTATGAGGTACTCTATCAGCGGTTTAGATAATTTTCAATAAAACATTTTTGAACAGTTATTATATTGTGTTTTGGCTTTATTTATTCATTTTAAGGTAATAATATTCTTTAAAATATTCTTAGATTCTTACATATGAGACGCCGTCACAGCTTTGTCCTTATTTTAAGGAAAATATTAATGATCACATGAGTGTAGGACGAGTGGGTATGATCTGTGTAGTCTGGTTACTAATTGAGTTAGACTGTTCCTCAGAAAGGGCAATTTATTAATAGCTTAATAGCCATAATAACTAAGAGACCTACAGCTCCTACGTGGAATGCAAAGAACGTAGTGTTGGTCTGATTTTCAGCCAAGTAACAGCATGATATTCAGTTATATCCCATTTACAACATACGAACACTAAATACCACCCAACATGAACACTCTAAACTTCTCTATAAGTCGCGCCATCCTAACTTGAGGCAGCCCCAACTGACCTGCAGGCTCATTAACCGCCCGCCGCCGCGACCCTTTTATAATCCTATTAGCGACGCTTCCATGATCGCCTTAGTTCAATATTAACGTAAATCAAATAATAATCTGATATACTAATTAAATAGTTTATATTGATAACATATATTTATCAAACATATCTGTTTTTGTCCCATTTAAATCGGACCTTTTTTTACGGTTTATAAATTGTAAAGTAAATACGATATGTGCAACTATTAGGCGGCCTCCTCTCCCTGGAATATTTTTCAATCCTGTCGTTTCACCTTCTATGAACGCTTGCCTTGCCGATTTTACATATGACGGTTGCCAAGCAAAGTTCACCGTGTGACCAGCATTTAAAAACGTTTCGTCCGTGTAGAATATGGGTCTTTTTTCTCTTCGAAACTGCCGTATACTTCTCAAATATTTTCTTCTCCAAACAATCAAATCAGGTCTTTCAAGAAGAATATATTTCCGCACAAGACGTCCATAAGTAAATCCTAGATCTTTCAAATATCGGTGTACAGTTCTGGTACACATAGTCGGCAAATTACTGTCTTCGTTGATTTTCTCCGTCACTGCTGCTACTGTTGGAGGTTTGTTTTCCCGGTACATATTATGGACGATCCGACGAATTGCTATTTTTGTGAAGTCATTCGCATTTCTTCATTCTTGTTTGAAGTCCTACTCCTCTTGGTCGCTTTTTCCCCGGCGTGGTGAGCACTTTCCCATCGTCGACAGTCTTCTTAATACGCTCCACCGTTGCTCTGCTTGTGCCCGTTAACGTAGCCGTACGTTCGTATAATTCACGTAGAGTACTGTTTGGGTTTTCAATAAGCAGATTACCAAAAACAGTTAAAATCACAGTACGTTGTCCACTTGTTAACGGTTTCCCATGGGTGTGAATCGTAATATACTTCTCAGCCAATATAGTCCTATCAGGTGTCTTTGAAGACGACATCGCTGATGTGATGTAGAGACAGAAATGACCATCGCCATGAACTATGATTCACCCTGGCATCCACTGTGGGGGTGGCAGTTCCTGGTAAAGACATGACGCGATGGCTTTACTCAAGGGGTAGTTTCACTCGCCCGCTCTAAAAATAAATGTACTAGTATCTATAATAACATAATACGTGTAGTTTTATATATTTAAAACGTGAAGTTAATAATATAGGGTTATTACACTTGGTATTTACTTTACAATTTATAAACCGTAAAAAAGGTCCGATTTAAATGGGACAAAAACAGATATGTTTGATAAATCTATGTTATCAATATAAACAATTGAATTAGTATATCAGATTATTATTTGATTTACGTTAATATTGAACTAAGGCGATCATGGAAGCGTCGCTAATAGGATTATAAAAGGGTCGCGGCGGTGGGCGGTTAATGAGCCTGCAGGTCAGTTGGGGCTGCCTCAAGTTAGGATGGCGCGACTTATAGTAGAGGCTACGTCGATGGCGACCATTCAGCGGACGATAAGTCAGTATTAAGAGAGCCGAGCATAGAATCTATCGCCTAAATCTCCGCATCACTTTGTCCCCAAGTAGCTGGGTTACAGCACTACGCCGCTGATAGTGCTTCTTTTGCACCTGAAAATGTCCAACAATTATATGCTTTTCCCCATACTGAAACGTTATTTACTAAATTAAATACTTTTCCTATAGTAAAGTGTAGGTATTTAGAAGTAATTTAATAGAAATATTTTAATTCTAATTATATTACATTTTAATTGTCTACATAGTATAACAACCACTCACCCCCAACATAGCAAAAACTACCAGCTGTTTCCGGGTAGAAGCTTGGACCATGTTAATAAAATAGCATGACTAGATTCACACTAAACTTACATTCGCGTAATTATTCAAATGTATATTTCATTACCAAACAGCTTATGTCAGCTTTTAGTAGACTGTTAAGTTAGTTATGTAACTCTCTATAAGTACAATCCAGCTTTGTTGTGGTTCCCTTAGAGCGTATTTTATATTTTCAGCTTTTAGTAGACTGGTTAGTCAGGTTTATAACTCTATATAAGTACCATCCAGTTACATTGTGGTTCCCTTTGAGCATATTTTATATTTTCAGCTTTTAGTAGACTGGTTAGTCAGGTTTATAACTCTATATAAGTACTATCCAGTTACATTGTGGTTCCCTTTGAGTGTATTCTATATTTTCAGCTTTTAGTAAACTGGTGATTTAGTTTTGTAACTCTCTATAAGTACAATCCAGCTACATTGTGGTTCCCTTTGAGTGTATTCTATATTTTCAGCTTTTAGTAAACTGGTGATTTAGTTTTGTAACTCTCTATAAGTACTATCCAGCTACATTGTAGTTCCCGTTGAGTGTATTCTATATTTTCAGCTTTTAGTAAACTGGTGATTTATTTTTGTAACTCTCTATAAGTACAATCCAGCTACATTGTGGTTCCCTTTGAGTGTATTCTATATTTTCAGCTTTTAGTAAACTGGTGATTTAGTTTTGTAACTCTCTATATGTACTATCTAGTTACACTGTGCTTCCCTTTGAGTGTATTCTATATTTTCAACTTTTAGTAAACTGGTGATTTAGTTTTGTAACTCTCTATATGTACTATCCAGCTACATTGTAGTTTCCTTTGAGTGTATTCTATATTTTCAGCTTTTAGTAAACTGGTGATTTAGTTTTGTAACTCTCTATATGTACTATCCAGCTACATTGTAGTTTCCTTTGAGTGTATTCTATATTTTCAGCTTTTAGTAAACTGGTGATTTAGTTTTGTAACTCTCTATATGTACTATCCAGCTACATTGTAGTTTCCTTTGAGTGTATTCTATATTTTCAACTTTTAGTAAACTGGTGATTTAGTTTTGTAACTCTCTATATGTACTATCCAGCTACATTGTAGTTTCCTTTGAGTGTATTCTATATTTTCAGCTTTTAGTAAACTGGTGATTTAGTTTTGTAACTCTCTATATAAGTACTATCCAGCTACATTGTAGTTTCCTTTGAGTGTATTCTATATTTTCAGCTTTTAGTAAACTGGTGATTTAGTTTTGTAACTCTCTATATGTACTATCCAGTTACATTGTAAATCCCTTTGAGCGTATTCTATAGTTTCAGCTTTTAGTAGACTGGTGAGTTAGTTTTGTAACTCTCTATAAGTACGATCCAGCTACATTGTGGTTCCCTTTGTGCGTATTCTATATTTTCAGATTTTAGTAGACTGGTGAGTTAGTTTTGTAACTCTCTATAAGTACGATCCAGCTACATTGTGGTTCCCTTTGTGCGTATTCTATATTTTCAGATTTTAGTAGACTGGTGAGTTAGTTATGTAACTCTCTATAAGTACGATCCAGCTACATTGTGGTTCCCTTTGTGCGTATTCTATATTTTCAGATTTTAGTAGACTGGTGAGTTAGTTATGTAACTCTCTATAAGTACGATCCAGCTACATTGTGGTTCCCTTTGTGCGTATTCTATATTTTCAGATTTTAGTAGACTGGTGAGTTAGTTATGTAACTCTCTATAAATACGATCCAGCTACATTGTGGTTCCCTTTGTGCGTATTCTATATTTTCAGATTTTAGTAGACTGGTGAGTTAGTTATGTAACTCTCTATAAGTACGATCCAGCTACATTGTGGTTCCCTTTGTGCGTATTCTATATTTTCAGATTTTAGTAGACTGGTGAGTTAGTTATGTAACTCTCTATAAGTACGATCCAGCTACATTGTGGTTCCCTTTGTGCGTATTCTATATTTTCAGATTTTAGTAGACTGGTGAGTTAGTTATGTAACTCTCTATAAATACGATCCAGCTACATTGTGGTTCCCTTTGTGCGTATTCTATATTTTCAGATTTTAGTAGACTGGTGAGTTAGTTATGTAACTCTCTATAAGTACGATCCAGCTACATTGTGGTTCCCTTTGTGCGTATTCTATATTTTCAGATTTTAGTAGACTGGTGAGTTAGTTATGTAACTCTCTATAAGTACGATCCAGCTACATTGTGCTTCCCTTTGAGTGTATTCTATATTTTCAGCTTTTAGTAAACTGGTGATTTAGTTTTGTAACTCTCTATATGTACTATCCAGTTACATTGTAAATCCCTTTGAGCGTATTCTATAGTTTCAGCTTTTAGTAGACTGGTGAGTTAGTTTTGTAACTCTCTATAAGTACGATCCAGCTACATTGTGGTTCCCTTTGTGCGTATTCTATATTTTCAGCTTTTAGTAGACTGGTGAGTTAGTTATGTAACTCTCTATAAGTACGATCCAGCTACATTGTGGTTCCCTTTGTGCGTATTCAATATTTTCAGATTTTAGTAGACTGTTGAGTTAGTTATGTAACTCTCTATAAGTACGATCCAGCTACAATGTGGTTCCCTTTGTGCGTATTCTATATTTTCAGATTTTAGTAGACTGTTAAGTTAGTTATGTAACTCTCTATAAATACAATCCAGCTTTGTTGTGGTTCCCTTAGAGCGTATTTTATATTTTCAGCTTTTAGTAGACTGTTGAGTTAGTTATGTAGCTCTGTATAAGTACCATCCAGTTACATTGTGGTTCCCTTTGAGCATATTTTATATTTTCAGCTTTTAGTAGACTGGTTAGTCAGGTTTATAACTCTATATAAGTACTATCCAGTTACATTGTGGTTCCCTTTGAGTGTATTCTATATTTTCAGCTTTTAGTAAACTGGTGATTTAGTTTTGTAACTCTCTATAAGTACAATCCAGCTACATTGTGGTTCCCTTTGAGTGTATTCTATATTTTCAGCTTTTAGTAAAATGGTGATTTAGTTTTGTAACTCTCTATAAGTACTATCCAGCTACATTGTAGTTCCCGTTAAGTGTATTCTATATTTTCAGCTTTTAGTAAACTGGTGATTTATTTTTGTAACTCTCTATAAGTACAATCCAGCTACATTGTGGTTCCCTTTGAGTGTATTCTATATTTTCAGCTTTTAGTAAACTGGTGATTTAGTTTTGTAACTCTCTATATGTACTATCTAGTTACACTGTGCTTCCCTTTGAGTGTATTCTATATTTTCAACTTTTAGTAAACTGGTGATTTAGTTTTGTAACTCTCTATATGTACTATCTAGTTACACTGTGCTTCCCTTTGAGTGTATTCTATATTTTCAACTTTTAGTAAACTGGTGATTTAGTTTTGTAACTCTCTATATGTACTATCCAGCTACATTGTAGTTTCCTTTGAGTGTATTCTATAGTTTCAGCTTTTAGTAGACTGGTGAGTTAGTTTTGTAACTCTCTATAAGTACGATCCAGCTACATTATGGTTCCCTTTGTGCGTATTCTATATTTTCAGATTTTAGTAGACTGGTGAGTTAGTTTTGTAACTGTCTATAAGTACGATCCAGCTACATTGTGGTTCCCTTTGTGCGTATTCTATATTTTCAGATTTTAGTAGACTGGTGAGTTAGTTATGTAACTCTCTATAAGTACGATCCAGCTACATTGTGGTTCCCTTTGTGCGTATTCTATATTTTCAGATTTTAGTAGACTGGTGAGTTAGTTATGTAACTCTCTATAAGTACGATCCAGCTACATTGTGGTTCCCTTTGTGCGTATTCTATATTTTCAGATTTTAGTAGACTGGTGAGTTAGTTATGTAACTCTCTATAAGTACGATCCAGCTACATTGTGGTTCCCTTTGTGCGTATTCTATATTTTCAGATTTTAGTAGACTGGTGAGTTAATTATGAAACTCTCTATAAGTACGATCCAGCTACATTGTGGTTCCCTTTGTGCGTATTCTATATTTTCAGATTTTAGTAGACTGGTGAGTTAGTTATGTAACTCTCTATAAGTACGATCCAGCTACATTGTGGTTCCCTTTGTGCGTATTCTATATTTTCAGCTTTTAGTAGACTGGTGAGTTAGTTATGTAACTCTCTATAAGTACGATCCAGCTACATTGTGGTTCCCTTTGTGCGTATTCTATATTTTCAGATTTTAGTAGACTGGTGAGTTAGTTATGTAACTCTCTATAAGTACGATCCAGCTACATTGTGGTTCCCTTTGTGCGTATTCTATATTTTCAGCTTTTAGTAAACTGGTGATTTAGTTTTGTAACTCTCTATATGTACTATCCAGTTACATTGTAAATCCCTTTGAGCGTATTCTATAGTTTCAGCTTTTAGTAGACTGGTGAGTTAGTTTTGTAACTCTCTATAAGTACGATCCAGCTACATTGTGGTTCCCTTTGTGCGTATTCTATATTTTCAGCTTTTAGTAGACTGGTGAGTTAGTTATGTAACTCTCTATAAGTACGATCCAGCTACATTGTGGTTCCCTTTGTGCGTATTCAATATTTTCAGATTTTAGTAGACTGGTGAGTTAGTTATGTAACTCTCTATAAGTACGATCCAGCTACAATGTGGTTCCCTTTGTGCGTATTCTATATTTTCAGATTTTAGTAGACTGGTGAGTTAGTTATGTAACTCTCTATTAGTACGATCCAGCTACATTGTGGTTCCCTTTGTGCGTATTCTATATTTTCAGATTTTAGTAGACTGGTGAGTTAGTTATGTAACTCTCTATAAGTACGATCCAGCTACATTGTGGTTCCCTTTGTGCGTATTCTATATTTTCAGATTTTAGTAGACTGGTGAGTTAGTTATGTAACTCTCTATAAGTACGATCCAGCTACATTGTGGTTCCCTTTGTGCGTATTCTATATTTTCAGATTTTAGTAGACTGGTGAGTTAGTTATGTAACTCTCTATAAGTACGATCCAGCTACATTGTGGTTCCCTTTGTGCGTATTCTATATTTTCAGATTTTAGTAGACGGGTGTTAGTTATGTAACTATATAATTACCATCCAGTTACATTGTGGTTCCCTTTAAGCGTATTCTATATTTTCAGCTTTTAGTAGACTGGTGTGTTAGTTTTGTAACTCTATATAAGAAAGATCCAGCTTCGTTGTGGTTCCCTTTGAGAGTGTTCAATGTTTACAGCCTTTTGGCTAATTCAAGCTAGGTTGCAAAGAGGACTTAATTAGCCTTTCTAAACCTGCAAAGCAAAATCATAAAGCAGAATAAAATTGTAACTTAATGTGATAATGATGATTAGTATAAAATGTAGAGATAAAGTTATCATAATATTGTAGATTAATAACTGCCATAATTTTACTGTATAAGTTTGCAAGTAAAATGAGATTTATTCTGGTTTACTGTGCATTTGAAGAAACTTGCTTCTACAGCAGCTCTTCCCTAAATGCAATAAATAAAACGGGCTCATTACTTTACTTGAAACACAAGTTCATTCTACAAAGTCACACAAACTTGCTAAGTCAGTACTCAGTTGATATCTTTTTCAGCGAGAATTTGCAGTTTTAAATTGCAATATATTTTTGATTTATTAAAGCAAACAATGAAAAATAATATTCGCTATGGAAAAAATATGATTAAAGCATTAATTTGAGCAAAAACTCGATATTTGTACAAAATAATTTCCTTATTGGGCGAATTAGCTTGTTTTACAAAAAGTATTTTTGTCTGTACAGTCCTTAACTTTTATTTACAAAAACATTTGTTTATCGGTTAGTGTCAGCATAGTAAATATTGTTTTATAGTACCTGTGTGGAGGCAAATGTGCACGTAGGATATAATTGTTTATTATGGATAATTGTATACAAATTATTTTAAAGAACAAGAATCTTGATTGGATATAATAAATAAATGTGCAATCATTATATTTAATGAATTACAATTGATTATCTCAATTGATCGAACTTCTTTTAATTAATTCCCTTATTGTCAATAACCTCTAGAGGTTCATTAAAGGCCCCACATAAAACGGCTTTATCGACAGAATTACTCTTAAATATAAACCCAGAAGACACTTTATACAAAACATAATGCAGACTGCTGGACCACGTAGATACCTGTGACCTTAGAGTATAAAGGTAAGCAACACACAGTACAAAACGAAATGTAGACTGCTAGACTAGGAAGATACCTGTGACTTTAGAGTATAAAGGTAAGAAACACACAGTAAAAAACGAAATGTAGACTGCTGGACTAGGAAGATACCTGTGACTTTAGAGTATAAAGGTAAGAAACACACAGTACAAAACGAAATGTAGACTGCTGGACTAGGTAGATACCTGTGACTTTAGAGTATAAAGGTAGGCTACACACAGTACAAAACGAAATGTAGACTGCTGGACTACGTAGATACCTGTGACCTTAGAGTATAAAGGTAAGCAATACACAGTACAAAACGAAATGCAGACTGCTGGACTAGGTAGATACCTGTGACTTTAGAGTATAAAGGTAAGCTACACACATTACAAAACGAAATGTAGACTGCTGAACTAGATAGATATCTGTGACTTTAGAGTATAAAGGTAAGAAACACACAGTACAAAACGAAATGTAGACTGCTGGACTAGGTAGATACCTGTGACTTTAGAGTATAAAGGTAGGCTACACACAGTACAAAACGAAATGTAGACTGCTGGACTACGTAGATACCTGTGACCTTAGAGTATAAAGGTAAGCAATACACAGTACAAAACGAAATGCAGACTGCTGGACTAGGTAGATACCTGTGACTTTAGAGTATAAAGGTAAGCTACACACATTACAAAACGAAATGTAGACTGCTGAACTAGATAGATATCTGTGACTTTAGAGTATAAAGGTAAGAAACACACAGTACAAAACGAAATGTAGACTGCTGGACTAGGTAGATACCTGTGACTTTAGAGTATAAAGGTAAGCAACACACATTACAAACGAAGTGACTTTAGAGTATAAAGGTAAGAAACACACAGTACAAAACGAAATGTAGACTGCTGGACTAGGAAGATACCTGTGACTTTAGAGTATAAAGGTAAGAAACACACAGTACAAAACGAAATGTAGACTGCTGGACTAGGTAGATACCTGTGACTTTAGAATACTCTAAAGTTATACAAAGGTAAGCAACACACAGTACAAAACGAAATGTAGACTGCTAGACTAGGAAGATACCTGTGACTTTAGAGTATAAAGGTAAGAAACACACAGTACAAAATTAAATGTAGACTGCTGGACTAGGAAGATACCTGTGACTTTAGAGTATAAAGGTAAGAAACACACAGTACAAAACGAAATGTAGACTGCTGGACTAGGTAGATACCTGTGACTTTAGAGTATAAAGGTAGGCTACACACAGTACAAAACGAAATGTAGACTGCTGGACTACGTAGATACCTGTGACTTTAGAGTATAAAGGTAAGCTACACACAGTACAAAACGAAATGTAGACTGCTGGACTACGTAGATACCTGTGACTTTAGAGTATAAAGGTAAGCAACACACAGTACAAAACGAAATGCAAATTGTTAGTCTATATAAAACTAAAAATTTATAGAATAAACTAAGTAAAACGTAATACACAACGTTATTCGGCCTATTAGGCTACATAAACAACTATGCCTTAGAGTATAAATATGAGTAAAACTTCATACAAAGTTATTCTGACCATTAGGCTACATAGACAATGTAACCTTTGAGTATACACTTGTGTACGAGCAGAACTTTGCATATAAAGTTATTCAGACTACATCGAATATAACCTGACAGTATACACTTAAGTGGCACTTTGTATATACATTATAATGGACATTACTTGGATGAATACATTATAACTTTAGGATATAGATCTAAACATGTAACACAAAGTACATCTTATACGCTATACCCTTATAAATTATATTATATTATATTAATTTTAAAAAATATTTTTAAATTAATATAATTATGTTTTATTAACGTATATAGGTTTTGTGTTTGGATGTCATTTTACTAACATGTCTTTATAATTTTCTCTTTAGTGATTGGATAGCTTACAGAATTTTAAATATATTAAAAAAACACGTTTTTATTATTTACAGCATTATTTTTATATAAGTAACTAACTATTTTTTTAATTCTATTTACCTACAAGTCCTATGATAATTTATCCAAATTAATCCAGTTGAAACGTGAAGAGAAATCTTCCAGAGATGGGTAATGTTAGGGGAAGTTACAGTTGTAAATCAGACAAGAGCTCATCGAAATTCGCTCATGTGAATTCAAGAGCCCGAATTATCCGGACCGGCAAGGTTGACTGAATACACGTAGAATATTCAACAGCGTTGATGGGGGTCGATACGTATCCTTGGGTCTTCCAGGAGGGGCCCAACAACCCTCAGTCACTAGCTTTGATGTTAGTTTACAAGGATATACCAGTTTGTCTCCCGAATACTGTATTTATATACAGGGTGGAAAGAATATGGAAACGTTTTCACAACAACGTTATTTTTTCCATAGATAATTTGTTAATTTAATTTAATTAAATAATAACTGTGTTCCATAAAGTATAATTTTTGATCAGAATGATTTATTTAAAACTAAATAAATCACGGAGAAATAATATTGTTCAAATTAGTTACTTTGAAACTCAAATTACCGCAACTCGAGAAATGAAGAAACCTTTCGAAGTCCGGTTTGCGGCAATTAATTTATTTTGAATAGACATTTAGTGCTAAATTTGACCTAGGCTTACATTAAAGATTTTCGTTCAACTCATCGCGAGCCGTCCACCTAAAACGATGAAATGTTGTCAAAAAGTAGGTTATTTGTAACCATGATAATGTAGAAGATTTCAATTTTACAAGTGAAGTCATACAAAAGTTCTGAAATGTTTCCATTTTCCCCCCACCTTGTTATTATTACTTGATGGAACAAAATATACATATAGTATATACATATGTAGTATGTATATACTATATATATACACCATATATACCATATATACAAAATATACATATTGTATATACACTCTGTGAAAATGTTACCATAGGATCTTTGGTTATTTAAAGCTTCAAGTAAAATACAATTTCAGTTTAAATTATGACAATATGACTATGTTTGAATTAAATACCTTAATATTCAGACATATATGGGCTGTGTATTGCTTTTCAAAAAATATTACTAATGAAATAATATAAATCAATAATATAACAATTACAGAAATACTTTAAAGACTAAATACAGTTTAAACAATACTAGTAGATATATCTTACTAAAAATCACTCAGGGTTTTTAAATTATAATCAATTAACAAACTAGTAAAAGCTTTTGTAAAAGTGTTCAAATTGTTTTATTATGTCAAACATAAACAAATTTTAGACCAAATCCTAATGTTGAGCAAACAAAACCCAAACACTTTTTAAAACACAAAAAAAGCACTCAACTTCAAATTAAAGCATACATTTTTAAATAAGTAATATTTACTTATTCTATAAAGCCATCTTCAATAAAAATAAAAAAAAATAAATAAATAAGAAAACAGCAGCTAAAATCAAAACCAGGACAAATGTATTGCACCATATTGCACAACTTGGGGCTAACGCACGTCCTGCGTATATCTGCTTTGTTACTGTTTTATTCAGCTGCTGAAAACAGTGATCCCGTATGGCTAAATGTTGTACACAATAAAGCTATTGACGTTCAACTTAATAGGGTCACGAGAGCTATAAGTGGCTCTCTCATGACAACTTCACTCCCTTGACTCCCGGCGGTGTGCGTTATAACTCCTCCAGAGATAAGACGTCAGAATAATACTTAAAGAATTCAATAAGTTCTTTAGTGCCCCGCACCTCCCCATTACCCTGTACCTCGCACGTCAGAACGGTCGCTTAAAATTTCGAAACCCACCTCTACGTATTGCTTTCAAGATGAGCAGATCAAGTTTCTAACCTTATACTAGGCCGTAGCGGTTTTGATGAACGAAAAAGTTTCTTATTATAGATCCGTCAATACATGTTGTTGGGATGAACCTCCCTCGTAGGAAGTGGCCACTTTTGAATCGGTTCCGAACCGGTGTGGGCAGATGTAACTACTGGAAATACAAATGGAGATTGATACTAAATCAGTCATGTGATTGTGGAGAGTCTATCCAAACAGTAGATAACATAGTTACAGAGTGCCCACATGTGCTCTTTTACTGAGTGATTAGCTGGCATGAATTGAAACAGTAAGGCAGGTCTTAAATGTCTTGATGGATTGGATTTAATTTTGTGACAGGGGAACACTGTATATTTACGAGAATATCAATGGAACATGACTTTTGGATCCTTTTCCAAATATATTACGGCTTTTTATTTTTTATTTATTTTTTTTTTAATTGTATCTGATGGACCAAACCATACGATATATATCATATATCGTTCATATACAAAATAAATATATAATTAATGTTTAACTCATTCGAACTAGAATAGTTTGTTCAAAATAGATATAGTGTGAAAGTGACCAGACTGTACGTGGTGAAAGTGACCCTGTAAATGTGCGCTAACCCCCTGCCCTGTAACTACCATAGAACAAAAGGGAGTCCTCGGAGAGTTCGGGTTTGGCAATGCCCCAAATATCGATGGCAGTCTGCGGCGTACATTGTTCTGCCGTATTTGGAACTATTCTCTCCAAGATAGAGTAAGGATACCACTGTTAAGCTAGTAGTATAGGAAAGCTAACGTGATGCTTTCACGTTGGTATTAGAATGCTTTCATAAAAGATCCCCTCTTGACTCCTTACCTGTTACCGACCGTGAGCACAGACTTATTGTACAGTCAGAGCCCTACAGTCGGATGTGATTGAAACCATGCTTAAAATCATTCTCTGAGAAAAAAAACAAAAAAATTTCCGAAATATCATGACTATCGGATGAATATGAACACACAGAAGGAGATATTTTCATTACGTTTTTTTATATTTATCAATAATAAAACGTCCACTGAATAAATAAAACTGACCCTATCTTCAACAAGAAAGATCTATAATCTTTCTATAACCTATAAAAAAGATTATTTACATTCCAACAGCTGTTATTTCTTCATGAAACTCATTATTTACATTTGAACAACTCTTACTTTACTTGTAATTTAAATCTCTTCTGTGTTATTTTTATGGGCGGAAAACATACTTTGAGGTCTTTCCGTGTTCCCTTGGGATGTAAATATTGAACAATGACAAATTGGAGTAATGTTTTTGACATCTCAATCGTTAAAATTGATCCAGAAATATGGGAGACATTTCGTTAGCAAAAAACTACCTCACGTATCATATTTAAGGATTAATTCAAATAAGAGTATAACGTATAAGATAAACAAGAACATAAACTGAACATTTATTAAATATTGTATCAAGTTTAAGCTTAGACAAAATGTTTATAGATATTATTTATACTTGATAAATAAGGGATTGGAGTCCTACAATAAAAATTAGGAGATATGAAAATTCCCAGAGAACGGTTCAAAAAGTGATTTTTAAAAAAAATATTCTATTTAAATCCTAACCTAGCTACACTCTTAAACCTATACATGTATTTCATTTACCCTTATAAAGTGTCATTTTGTTAATCTTTCCCCCAACAATAGCCTTAGATGTGTGCATTTATTTTACTCATTCGGCCACACAAGCTGTTTAGTTCTGTTACTTCAGGTTTTTTTTTAATATGCACTCAGTATACAGGGTGTCTTTTGTAAATGTGCCACCATAAGTTCTCTTTTAAATGGTCTTGGAAACCATAGGTCTTAGAAAAAACTTTAGATGTAAACCTTACCTTGTTTTTAGAGGAAATTAAAAATAGATATTTCAGATATAAAATAATGGCCGCCATTTTCCAATTTGGCAGCCAACAATGCTTTTCTTACGGAATACCCTATATTTTATGATCGTTTTAAGATTGAAATAGCCATTTCTTCTTTGAGTTCTTTATTGGAAATTGTATATAATTTAATAAATTCTCAAATATTCCAATAAAATGATTTATTATGTATTGGAATAAAATAAATAAAATATTCATTCCAACATAAAAAATAATTTTATTGGAATATTTGAGAATATCTTAAATTATTTAGAAATAGTCATTTAAAGAATTTTTTATTCTTGGTGGTTTTTCGATATCTTGCTTAATAACGTAGATATGAGAGCTAAAGACGTTCAGATTCCATACATGAAGCTTACCATTGAAATAGTAATTATTTAAAAGATATATTCAAAAAATGATCTAATTTGCAAAAATTACAACATACACTTGTAAAATGTACGCCTAGCTATTTTTTTTCACGATATAACGGAATAGTGAATTAAATTATAATAAACAGTAATTTGAACAAATATGCTAATATTTTGTCAGAGATAAATTGATGTTGGCAGACTACTACCATTATCAGCTGTTTAACCCAACTTCCAATACAGATCGACAGTTGTATTAGAAGTTGACCTAAACAGCTGTTGTGTAGAGAGTGCGTGAGTAGGAGGAAGATGAGAATTCATTTATTTACGTGCAGTGGTTACGTATAAGACGTTATGATGTCTTACATAATGTATAATGCATAAGATAATACAAATGTCGGCATTGTTGGCGCAGTGCTGTAACCCAGCTACTCTTAATAACGTGCTCGATCCTTTTAATAACGACATAGCGTCCGCTCAATGGTTTCCATTGACGTGGACAGTGCTAGAGAAGTATGTGGTGTCCATGTTGGATGGTAGGCAATGTTCTGGGGTAGTAGGTAAGAAAACCGTTTGTCAGGCTTATCAATTAGCTGAAAATCAAGCAACACTAGGTGGTTCGGATTTCACGTAAAGCTGTTGGTCCCTTAGTTGCCCTGTCTATTGGGCTATTAATAAATAGCTCTTTCTGAAAAAAAACGGGCGACCTTAGTTAGTAACAATGACTACACTCGTTCCTCTACACTCATCAAATTCATTGTCTCCTCATATTCGACCATATCTTGACCATCGGCGTCTTAGTAATGAATAATTATCGCTTTTTAGAGTATCAGGAATGCTAAGAAAACATACGAATGTTCTTCTATAAGCGTTCTTATCAAGTTTTAATAGAAATAATTTATTTAATCACAACTTATCAAATTCTTTCTACTTATAGTCACCAACTTAAGTAGTAAAATAGAATGTAATTTTCAATTAAATGTCTTTGGTTCCGTTGTTTAGTGTAGATTTAGTGTACTGATAAATGTTCAAGGTATAATGAATGTAAATTAATTTTAACTTTTACAAAAGGTAGTACAAAACAGAAATCATATCTTTTTTTGTTTGTTTGTCTGATATTTTCAAATTGTTATGCACAACAATTATATTTGAACATCTACATAAAAATAAATTGATAGTATTAAAAAAAACTATCTCGAAGCATGAAGTATTTTTCTATCAAGTAAATATACAAGGAAGTATACAGTTCGAAACTTGTTCACATTTTTATTCAAATCACTGTAATTATGATATTAACTATTCAATCCTTCTTCGTAATAATGTAAATTTATACAGTATCTCCTCATTTTAACTTAATTTGATCTTTGAAACAAGATAATGTTTTTAGAACAGTTATAACTATTATTATTCTTATTTTTCGAGTTATTTTATAAGAAAGTTATTGAAGACTTTTGCTATGTCATTAAGGTTTAAGATCTTCAATTATACAACACGCTCAGTTTTACAAATGCCTGTTTTTATGAGTTTTAAGATAATTTGTGTAACCCTAAATAATATGGTCAATGTTTGTAGTATTGAGTTTTATGAATGTTATGGGAAGAGTTCAACTAATATAAACTGTCTATTGACTTTGACTTTAGTTAGGTAATTTAAGAATCAAACATCATAATCGAGTGGTTGTTTCAGCAAGTGGTATTGAGTGAAGGTGGATATTCGATACTGTCCAAGTCTTTAACAGAGTTATGTCTGTGAGTTTAGCTATTGATATTTCCCGTTATTAGATAGTTTATGTAGGGATTAGAGACAATAAAAGTCAAGCGGTTGTTTCGTCAAGTGGTATTGAATGAAGATGGATATTGGATGTTGTCCAAGTCTTAAAGTTGAGTTATGTCTGTGAGTTTAGCTATTGATATTTCCCGTTATTAGATAGTTTATGTAAGGGAAAGAGACAATAACAGTCTAGCGGTTGTTTCGTCAAGTGGTATTGAGTGAAGATGGATATTGGATGTTGTCCAAGTCTTAAAGTTGAGTTATGTCTGTGAGTTTAGCTATTGATATTTCCCGTTATTAGATAGTTTATGTAAGGGAAAGAGACAATAACAGTCTAGCGGTTGTTTCGTCAAGTGGTATTGAGTGAAGATGGATATTGGATGTTGTCCAAGTCTTAAAGTTGAGTTATGTCTGTGAGTTTAGCTATTGATATTTCCCGTTATTAGATAGTTTATGTAAGGGAAAGAGACAATAACAGTCTAGCGGTTGTTTCGTCAAGTGGTATTGAGTGAAGATGGATATTGGATGTTGTCCAAGTCTTAAAGTTGAGTTATGTCTGTGAGTTTAGCTATTGATATTTCCCGTTATTAGATAGTTTATGTAAGGGAAAGAGACAATAACAGTCTAGCGGTTGTTTCGTCAAGTGGTATTGAGTGAAGATGGATATTGGATGTTGTCCAAGTCTTAAAGTTGAGTTATGTCTGTGAGTTTAGCTATTGATATTTCCCGTTATTAGATATTTTATGTAAGGGTAAGAGACAATAACAGTCTAGCGGTTGTTTCGTCAAGTGGTATTGAGTGAAGATGGATATTGGATGTTGTCCAAGTCTTAAAGTTGAGTTATGTCTGTGAGTTTAGCTATTGATATTTCCCGTTATTAGATATTTTATGTAAGGGTAAGAGACAATAACAGTCTAGCGGTTGTTTCGTCAAGTGGTATTGAGTGAAGATGGATATTGGATGTTGTCCAAGTCTTAAAGTTGAGTTATGTCTGTGAGTTTAGCTATTGATATTTCCCGTTATTAGATAGTTTATGTAAGGGAAAGAGACAATAACAGTCTAGCGGTTGTTTCGTCAAGTGGTATTGAGTGAAGATGGATATTGGATGTTGTCCAAGTCTTAAAGTAGAGTTATGTCTGTGAGTTTAGCTATTGATATTTCCCGTTATTAGATATTTTATGTAAGGATCAGAGACAATAACAGTCAAGCGGTTGTTTCGTCAAGTGGTATTGAATGAAGACGGAAGTTGGAACCTGTCCAACTTCAGACCCTATGAATTCCGAATTTTATAGGACGTAATTTACGTCAGTATCACTCAATGACGTTGCTTGGTCTATTGTTTGGATACGGTCATTGGAAGCAGTCCAATTGCAAATGTAAGACACATCAAAAACTTTACTTTCCGATTTTAAGTTTTACTACCCAGCTTGTTGTAGTATCAAATATATTAGTTTTTTTTCTATGTCAGTGGCATTTTGAATGTGCTATTCAAACTGTGTTGAGGGACAACGGTACAAATCCCCATGGAAAGTTTTGAGGGACCTCCTGGTATTTGAACCCGTGACCATCTGCATATGAAGCAGACGTGCTAACCACCTTCTCATCAAATAGTGTTGTGTGAAGGTGGATATTGTTTCTGTCCATGTCTTTACCATAAGACACGTACTTAATTTTATTAAATCGATTTCATCTTCTTTCGTAATTTACGAAAATATTAATTACAGTCAATTATCAGTAGTTAATCTTCAAAACGTATTGTTTTTCAGTTATTGGTGTCAGTTCAATTCTTGTCGTAAGAAATATCAGCTAGTTTATATATGAATATAAATTCTTATTAGACAATTTATTTAAGCCATTGTCTCTTCAGAATAATTATTTTCGAGTTCTTGAAGTCAGTGTTGAATCCTGGTTGACATTCTACACAATGGGGCTCATGCTTATCAAATTTTCCAACAAATTCATTCATGCATCACGTACTTAATGTTCTTGCTTCGTGGATATGTCTAATCTAACCAATCGTAAATGAGAGGTTTTTTGCTAGTTTGTGTATCTACTTAAACTATTATTGGATTGTGTACAGGATGTCTCGTACCCATTCCAGCAAACAATGTGGTAAACATTGTTCAGTAGGTAAGTGCTAACAAATAACATAATATAACAATGTGCCTTACCTCGATTAGTTTTCTCTCTGGTGTCCATATGTGATGTTTTACAAAACTCTAAATATCTCAAAAAAGATTTAAGACAAAGTAATTAAACTCGGTAAGAAAATTTATCTAAATAGGATACATTTTACTGACAATGTTTGTTTTCCTTGAAAAGATCCGTTCCAAATTTAAGACGGTAAAACATTTTTATAGGTTTTTTTTTAGATACTTATCAATTAAATATTTTAACTAATTTTTAATACATCATTTAACAATGTTTTTAATATTTAACTATTTTGAAAAGAATTTTTGAGAAAAACAAAGTTTTTTTTAATGTGTCCTATTTAAATAAATTTTCTTACCGAGTTTTTGTGTTTTATCTCAAACAGTTTTTGAGATATTTAGATTTTTATAAAATATATATAGACACGCAGAGAGATGGGACACATGTTATAACGTGTTATCTCTTAGTATTGACCTGCTGAACAATGTGGCAATATTTGTTCAATGGTTGTAGGACATCCTGCATATAAATATTACATTACACCGTAGTTTCATCTCTATAATGATAATATAATGATGATCATAGTTTCATCTCTATAATGATAATAAGTTTTTTTAAATGTGTCCTATTTAAATAAATATTCTTACCAAGTTTTTGTGTTTGATCTTAAACAGTTTTTGAGATATTTAGATTTTTATAAAGTATATATAGACACGCAGAGAGATGGGACACATGTAATAACGTGTTATCTCTTAGTATTGACCTGCTGAACAATGTGGCAACATTTGTTCAATGGTTGTAGGACATCCTGCATATAAATATTACATTACACCGTAGTTTCATCAGTGCACACAAGAGGTTCATGGATGCTGGAAGCTGTAAAATATATGTTAGGTAGTCATTTAATGACGAGTATTAATTTAAACGCTTATCAGATTTTTCATGTAATTATTCTTTCTTATAGACTTTTTTAATATATAAAACTAGTTTATGAATATTGAGAGTTATCTATCTGTAAAACATATATGAACAGGAGTTAATGTTGAGTCCCTGTGTCATATTTTATTACATCATTTAGTAGTTATTAAATCCAACATTCAATGTAGTTATGAGAAATCAATATTGGGTGCCTCCCAAGTCATAACACAAGGCACAAGGCAACATAGAAACATTTATGTTGATTAAAAGATTTGCGTACTATTTAAACTGTCGATGTGCTTGTTAAAAGACACCTGTAGACGTTTTTATGCATGTTAGAAGCTTCAAAAATTTTACATTGAAAGTTCAAATATACAAACATGATGACAATTCATAAAAATGTATCAGTTAATGTATCGATTTCAAAATTCATTCATTTTATTTATGTAAAATGGTACTGACAGCACGAAAATAATCAGTAGTAAAATGTGTCTGATTCCTCCCTCCCCACCCCGCGCCCAGCATAATTGTCAGATAAAAGTTTATGGATAGTTTCTGATTCGTCTAAAAATCTGTTGCAGTCATGATATGTTAACAAAATCAAACACAAGCAATGAACTTTGAACACCCTTGTATTTGTAGGGGTGGGTGGGTGGGTCACTACCACTGTATTTGTAGGGGTGAGCGGGTGGGTCACTACCACTGTATTTGTGGGGTTGAGCGGGTGGGTCACTACCACTGTATTTGTAGGGGTGAGCGTGTGGGTCACTACCACTGTATTTGTAGGGGTGAGCGGGTGGGTCACTACCACTATATTTGTAGGGGTGGGCGTGTGGGTCACTACCACTGTAGTTGTAGGAGTGGGCGTGTGGGTTACTGCCACTGTATTTGTGGGGTTGAGCGGGTGGGTCACTACCACTGTATTTGTAGGGGTGGGCGTGTGGGTCACTTCCACTGTATTTGTAGGGGTGGGCGGGTGGGTTACTACCACTGTATTTGTAGGGGTGGGCGTGTGTGTCACTACCACTGTATTTGTAGGAGTGGGCGTGTGGGTCACTACCACTGTAATTGTGGGGTTGAGCGGGTGGGTCACTACCACTGTATTTGTAGGGTTGGGCGGGTGGATCACTACCATTGTATTTGTAGGTTTGGGCGGGTGGGTCACTACCACTGTATTTGTAGGGGTGGGCGTGTGGGTCACTACCACTGTATTTGTGGGGTTGAGCGGGTGGGTCACTACCACTGTATTTGTAGGGTTGGGCGGGTAGGTCACTACCACTGTATTTGTAGAGTTGGGCGGGTGGGTCACTACCACTGTATTTGTAGGGGTGGGCGTGTGGGTCACTACCACTGTATGTGTAGGGTTGGGCGGGTGGGTCACTACCACTTTATTTGTAGGGGTGAGCGAGTGGGTCACTACCACTGTATGTGTAGGGGTGAATGATGAAATGAATGATGAAGGCTTTATTGAAGATTCTTCAAAGCAAGTTCTAATAATATGGGCATGTTACATATCTTTTTTATAAGTCAGGTACGACTAATAACAATACATTTTATACTGTAAGTGTTTTTTCATTTCAATGATTTCAACGTAATATGTTATAAGGGAACTGAATTGAATTTGTTATTAGACGCTTATTATGTTTTATTATACGTTATTTCTCCGGCAGACCCCTGGTCAAGGCGGTACTGACCCGTCGACTCGCTCTCACTGTGTCACCAAGTTTATTGACTTTATTTAAAACACCAAGGCCGTGGAAGAATGCCAGAGCATGAGTATTGTTGTAAATATGAGGGCCAGCTGTCCCCCCCCCTCCACTCGACTCTTCCAGCAGTGAAACTCGCTCTTGAAACGAAATATTTTATAACGTTATTATTTGTTTCTAACTATTTTTGTAGCTAGTTTACCTTATACGTATTTTTACTCAGTGTGCTAAAGTTGTTAAGAAACAACGGCCCAAATTCCTTTAGCAAATTCAAGTGGATGTCCCAGGGTTTAGACCGTGGAAAACTGAAGTTATAACCCCATTAGACATTAAATAAATGATATAAAATAAAGTCTTAGATTATTATCTTTATGACGATTATTACGGTAAATTATTAATTCTACGATTAAACCAATAATACATCTGTCAGATAAGCGTTTTTCAATAATTCAGTTCAATTAGTGACGTCTTAATTTTGCGTTGAAGTAATGAATTTGTAAGAATTAGAAACTATTTTAGTAATATTATCATACATATTAAATTAAAGTTAAAATAACTTATAATTGTTAAATTGTTAACAATTAGGTTGAGTCGTTAAATAAATCTAACCGTGGATCTTTGTAATAAAGAGATCAAAGTGAGAGCATGCGCGTGTGTGTGAATATCAAAAGTGCACTCTCCATTGTTGTCGTGTGCTCGACATTTTATCTTTGGTTAGTAGAATATGATCCTTTTGTTTAAATTTTAACTGTAAAAAAAACTGATCTTCGATAGTTGTTTGTTTACCAAAAAGATATAAAAAGAAAAAAAATTTTACAAAAATTATCTTATTGTCCACTAAAACAATAAATCTTACCAAATGACACTTCTAATGTTTTGATACGATCATTGTTACCCACCGATTCGTTTAAATAGAAACCCATATATGAGTGAAACTACTTCTTAAAACAGGTAGTAAATGCGCACTGCCGTTACGAACTAGTAAAGTTACTTTTATAATTTTGACAGATTATCCCTTTCATGTGTAACGTCATGAAATATATTTTGTTTTATGAGAAATTTTATAGATAGATTACCACTTGGACTTTATTTATTACTTGCTTACTTTTTATGTTTTGTACTAATGTAAATAAGATTTAAAACCATGTTCAAAGGTCAAACTCAAAATCAATCTGAACCCATCTAGGAAAAAGTTACTCGGATGTTATTACAGAGAAAAAAGAAAAAGAGAGTATATTACAACTAATTTACATCTGTATAAATCTGTAGTAATAATTATTACGTTTACCATACACAGAGACTGGAGATATAACTACTCGACACACACACACACACACACACACACACACACACACACACACACACACACACACACACACACACACACACACACACACACACACACACACACACACACACACACACACACACACACACACACACACACACACACACGCACGCACGCACGCACGCACGCACGCACGCACGCACGCACGCACGCACGCACGCACGCACGCACGCACGCACGCACGCGCGCGCGCGCGCGCGCGCACACACACACACACACACACACACACACACACACACACACACACACACACACACACACACACACACACACACACACACACACACACACACACACACACACACACACACACACACACACACGTACGTACCATGCTTGAAGTAAGTCATTATGTAATGAACAGTTAATTTGACGAACCTATTATCTACATCATTTTTTCTATTTTATCGATTTATATAATATTAAAATATTGTAACATTTTGTAGCGTAATAAAATAGCAAACAAAATACAAACTACAGCTTTGTTAGGCACTAATCGCACTTTCAACAGATTTTAAAAGATCAGTAAACAAATTTTCGTTTCACTAAAAATAACTTTTAGCCCTCCTTTGGAGGGAAAATAATCAATATGGTTTTTTTTTAATTTACAAAACATTCTCACTACATCGGTCCTGTTAAGTTTCAAAAATACTTATAAAAAAGGACAATTTTAATCTACAGTATATAGTTAAAAGAAATACAGTTGGCCCGTAACGGGTGATATTGTAACTAAAACTAAAATGCTATTGTTTTAAACAATAATATTTCAAACTTTACACTAAATGCTTACTTATTCTAAGATCAAGTTATACTTTACAGGAAATTTTGGACCCATTGCTAAAATGTCTGAGAAGTAGTTGGGTTGGCTAAACTATTTACAGTTTAAACAACAGAAAAGCTATTTTGTATTGGTTCCACAAAGTAAACCTAACTTACTTAATCTCATGACTGTGTCTCCACTGAAGACTACTTACTGCATATATTGGGCTTGAAAAAAAATATTAAAATATATCCAAATCAGTTGTAATGTTCTTTCTCACAAATAAATACCCCGAGATATTCATTACCATAACAATTAGGTGTTTAAGTGACTAGCTAATGAACGGATATTGGGAAGGAAAGAAGATGTCAAAGAAATCGTTGCAATTAAGTGGATTTCTTCATAGGGTAGTTATTGGTAAAAATATAACCGTGGGTGGATTCTGGATTCCATCATGCCTTTTTTAATACTCCTACCTACGCAGAATATAACGATTCTCATTATAAATTCGAAAAGTTACAAACTAAACTAAACTCCAAACTGTTTGTCTCATTGATTACCTTCCATCCAAAGCCTTAGTAACTGGTACTTGGGAACAACCTGTGGATTTAATTACACAGCCTCAACACACAGCGTCAAGCGACGCTTCACTTCCTCTTGAACTTGTTGAGGCATGAACGTGTGAAATACTGAATCGGACGTTTTCCCTTTTCGTCTTATTAGTACTTTAGTAAACAAGCAAATTCTATAAGATTGTCGGTGTGCTCATATTTGTGCCTCTCCCAAACAGTTTTCCACTTTTCTGATACAAAAATTGGATCAGCTGATATAAAATGAAATAAAATGTCTGTATTTACTATTCAATAGACGGAGTTAGGGCTGCAGCTCTCTCTACAACTGAAAACTGATATCTTCTGACTGTTTATTTGTCATTAGGCCATTAATTATAACACTTTGAAATAAATTGTTAGCGAAAAAAAAATTAAATTTGTGACAAAAGACAGCATTTTTTAATACACTCTAATTCGAAATTCATAGAGTTGTTAAAAATAAATAAATAAAGAATTAATCAGAAAATGAGCCTTCATTTAGAAAAAAATAGTTTAGTTGAAAATCTGTATATGTTTATTATCAAAGCTCACATAAAACACTGCCTTTTTTTATGCAATTTGACCTTGTAATATGCACGTACGATACATATTAAATATCGCCCATTAACAACCAGGAAATTTTAAGATTTCTTTCGAAATATTTAGCGTGAGAAATGTCAACCAGATCAATCGCCTCACATCACACCCTAATGATTCATCCCCTGTCGACATCTCAAATGGAAGACCGGATGTATACTTTTGACATTTGTTCAAAAATAGAAGCTATTTGAAAGTTGATATGCGTCCTTTGATGACAGCGGTACAAGCCAGACGTCTGAACTACATCTGCTCCGCTCGCTGTGTTGACACAATTTATGGCAAGTTCATGCTGCACAATGTTTACGCACATTACAAAATTAAAGCAGACAAATTTGGATTCAGTTTTTTTTTAATAGGAACAAAATATCATATTTCATATTTGAATAGTTTGTTCGTTGCCATTTAACCTATGTCGGAAGAGATTCGCGAACACATTGTGCAAGTAAATTGATAACTACTTAGATAAATTGTGAGATTATTATGTAAATCAAATCTATAATTCTCGAATTTGAAATTAATTACTATATTAATTGTATCTCAAACACTATACAATCATATTCTATAAGTATATCAAATAGAAAAATGTTCTACTTTTTCTGAATTATTTTAAAAAAAAGTACTGAGACACTGAGAGGTCGATAGTTGTCATAATTATTTCAAAATTTTTATGAATTAGAATTATGATTAAAGAGTTTTTGTTGTTGTTATTTTTCACTAATGAAGAAGTTTTAAAATAATTTACAATGTATACAAATGAATTTTTTACTTTCTGTTATATTATACCGCAGAATATTTTATTTCTGAATGTCAGCGTAGGGATCTTTTTTATTGCATTTTGATATTACTTTTGAAAAACCTCATGTAATCGTGGTAGGTAATCATCGATACATCATAGTCAGTCATAGTATTGCTGAATAAGTTTTTTTTAGGCACTTATTCTTCTATAACTATATCTGTTTCATCAACATTTACAGAAGTAGCAATTACCAGTGCTACATCTTCATTTTGTAGTTAGTGATAACATTCTTGATGACTTGGAATTTAATCAGGTTGTTAGAAATGAATTCAAACTACCTTGTCCTAGGAACGTCTCTTCAACAAGGCTCTTCCTTTAATCAAAGAATAATAGACAGGTCTCACAACTCGAGTAAATTTATTCAAATTGTCTTTATCACATTAAGTTGTCTTAAGTTACTTTAGAACCCCTTCACCATTTTTGTCTAATCAACGAATAACAGGCGCTTTATGGAAAGTAGCCAGGCTGCTTCTAAATAAGATCAAATTGATAGTTTCTAGAATATTTATGAAGAAGCTATTCTTTTTTACAAGTATATGGGTATATGACAATATTTGAAGATACATAAGACAGGATATTGCGAAAGAAGATCGTTTCTTCATTGGATGTCTTTAATAGCCACGATAGAAAACAAATGGTATTTATCTTAACTTCTTATTCCTAAATTAAAATAAACTAATGCAATCTTGAAACTTCAAACAAGTTCAGTTGTCAGTAACATTCTTCGTTTAATTAAACTGGTAGATGGTATTCATCGCCCCAACATTGTAAATGTAGACAATTGCAGCAAAATGAATTGAGTGGCCGATATCTTGGATAGTCTGCCCCACAAATAACGGCACTTTCTGTTCTCGATAAACTATCTCAGTTCGATCTCAATCAAAGTCTAAAGAAATTTTTTAAAAAAACCTATAACAACTGGCTATTCATTTTTCATTAGGCTCTCAACTATGATACGTTTCAAGAAATATTCAGTATTAGTTTTTAACAAAGACTGTAAGACAATTATGCCGGCGTGGTGGCTAAGTGGCTAAGGCTGTGGAGGGCAAGGTCCAAGGTTCGAATCCCCACTGAGCCGACGGTCGGTACTTCACGCGTTTAATAAATTTCACGCACAGGCCTGCAGGCCCTGAACTGGCGAGTGAAGTTATTTTAAAAAAGCACTGATAATAGTGTTGCAAATGTCTTAATAGTTTAATTTTAGAAATTTTTGTAAATGTAATTTTAAAGTAGTAGTTGAGAGACTACGTTGAAAATTGACAACATTTAGTAAGAAATGGGACCAAGGTTACTCAACACATCAAATTATTTTATGTTTAATATATTACATAAAACATAGTGGGCAGAGTCAACAAAATGTAAGGAGAAATAAGTAAATCAATCACCTAACACAATTTCAATAAAGTATACGTTTTTTATGGAACATAAATCACCGTCGGTAAAAGAAGTATTAAATTAAAAGTACGTCATCCTTTCAATTTCTATCCAATATACGTTAATATGGTACATAGATAATGGTGTAATACATAAGCTATTAAAATATAATGAGTTTTCTGCAGAAATATTTGGATTGAGGTACTTTTAAATTTTATATACGTATGTATTGGATTTTAAATATTTGTCATTGATAGTAAATATAAAAAATAAAATCCTGACTCGGTGTTCTCCTGGGGTCTATTTTGGGACCTATATTTGTTACCTATGTTTCACACCATACATTATTACAGGCACTGCCATTGTTGTGTAAAACTTCACATAAATGTCTTGCCTAACTTTCTAACCTAGTGTCCCTCTTATCATTCCATGCATTATTTGAATTGGTGAAGCCTTTTCTTCACTTCGTTATTGTCATCAAAGCCAATGTCACACGTGGTATGTAAAATTTATCAAATTTACTTACTTACATTAGGATGTTTAGTTAAATTTATTTAATGTTAAACAAATTTTCCACAATTTTGAGTGTATAAATTTTGTAAAAAGCAAGGAAAATAACTCTAAAGCCTGAATGAGAATGTACGATTTTCTTATTAAAATACGTATAAACTAATTTTAAATTTAAAATAATTTAGATGTATATAGTTGTTCATGTTACGTGGACAAATATGTTTTTTCTTTGATTTTATAAAAGAAAATAAGAAAGGAGTTTTTAAGAAGTGTTTGAGTTTTAAAATCATTTTTCGTATTTTTAACTATACAATTTGCGTAAGAAGCAACGAAAATAGCTCTCAAAACTAAATTACAATCTATATGTGGCTGTCTTAGAATAGGTATAAACTTATTTATTAAAATTAAATTTGAAATATAAAATAATTTAGACGAATTATTTTACAGCAGAAATTTAGGACCAAGCTGGAAATTTCATCTGTACCAGAAGAACGCTTAGATTTAAGAGATAGAATAGCTCCTTCAACCTCAGCCGGAGTAGCTGGGAATAAGAATAATGAACCAACAGGAGAAGTGCCACCTACCGGACCAGAATAAGTAGATTTGGAGGAAGGTGGTAATGGTTCAGTATTCCCAAAGTAGTATACATGTAACCCGCCCACCCATACACGCACATTGGTATTGACCCACCCGCCCACCCATACACGCGCATTGGTATTGGCCCACCCATACACGCACATTGGTATTGACCCACCCATACACGCACAATGGTATTGACCCACCCGCCCACCCATACACGCACACTGGTATTGACCCACCCGCCCACCCATAAACGCACATTGGGTGGGTCAATACCAATGTTCATTGAGTTACAGCATTGATTTTACTATATAAAGAGATACTCCATCCATATGGGAGAGTTGTGGCGAGGCCCCAAAACTGTTTTGAGGCCCCACGCTGTAGCCTCTACAAGTATATTGTAAAATATACTTGTTCGTGTTACGTGAATAAATTAATGTCTTTGTCCCTATGATTATAAAAAAGTTTAAATAAGAGGTTTTAAGATGATAAAATTCAACTTAACTCAAACAGACATTTTTCCTATGTTCAATTTATACTTGGAATGGAAGAGACAACTTGTTTATAGAAGAGCATCCAAGATGGCGGCTATTCGATCCAATTTGGCAGCAACCTGATTACTTTACTGTGGTGATGCGGGGAACATCCCCAACACTTCGCTTGGGAAGATAAGTCTGTTGCTATCTAAACGAGCTGGCGCTTCAACTTGTATCGTAATACCAAACAAATCGATTTTATTTAAATTATATATAAATTATTCCATTGATATAATTATTCAACTGTAATTAAATCAAATAATTTCGAATAAGATATATATTTTTTTTCTATGTATGAGATTGATAAATCTTTGAGTCGAGTAAAATGGCGAATCTTCTCGTCAATCTAGAATTCATACCGAACTTTAATTCCTGTTTGACAATGAACTCTAAAGAAATTGTTATTGCCTAAAGAAACTCCAGAGTCGAGATGTAAGATCTACATGGAAGTCCAAACCAAATTTGATGTTAATAAAATTGCTAAGAACCACTTTCTGGTTTGGAGTTCTGTGTGAAATGTTGGTGGACGTCGATAGGTTATAAGGGTAGTATAATTATTGTACAGTAAATGTTCAAGGCAGGGGTAAGTCTCGTAGTATGGAGTAGTCTAGGGAATAGTGAGTCATCAATACGGTAATCGGTAAGGGCGTGGTGTTATTTACAGGAACATAAAAATACAAGTATCTTAGTTTAGGGTGGGTTTGAGGATAAAGCATCACCAATAGTCGTAAGAGTGTATTGTTGGCTAGAGGGACTTATACATTAGGGACAATATATGTTCCCTAATGTATGAAGGGGCGGCAGGCTTAGTCATTAATAGATAGTTTTTGTGTAGTGTCAGTTGGTCTGGGGTGTCCATGTTGGGTAGTAGTCAGTGTCCGGTTTGTCAATTAGCTGAAAATCAGACCAAAACTACGTGGTTGGGATTCCACATAAACCTGTAGGTCCCTTAGTTACTCTAGCTGTTGGGCTATTAATAAATAGTCCTTTCTGAGGAACAGTTGAACTCAGTTAGTAACTGAGTTTGTTCGCGCTTAAATGAAAGAATGTTAGAAAAGTTACAGATCTTAAAAGTGTAAGCTAGTAATTTGGGTGGATTTAATAATGGAGAGTCTTCTATAGTTCGTAAATGTGCAGTGTTAGTTGCATGGATCTACAAAAATATAAGAATGTTCTACAGTAAAAGTGGTTGGAGGATTGATATTCAGTCGTATTTCGTTTGTATTCATTAATACTTCGGTCATAAAACTATCCTAGTTTAAAGTTGAAAAAGTTAAAGCTAAAAGATAAAGATCGTCTTATTTTATCAGGTGAAGTTAGGGCTAAGAAGCCCTATAACACTTAACCTGGGGATCGACGGCTTAACGGTGACTTCTGAATCACCACCAGTGACCGGGCAGGCGGGCTGCGTGCAAGGACTGATTCGCTCAGACTGTCACCCATCCAAGGGACAGCCACGCTCGTAGTTGCTTGACTCCGTTGACTTGCGATAACGTCGAAACCCTTCGATCAAGGCCACTGGCAAAGGTGGGTTAGGGAATATTATCAATAATATGGTTACGGTCATAATTTTAGAGACAGAAGCATAAATTTATCTAACTAACCAAGGATGTTTTAAATAATCATGGTGTATTGGTGTAATGTAGTACTGGCATCTATGTTCAGTGTAAAATAAAAAAGGAAATCCTATAACAAGTTGAATTATCCTCTGATAAAGTCTCCGATATTACAAAATGTTTCATGAAATGGATAGCTGATGTGAAATTTATATACTATTTAGCCTGATATATGCTAATTAAATTGTGGTCTCTTAGTTATTGTGTGATTAATGACTTTAAATTGGTTTGATTTAACATAGTTTTAGTGACTAAGAGATTCGTCATGTAACCTTATGGCTGTAATTCATATAAAGCATGTAAGTAAAAAACAATATGTAACCACTTAACTGAATGGTAAAGAATTATTTTAAATCAAGGCCACTTTAGTTAAATTTAACGTAAGCTATTTAAATATAATGAATTTTCCAAAACAACATCTGGATCGAGGTACTTTTAAATTGTATATAGGCCTACTTAATGGATTTTAAATATTTGCCATTGATGGTATTCATAAAAAAAGAAAATAATGTCTTGGTGTTCTCCAGGGGTCTATTTTGGGACCTATACTCTTAATAATTCACTTAACCGTGTTGAATTACTGTGATGCATGTAAAATATACTTTTAATAAATTCATACAATTCCTTGACTTACACGAGACTTAAAATTGATCGTATGAATGTGCTACACAAGTTTTTCTTTCCTTAATAAACAATATTGTTACATTCATATATTTTAAGCGGCAGTATCGTATTTATTACAACTTACTAAACTATCTCATGGATACAACTTTCTGTTAGAACAATAAACTCATTGTATATAATACTTTTATAAAAGTTAATTAATAGAATTGGTTGATAGTTAATAGAATAATTATCCTTAATTTGGAACAGTTTATGAGTAACTCTAATTATCTACAGTATATTTAACATTGCCTATTAATATTTTTAATGTTATTTAATAATTAACCAACTGTATGGTGATTAACTAATTATAAAAATCTATTTTTTGTATTACATTTCATGTCCGATTAGAATGCAACGTAAAAAACATTGTGCTTAAAAATTTAATATTTACTTAATAGGCATTATTTTTAAGGGATACAGCTGTATTGATATGTTCATAACTACAGTAATTTACTGTAAAATAAAATTAATATAGAAAAATTAGTCGAATATAATTGCTAAAAAATATATAAAATACATTACTTATTTTCCCTTTGTTACTCCTTTCTAGATTTTACCCTTTAAATGCATTGGATGAAAACTCATTTTTGAAAAAAGAATTTGTTCATTACCACTGTTTAGAACAGTTTATTGTCTACTATCATTCATGGTTATCCGAAATATTTGGAAATAACATGAAATATATATTTTTAACTCATTAATCAATACTGATCTATATTTATAAAAGAGGATGTTTGTATGTTTGAAGTTTATGCGCTGCCAAACCATCCAACCGATCGCCATGAAACTTTAGGATGTTGTCTTGTATACTCCCGAGATGGTTTCTGTGAAGTTTGATGCAGATCCGTCCATAGGGTTCCGCCCCACGGACTCCTAAATATCCCATGTTATTCAAATGGAGAATCTGAATTGTTTACAAAAAACATATGACTGTGTGGTTTAATGTAGTTTTACATGCCATAAGCAGATTGAAGTTCTCACAACAACAGTACTGTATATGTTTTGATTTATTGTAGTTCTACATTTCACCTTGAGAGTGTAGCACACACTACTTTTACTTGATCAGGTGATCTGTATTTGGTGTTAACCTTTTTTCCTCAGTAATTAAAACATGTGGTGAAACGTGAAAATAAAAAATAAATAATTATTTGTTTTGCAGTTTACTTTTTACGACATGCCTCCTAAAAAATCTAATATTGGTAGAAGAAGCAAAAATGCTCGAATTCTTTCAGCTATTAGGTTCTAAATCAAACTCAATATTATGACCGGCGAAGCGGGCGGGTACAGTTAGTAAATATATATACAAACTACTGAAAATACAAATGGAGATTGACAGAAGATCAGTCATGTGACTGCCAGGGGTATATCCAAACAATGGATCACATAGTTACAGAGTGCACCTTGCGCTGTTTTATGGAGGGATTAGCTAGCTAGCATAAATAGAATCAGTGAGGCAGGTCTTAAATGGCTTGATGGACTGAATTTATCTTTGTGACAGGAGATCATTTGTTATTTATTTATTTATTTATTTTTACTATAGTGTAATGACTTTTGGACTTTTTGTCCACCTAAAAAACTCAGATTTCACATAATTTTAAATAATAATTATAGTATTCCCTGGTTATAGAACAAATAATACCACCAAACTATCACAATAAAAATTGTAATATTATAATATCTACAAATCAAGCCACATAGTTGGAAACAATAGGGCTTCAAAAGCAACTGTTTTAAGGTTCCTTCACTATTATTATAACATACTGTTAACTGTAGAACAACGATGAACTAAATAATTTATATTTTCTAGTATGATGTGTGTAGACAGCAATCATTACCATCTCAAACAACAATTTTTAGCAACTGGCAAAAACCAGATATACGGTAATAAAAAAAATACACAAATAAAAAAAGAAAACAAACAAATAAAATATTTACATAAAAATAATATAGACACGATATAATAAAAATTAGTAAACTAATGTTGAATAAAATTACAATAAGGAACTTGAATAGTCGTTTGTTGATTTAATATTACAAGGACTTGATATAATGTTTTGTTTTCTCTATAATATTTCAACATTTAAAGTGTGAAAGGAGGTGTGAGTTGGGGGGGGGGGGGGGTTGGATCGACTAAATTACATGACACAGTAGGTGAATAAACATACATTAGCTAAATATACCTTAATCTCTTCAAGCATTGAGGTGCTTATAGGGTTCTGGTGGAGCAATAAAACTTACTTAAGAAAATTGTACTTTTTAAAAAACACCAGATTTACAAGAGCACACTTCTTACTATATGTCAGTGCGGGAGGGATAAGGTTCCCAAAAGGCACATTCAAACTTTAACCAAGGAGAAATGATCATTAACAGTGATTTTCAAAGGCGAATATTAGTTGACGTTTGGCAAACCTAAAGATCGCATGGCATTGAATATCTAACGAATGTAATTAGGTAGGATCCAATAGCTACACAGTAGTAAAATATCTCTTAAGTTTTTTAGTGTGAGAGTTGTGTCTTTCCCACATAAAATTGACCTAATATATTATTGAAAATCAATTGCATCCTGCTATCGATCGTATTTCCAGAATTCAGAAACGAATGGATAGTAGCTAGGGTGTTTCCCAACAGACTGATTGCATGTTACAGAGTAATGACACAGCTCGAGTTTTATATTTAGATGTATATCAATCAGCAATCGAATTTTATACTCTATCGATCGAGTTACATTAGACCTCTAGAAGTGAGAAATGAATGGAAACCAGCTTGGGTGTTTCCCAACAGACTGATTGCATGTTACAGAGTGATGACACAGCTCGAGTTTTATATTTAGATGTATATCAATCAGCAATCGAATTTTATACTCCATCGATCGAGTTACAGAGGACACCTCTAGTTGTGAGTAATGAATGGAAATCAGCTTGGGTGTTTCCCAACAGACTGATTGCATGTTACAGAATGATAACAGAACTCGAGCTTTTATTTAAGAGTTATAGCAGTCAGAAATCGCGTGTTTTACTCTACCGTCCAATCCACAGAAAACGTCTTCAATAAAATAAGCCAAGGAGAAATATAAAATAAAGTACATCCTACCTAACACAATCTAACGATGACGTAGCTATGGGTGTTTTGCCACGTACAAACTTATTTATATGGTATATATTGGCCGTGCTACGAACTGTTATTTGTATTTACACTCACTAATTAACTCAAGTACGCAATACGAGATATTTACAGATTTAAGGGGGTACTCCACAAAAAAATTGCGAAAATATAAAAAAATTACATTTTATTTTTATTTAAGTTTATTATTAAAGTAAATTTTCTGACACTTGTATATAAAAATATTGGTAAAAAAGCCTTTATAAATATTTTAATAAATTTATTACGAAAAGCTTGCACCTAAATATTCTCCCAGTTTCGACTTAGGAGCACACTATCATTTCATGTAGTGCTTATCACTCTAGTAACATACTATGGTGAACTGCACATGTGTTATTTTGTTGCCTGGCATTGACAACAATGTATTATTACAAACAAATTTATTATTACAAAGTTACATTTGATAGTAACTACTTGCATAATACAGTTGTATTTTATAAGTAAAATAACACGTTTTAGTTTTTCCGCTTTCCAAAAATTTAATTTTAGCTTGTTTTCAAGTACCGGGACAGTTGTAGGTGGCTCCTTTTACATAAAACATCTTCATGACTTTTCTTTAAACTTTTTTGTTTTGTAGGAAATAAGATGCTCTACAACCTGTAATATTGTTCATAAAAATATGACATACACAAATTTAAATAATGAAAAGCTTTAACATTGTTATTAATAGAAATCTTTTAAAATTCATGATTTCAATTCGTATGAATACTTATAAGAAATTCTGCCCTACAAATTGTACATACATATGTTAACTTCAAAATATAAAAAAAGGAACTTGATATCTAATTTAGTATTCTTTAAGTTGCAGATGTCCCAAGAAAATGCTGTTATGAACAAAATGTAACTCCTGTTAAGGGGATGAAAACAATAAGGGGTGGAAATACAAAAAATTGGTTTTATTACTTTCCTAAATACATATGATAAAGGAATATATAATTTTTTTTTCAAATTTATAGTAATCTATTTTAAGGCTAGAGTTCGCCCTTAAATTACTAGACATACACTATACTAACATGAAATTATTTTAAATAATCGATATCACTTATTAACACACTCGAGTTAGTGTTCTCACAATATCTGTCATGACTTAGACATCCACTTCAGGCCGAATACCAATTATTAACACTGCCACTGAGACTGTCTGACTCGTCGGTTGAATTGTGCTTCAATAAGGCACCACTGAAAGTCTAGATGTTTCCAGATGTGTTATTCGAGATGGTTCTGGATGGGTAATCCAGGACACTATGGAAGCCATTCGGTAAGGTTCTGGACTCACCTATTAACTGCCTTTCTAGCACCATCTAAGAGTTCCTGGGTTATTCTAGAGAAACGGAAGTGTGGCGCGTCCCTTTCAAGTAGAGAAGGGTCGCAATTACCATGCGGTGTTGTTGATAGTATAATTTAGTTGATTTATATACGAAAAAAATCCATTTTAATATTTTTGAACGTTGGTAATATGTGTGGTAAAGATTTGTTTGGAGTAGGTTTTATGTACTACACATTTTGAAAACATTTACCTCATTTTAGTTACCACACCAAGCTTTTTTTTCATTACATAAACGGAGGTACTGAGTATGTATTCGCACCTGACACGGAGCATGATCAGCATGTTGTAATCAAATCAGCATGAAGCCATACGCTATCATTGGATATCTAGATGGCTGCATGTTTCACCCTATTTAACAGATATCAACAGTCCATTTCTGTATAATTATTTTCGTAACGTGGCATTTGTTGTTATATTAAACATAATTTCATATCATATGTGGTTTTTTAATGAACTCTATGTACCAAATATGCAATCATATATCGATTCTTAGCTTGTGAAAATGGCATCTATTTCAGTGAAACCTTACAAAATAATTATTAATTACATGAATTATCTTACCAATAAGCCCTTTGATAAAGTAACTATCACTGTTAATTTCAAATTAATACTGCAATTAAAATAGTATAAAATACATATTTACTTCGTCAGTCATCCATTTTTATTGATTAATATATATCGTATGGTTTTTTTGTCAGCTACTATAAAGGAAATTATTATACGCTATGTATTATTTGTACTCACAACTTGAGGAATTATTCTTGATTCTAGATTTGATATTGACATCATGCATTGCACCAGCATCAGAATGAACCCATTTCTGAACGACACATTGATTTAGAATATAATTTTTTAATTAAGTATCATCATTAAGGGGGGGGGGGGCGTTTATACTTGCACACCGTTTGATGTCACATTTTATGCACCTCAGTTAACAAACAGCTTGATCAATCATTGTGCCTCGTTTTCTATGATCACTATACTTATGATGTCTTCCGTAGATCGATAGTTCAGAGAGTGCGTCACGCAACTCCCGTAGCGGACATCTTAAGTAACAGAGTGGGGTACTTTATCACTCTGAAGCACGTAATCGATGTCAGGGGCTTCTTAATCAATGTTTTTTCTTTGTACAGTACTTAATTCGGTGACATTAAACGAAAATATGATCTCCTTACAAGGAACACTATGAAACCCTTTTGGTAGTTTTTTACTTGCCGATATCAACTATAATTGGACCGCATAGTAAGCTACTTGCGTGTTATATTTAGCGCATGCAGGGGTTCCAGCGGCAGAGGGGGCTCTTTCCACCGCTGAGCTGCCTTACTTCACGGGCGTGACTTATTTCTCCCTTAAAGTGTTTAACTTCTGCAACAGAGTTAAGTTAGAAAAAACAACAACTGTAATGAACAGCACAAGTTCGTTTAATTGTGATTTGTTGTTTACATTATTATGCATTGTGTTATTGTTATTATTGATTGTTATTTGAATAATAAATAATGATTTAATTAAATCGTTCAAGGCTTGATTCGTTGGTGTTAATCAAACCAACCAATGGCAACTGCTGCTAATGACGTAAAATGGGCGGGGCTTACAATTAGCCGTCAGCACGTGGCCTACCACTCTGGTTGCAATGACAATTTTTAAGTGGAATTACACATGGGGGGAGTACTTCTCTGCCTCACTTGCACCACTATTTGCATTTCACTCACACCAGTTCAAAGGTCGTTCAAAGGCCTACGTCGGCTATACTATGTCTGCATGATATGTAGTTAGCATTATACATTCTTTCAAATAATTTATTTACATCTTCTGACTATGAATCGAATTGAAGTACCATTTGAAAATGTTAATATTTATGACATTGATAGAATTCATTCCTCTAAGTGAAAACGCCGACCTAGATAGATCTGACAAGCCCTCATGATTGCCCGGACCCCGACAAAGTACGCCCACGGGGCCTATCGGCCGTCCGAAATGACCCCATTCAGTTCTCCTCTCTATTCTCGGAATTCTATAGTACGGACAAGATATGCTGATTTTTCACAACATTATTTGTTGCAGTAAGATTGTTATTTCTTATATAAAGTTCTAACTGGATAAAAGAATTATACGTCACCCTATTAAACAAGCTTACGTTTACATTCCTTTTTTAATGTTGAAAAGTTAAAACCTCTTTCATTGCTCCATGATGAAATTAACACAATTACTGAAGTAACGAGTTTATTATTTTATATACAAGTGTGGCCATTTTATTACTTATTTTTCTTACCGTCACAATGTGGTAAGTACTTATATGCACAGATATTAAAATATTAACAACAATTACATGCTTTTGGGGACGTATTAAGAGTCTGCAGAGGCTGTCGGCCATGTTGGTTTTAATCCCTTAAGAACAATGTTATTTTCGATCCGGACATACGACCACGCGTATCCAAATTAAACACTTATTTTGAAACGGATTTTTCCAAACAAATTGCATTTTATCAAGAATTAAATTAAACGTTGGAATTGCTTTGCTAATTCCCAATTAGTTTTATAGCGATAAATACAAAAGTATTTCATTTGAAGCTTTTATTTTCACTTATTTTTCAAAACTAGGCGTATATATTCAAAATATGAAAAGTAAGCCCAACGCGCAATATAATATCGTTTAAATTACACCTCATACACAAATTTTGGTCAATCAATAACGAAAAAATATTGATTCGGAAATAACATTGTTCTTATAGGATTAACACCAACAGGGCCGACATCCTCCGCGGACTCATAACATGTAATGGGAAACACAAAAGTATTTTTAAGAAAGAAAGAAAATAATCTTTATTCAAACAGCCAGACAAGCCGCATAGTAGCGTCATTATAATACATTATGTCAAGAACATATTGTTGGCTATTTAAAAAGACCTGAATAGCCTAAAGACCTTTAAGAACCCCTGAATATATTATGAGGTATTTAGTCGTATTCAGGAGACATACGAACGTGTTTGGAAAAATATAAGTTCCAGCAGCGTGTGAATATGCACTGGATACGTATGATCGTGATGTAGGAGCGTATTAATGAGAACTCAGGACATATGAAATAATTCGAGAACATATGATCGAGTTTTGAGAATATAAGATTATGTTTTGGAGAGGTTTAAATTTGTTCTGGGACCATAAGATGGTGTTTTGGGAATATATGAACGTGTTGTGGGGTCGTTTAATTATTTTTGTGGAAATATCAACATGTTCTGGGGAGATATAGGCGTGTTTTAAGGAGATATGAACGTTTTCTAGGGACAAATTATAGTGATTTAGCGGAGATTTTATCCTGTTCTAGGGACATATAGTCGTGTTTTTGGGATATATGAACGTTTTCGTGGGGCATATAATAGTGTTTTAGGAGAGACTGTATCGTGTTCCTGGGGCACATAATTGTGATTTTGGGAGATATGAACGTGTTCTTGGGGCATATAATCGTGATTTTGGGAGATATGAAGGTTTTCGTGGGGCATATAATAGTGTTTTAGGGGAGACTGAATCGTGTTCTTGGAGCATATAATAGTGATTTTGGGAGATATGAACGTGTTTTTGGGGCATATAATAGTGTTTTAGGGGAGATTTTATCGTGTTCTGGAGACATATAGTCGTGTTTTTGGGAAATATGAACGTGTTCTGGGGGCATATACTTATGTTTGAAGGAAAAATAAACGAGATGTGTGAATATAAAATTGCGTTTTAGGGAGATACGTTCTAGGGACGTACGATTGTTTTTTAAGGGAGAATTGATCAAATTCTGGGGACAGATGTTTTTTCGAACATGTAGAATTTAATTAAATTATTGAATCCACTTTATATGTTCAATAGCTTATTATTTCCTTTGTTAATTAAAAAAGACAAGAACGCTAATTGAGTGCCATAGAAATATGGTACATTTTAGTGGTAGCAACGTGGATATTATAATAAAAATATATTTTCGTCTTACTGTTAAAATCTAGTCATTACAATTTAGCTTGGTTGGTAGGAGGTTGATCCAGAATCTATGTAGGTGAGGCGTGTACTGTGGCCGCGGTCGATATGGAACTAACGGAATTGGTTTTTCCAGAAGGCTTGCAGCAGCTCATGCAATCAAAGTGCATTCTTCCATCGACCTTTCACTGTGCTATACGGTTTGGGGGACAACCACATTGGATCTAGCTGATACATGGACAGGTTACATCAATCGACATTTGGTTGGGCTGAGTGATTTGGGGGATGGGGATACATTGGATCTAGCTGATACATGGACAGGTTACATCAATCGACATTTGGTTGGGTTGAGTGGTTTGGGGGATAGGGATACATTGGATCTGGTGGCTAGACGCACTTCTCCATCGACCTTCCCCTTGGTTGCATGGTTTAGATGAGATGAATACATTCGATCTAGCTGACCAAACGCACTCGTCCATCGACTTATCAGTGGGCTGCATGATTCGGAGAAATGACTAAATTTGTTTTATTAATCTGACTTATTGCACTAATTCTGACTCCAGTTAATCTTAAGACTTTGGGCCACTTAACTGTTTATAAAACAAGAGAGGTTAAACAATCTGTCGCCAACGAACAACTGCCAGAAACTACTCTTCAGGCTGTGCTCCTCTTGCCTGTTCTTGATTGAAAGGTTAATCCACTCTCTCAACAACATGAACAGAAGAGTTCACCAACATGGGGATTTGGTCTGCTGTTACTTTTGAGGCTGTGAGCCACTTTCCTGTTCATGATGGAAAGGTTAGCCCACTCTCTCACCAACATGAACAGAAGAGTTCACCAACATGAAGATTTGGTCTGCTGTTACTTTTGAAGCTGTGAGCCACTTGTCTGTTCATGATGGAAAGGTTAATCCACTCTCTCAACAACATGAACAGAAGAGTTCACCAACATGGAGATTTGGTTTGCTGTTACTTTTGAGGCTGTGAGCCACTTGCCTGTTCATGATGGAAAGGTTAGCCCACTCTCTCACCAACATGAACAGAAGAGTTCACCAACATGAAGATTTGGTCTGCTGTTACTTTTGAAGCTGTGAGCCACTTGTCTGTTCATGATGGAAAGGTTAATCCACTCTCTCAACAACATGAACAGAAGAGTTCACCAACATGGAGATTTGGTCTGCTGTTACTTTTGAGGCTGTGAGCCACTTGCCTGTTCATGATGAAGAGTTTGACCAAATCTGTGCAATACAAACACGCTGCGAAAAATCAAATCTTGCTGGTATTGTAAAATATATAAAGAGTATTTATATTTATGAAACCCAAGATCTGTGGTTTAAAGAGATTTTAGCTACCTGACTTGAATATTTCTTTGTTCACGAATTCAATGTTGACTTACTTAAAATTCATGTTAAAAGGTGTAAATTAGATATCGTAATTACATATCTGTTATAAACATTATGTTCTTCATTCTAATAAATGATATTTTTTTAATATCGCATATTTGCATCCACGTGTCAAGTCATTACGTTTTGTACTACACAAACTTAAACACTTATAAGTACATTATAAACAGAAGAAAGGTTTTATTTTAAGAAACTAAATTTAAATTTTCTGTCAAAGTTTATTTACGATTTGTGACAGATTTCTTATTTTTAAAGGAATATAATTATCCTTCAAAACAAAATGTGTTATATGGAATATATGACTATCCCTAAGTTGCATTGAGTGATCCGTGACTGGGTAATAAAAGGTAAGAGCCTTCGTGTCGGTAGTAAAGGGAACTTGATGCAAACGTTAAAGGGGTGCTTAGTGTCTCCTGAGACGGCCTGGACACCTCCTCTAGGGGTACTCCTTACACTGTAACGTGTGACTCCTGAGACGGCCTGAACACCTCCTCTAGAGGTACTCCTTACACTGTAACGTGTGACTCCTGAGACGGCCTGGACACCTCCTCTAGGGAACTCTTTACACTGTAACATGTGTCTCCTGAGACGGCCTGGACACCTCCTCTAGACGTACTCTTTACACTGTAACGTGTGACTCCTGAAACGGCCTAGACACCTCTAGAGCAACTTGGTTTACTGTAACGTGAGTCTCCTGAGACGGCCTGGACACCTCCTCTAGAGGAACTCTTTACACTGTAATGTCTGACTCCTGAAATGGCCTAGACACCTCTAGAGCAACTTGGTTTACTGTAACATGTGTCTTCTGAGACGGCCTGGACACCTCCTCTAGACGTACTCTTTACACTGTAACGTCTGACTCCTGAAACGGCCTAGACACTTCTAGAGCAACTTGGTTTACTGTAACATGTGTCTCCTGAGACGGCCTGGACACCTCCTCTAGAGGAACTCTTTACACTGTAACGTGTGACTCCTGAAACAGCCTAGACACCTCTAGAGCAACTTGGTTTACTGTAACGTGAGTCTCCTGAGACGGCCTGGACACCTCCTCTAGAAGTACTCTTTACACTGTAACGTGAGTCTCCTGAGACAGCCTGGACATCTCTAAAGCCACTTTTTTCTGAATCGTATGTCCCCTTAGATTGCCTAGACACCTCTAGAGCCAATTTTACTATAAAGTGTGTTTCCTGACATGGTGTGAACACCTCTACAGCCACTTTTTTACTGTAATGTGTGTCTTCTGATACGGACACATCTAGAGCCGTTTTGTGGATTTTATGTTTTTCGGTTTTTCTCCATTATTTGGCCGTCATCATGCTCATCTCACAGCAGTCTTGCATTGAAATACAAGCACTTTCATCCCCAATTTATCTTTCCATTCCATTTGCTTCATTTAAGTAATTAATAGTTTTTTTTCTGATAGATGCAGTTTGTATCTATCTTGCTGTAAGTAAGGGGTTTTATGTTCCAATAAATTATATTCAAAGAAAGTTATAAATATCACTGGAACTCTAGATTATTCACCATAGTGATAATATTACAAGCACAGTTTAACAGTTTTACATATATATTAATACGATGTTTGATAGCACTGTCTGAAGATATATCTTACTGTTTCAGGTGGCGCATAACCGTCTTGTGTTCGAATCAAACTGGCCCATCAGTTTTGGTTCTCTTACCCGCCTCCGGGGGCAGGGTCGTCGCGATCGCAGACTGACGAGGAGAAAAAAGAGAAAAAGGATCTCCAAGAACAACAGCAGCAACAGTTGTACCAACAGCAACAGCGAGCTATCCATCGAGCGGAGCGTCACGCCGAACGGGAGCTCAGGGAGATTCAGCAAGCGGAGCTGATAGCGGCATCAGCGTCCTTGGTGGAGGCCGTCAACCAGTCCAGGGAATGTCGCTCCAACTCACTCCAGTCCATGTGAGTTTGACGTGTTACCGACTTAAGAGTGTAATCTCATTCGAAAAGCGTGAGTAAATTGTTGTAGGCATTCGTTTGATTGTGTTCGTTCACAAACCAACCCCATCAACTTCCAACTATACAATGCAAATCTTGATTCTATCGTATTAAATGTATCCGCAGTGCATACATCAGGAATCTTAGCAAGCTATCATTCGAGTGACCTGAACATTTCTAGAACGAAAATGAGTTTTTCCTAATCTTATTTTTACTGACATCATTTAACAAAAACGTAACTCTAATTATCAAAGACAATACTTCCACCACCATCATCAAGTGTGTCACTTCTATAAAATTGTAATACAAATCAACACTTCTTTGATGTTCTTTTTATCTAAATTATGTTATTAATGTACAATTTAGTGGATGAATATTCATACAATGTAGGTCGATAGACGAGGCCTTGTTATAACAACTATTTCAACGTGAGTTATGTGAAGGAAGTAGTGAACTATATACATTATATATGACAATCTTACTTCTTATACAATCCTCATACGATAAAAAAATTGGAATTAGTTTAAATTTTAGTAGACTTTTTAACTACCTTAAATAGTTGTATTATACTTGACTGTTGAGTTACTTGGTTTTAACTTTACCGTTTTTTTATCCAACGGCCTTAAAGCTAAATTCCATCTAGAGAGTTTTTTCACTGTATTTGAACATTTTCCGAAGAAACAATACTGTAAAATGGCCATTTTATGAACTACATTTTTTCACTTTTTACATTTTCAAATGGGGTAGTGTTGTAATCATACTGATTGGAGGTCAGATGTATGAATGAGGTAAATAATTGTAAGTTCTATTCTCTCCCGTTCTCTGGTGATCATCATCACTGTCGTCATCACAGAACTACTGCTGGTTTGTTACTGTTGGTGTTGGACTTCCTTGAGTAATAAATGGGGTTTCAGGCGTGCCAACATAACCAACTAAATCATAAATACATAGTTCAGATTCCATAAGAAATCCAAGTCTCTCTGTTGCCCACGTAATTCGGCTAATATACAGCTTCTTTTCAATCTTATCCAAACAGAAACATCATCACCCTACCTCATAATTTGGCTCTAATTTAACTCACAAGTTTTAAAATATGGCAGCTAATTGTGTTGGCCTCTTGTATCCAAATATGAACCTGAATTTTTGTTCGAAGTAGCAAACTGTAGTATGTAATAGGTTGCTTGGAAAACATAAACTTTATGTCTGGCTGAACTATGCCAATGGTATATAATAATTTAATTTTAAATGTTTTTTTTTTTATCTTATATCCTATACCTAAAACATCATCTTATATGGATAAGTTGAGGTTAACAATACTTCAATAATTTTATAGGTTAAGTTAGGAAAGGTTATGTTAGGTCAGGTGAATATGAAGTTATGTAGGGTTAGGATAAGCTTACCCTCGAAGGGCTAAGCCCTCGACAACTGACCCTAAACCTGTAAGGTTATTATAAATATTTTTCATTGCCTGATATATTGTTTGCGTATTTCCTGATGTGATAGTGGTATTATCTATTGCAAGAGCCCGTTTCTAATTTTATTAATTTTTTATTATTTTTTTAGTACTGTAGTTGGCCAAGTGTAAAATTAACTTCAAGTGTGACAATTTTATCAAATTTCGAGTCATGTTATCTAATAGCTTGATTCATTGGCTGGACAAAATAATTTATGTTACAAGGTTTCGGACATGTACCTTCTTAATTACAATATTTACAAATATTCCATTGTAAATAAGGATCAACTCAGTTAAGATTTAATAGTTTTCTAATTATTAAGCCAAATTTCTTTATACCCATCATAGAGAAAAGTCTTTGGATCTTTTCCGTTATACGTATACCACTATTTAAATATATTGAATAATACATTTTAATCATTGTTTGGTATAAATAACGGAACACGGTATTCAATTTATTGATTTAAAACATGTTTTCCTCATTTTCAACCTTTAGAATCCCAATACATCGAGGCCGCCCATATACATCGCGCCGCGGCAGTTATGGTTAGGTTAGGTTATTATATTGTAGAATGAACCTGTAATTTGTAAAAACATTCTACAATAGGCTATGCTAACCTAACCTAACCATAACTGCCGCGGCGCGATGTATATGGAAATATTTTGGGATTGCTGACACATAACGGAAAAGATCCGACATTAAATAGTGGTATACGTATAACGGAAAAGATCCAAGTCTTTTAATATGTGGTGATTTGTTATGACAGCTCAGAATTGAAGTTAATTATTAAAGCTTGTCAGAACCATAATCCTACCAGAATCGTTGATGGTATAACATAGGGAAAACGTCTAGTGGCCAGGACACAATCACGCCATGTAGGCTGTGAAATTACAAACAGGACGAGCCCCACCCTGCCAACCCTCCCGCAACCCCCAACAGTCTACCCTCTCTTTACTATCTGTCCGACATGTTCTCATTAATTTTCATTTAGCCTTACATCTACCATGTATCGACATAGACTACCCCCTTACTTCGTTCCATTATTTATTCTGGCGATACCAATAATACAGTGCACTACGATGTAGTAACAAAAATTTTAATTTATTCATAATCATCCATCTACTTTTATCTAGTTTTATCTAGTTTTTTTTTTTTTAGTTGAAAACAAATCAGTTAATGATATATATTATGTTTAAGGGGAAAGTGTCTTTGCGTCTATGAAATCGGACTTATCCCTGCAGACACGATCTGCAGGGGTATGTGTCTCTGCGTCTATGGTTGCAGGGATATGTGTCTATACAAAAATCTATATTTTTTTGTATATATATTTTAATCATTGTAATCGATATCTTGCGTAGTTTTTTTTTTTTTATGATAAGAAGGTACGTATAGAGGTGGGCTTAGGGCCGTCTTACCTGTGTTCGTAGACTTACTTTGGGGTCGTTGATATTGTATATATATATTGTACCCTCCACATATATAGGATTATGCGGAGGGTATATTCCACGATAAGAAGGCCTCCATCGTCTGGGTGTTTGGTTGTACACGTATTCTGTCAACGTCGATGTGAAATTAAATTAGATAGGATGAGATGAGTTGATATGAGATGGGTTTGTATGAAATGAGATATTATGACAAATTACTTTATTGATACAAAACAAAAATTTTAGAACAACAAACCACTCTCTTCCACCTAACCTAAATGCGTGTAGACTTAGCTAGGGGTTGTTGACATCGTAGGTGTGTTGGGTGGGGAGGTGGGACATGTGTGAATGGATGGAAGAACCGTCAATGTGAAAGAGGTCTAGCAATATCGTACGTTTGTACGTTGATACGAGTGAATGTGTTTATTTGGGATCAGGGCTATTGTACGTGGGTATGTAGGAAAGCTCCATGTGCGAAAAGATGGAAACCCGTCATTGTAATCGATATCTTGCGTAGTTTTTTTTAACTTTTTTATGATAAGAAGGTACGTATAGAGATGGGCTTAGGGCCGTCTTACCTGTGTTCGTAGACTTACTTTGGGGTCGTTGATATTGTAGGTGTTTTAGGTATGAGTTTTAAATGTCTAATCTAGTGGACCTTAGACATTAAAAATCGTCAAAAATAGCATACAAAGTTTCGCATATTTAACTATAAAACATCACAAAAATGCTAAATTCCTTACAATTTTATATAATTATCTTGTGAGTCACTATAACAGCTCTTCGCCTGTCAAATAACAATTTAAGTGCATAATAACCACCCAAATCGAAGATCTAAGTCCGATCTGACTTTTGCCAATCAACAGTTATGGGTTTACATATGATTTGTTTAACTCCAACTGTTTAACTATCAAAAGTGATATACATATGGATGTACCAAAAGTCTAGATACGGCATTATATATTTTTAAATTTCGCACATAAAGCAATTCCACTTTACACACATTAGTACCTAAAAATCTACCTTTTTAATCAAATATCTTTTTTGCATCGTACTGCGGGCGGTCCACAAAGAGTCAGAAGAAAATCTTAAATTATATCATATTAAAGGTATCTATTACTAGATAACAAAGCCGCAAACTAGATCTCGAAAGACCAACTTAGCTGAAATTGCGATGGTATAAAGTTACAGACTTAGCTTCATAAACGATTGATTAGTTTGTTAAATCAATGTAAATTAAAGAAATAACATGTAAAATATGGATATTGTAAATTTTAAAATTCTCATATATTCTAATAAAATGATTTATTCTGTGAGGCCTTTTGCCTACAATGTAGGCATCATCAGACATCAACAAAAGGCCTCACAGAATAAATCGTTTTATTGGAATATATAAGAATTTTAAAAATTATGTACTATTTCCAATAAAGAATTCAAAGAAGAAATGGATATATTTTTTAATCAAATATCAACTTTTTATCACAATTGGTCCCCGACCAGTCAGAAAAATATCTTAAAAGAGAATAATATCTTAAGTTAGGTTTGTACCATCTTAAAGAGCTTTACAAGGAGAATACAATGTTACAAATCTGACCATAAAAAGGTCCAGCCTGCATAAAAATTGCTTTAGGATCCATTGGTTTTTGCAATTTTTCTTTGCATAGGGTAGTATCGAAATATTAAGGACCCACCCTTGATGTAATTAAAAGTTTTCCAATCAGGGAGTGACTTTTACAGCCATTGGGATTTTTTATGAGAACTTTAACAGCTTTTTTTAGCTTGATTTCAATCACTGTCATTTTATGTAGGTGGTAAATCTGTTATAGTCAGATCTATAGCATTGTGTTCTCCTTAAAAACGTCTTTAATTTGATATACAACTTGATCTATTCCATTAATATATTTTTCTGACTAAACATAACACGCAGGTCGCTTACTATTCAGCCAGTACATATAATCATTTTTAACATCATTGTAAGTGATTAAAAAATTAAAAATTCAGTGTTTTTTATTTATTTTTTTAGATGTTTATATTTTTAATTTTGTTTGTTCTCATATATTACGCAGTAAAATTAACAAGGGAACTATCCCCACCGTTTTATGAGATAGGACGGTACCTTCCGTCCGTACGAAGATAAAAACTAAGGCTGCTGACTGTGTAATATGGTATGTAATTTCGTCACCAGATTTTCGCTGAAATTGAAAGAAGCCTTTTTTAGTGTTTGTTAATCCTTTTATCACATGTACAGTTATATCCAATGTTATTCTTACGGGACATTTTAAGAAATAAAATTGTAAGCATTTATTTTTAGACAGACAAAATTGTATCTCAAATTAAAACTTAGATTTGATTCAATCTCAAAATTGGATTCAGGGATTTTATATTTTATCATCCTGCGCCTTATTACAATCCAAATGATACTATTAAACTTCCATATTACCAACTTCACTTAACACAAATGTTAATTTAAGAGGTTTTCGTTGTTTTTCTTCCAGCTAACGTCAAAAATTAAAAAGTTTTTTGAAGAAAATCAATTTTCAATATGATATACACAATATTAAAAGGTAACATTTTTAAATAAATTCATTTTAGCCCAAGGATTCGTTTTTGACTATTTTATTTATAATACCTTCGTCAGCGATCCTTCAATGGTCATTCATCGGACCGGTTTCGCTACTATTGTAGCATCTTCAGGGGTAGTTGAAAGTTCTTCATCTTGCTATATTTCGTCAGATAAAACAAAAATAAACACCAAACACACAGTCAAAGTACATTATCAATGTACTTTGACTGTGTTTTTCAACCGGTCAATAATTTTTCAACCGGTCGGATGAATGACCATTGAAGGATCGCTGACGAAGGTATTATAAATAAAATAGTAACATTTTTGTAGAAATTACGAAAACACGTTATATATATTCTTTGTAAATTAATAAATATAATAAATAGAACACCAATAAATAAATATATACGATATCCAAAAACTTAGGCTTGGATTCCACTGAGTAAAAACTGTGAAAATTTTGTAAAAAAAGTTTAAAAATATTTCATTTTAAATCTGGAAAATAATATAATAATCTATAAAATATATAGAAACATTGAAAAAATAGTATGATAGCTATAGCAATAAAATGATAAAATAATATTATTTATAGGCCATCCAGCCCCCAATATTGCTATCATCAAAATATATATTTTTAATTGTATGGATTGAAATTTGTATAATTATGTTATGTGTGATAGTTTATTTAAGAACGTTTGACTTTCAACAGTAATCTTTAGTATCTAAGCATGTAGTATTAAGTCTTTTTTTAATTTAGTATGAGTTAAGGGAGAAAAAAAGTAGTTTTAGATGTAGGCTAAGTTAGTAACTACACCTGAAGACGGAAGAGTTTGTTATACCTGTCGAAACGTTGTGTTTATTTCTTAAATACTCAAAGCAATGGAAATATCTAAATATTATCTACACATCATGAAATGTTTACTAACTTATTTTACACAATACAGTTTAATGTGTTCTACAACTAGTAGTAAGGAATCTTCAGATAAGTACAAACTTAGCAAGGCCAATAAAATGTATAATTTTGATAAATAAAACGATGCTATGCTTTGTTATTCTATTCTATATAATAGGCTTATAAATAAGAATAAACACAACGATGTGGATAATAAATTATTGACTTGAGTTCCAGAATTAAATGTGTATTTTTCCTAATCCAATTACTGAGGAAAGTATCTTAAGAGAACGTCTATTTAAAGTAATAGTTATAAATAATATATGGAAATGAGCTATAAAACGTAAGAACAACTTAATAGGTAATACCTAATCATGTTTATCTTTTAAAAAAGAAATAATAATATCCTCGAACCTGTTCAATATAATAATCATACAATGTATATAAGAAATATTATTCTATATATGAAAAACAATCAAATAATTAGCATAAAAATACGAAAAATCTTTATTTAACACTATCATAACTATTAAATGTTATCACTGCAAATCCGATCAAATTTCTCATTATAAAGTTGTCATGCCTTAATTAACATCACATTGAAATTGTACATAATAATAAATACACGTGATGTGTAACAAAAAAACTTCATATACTATATTGTAGAAAGTTTATTTAAGGAATATTAATATTTCTCCTTAGTCTAGATGGTTAGAGAAATAAAGAAACTCAGTGTAGAATAGTTTATCAACAAAGTAGTCTGTAAAGGCTTAGATTTGATGTTTACATTATTGTTTCTATTACCAAGTTCATCGTATTGTTTATATAAAGAATCGAAATCTACGTAGAAGGAGATAAAGAGCTCGTTTTTGGAAAGGGTTGTAAATTCTGGAAGAGATGGTTTAAATATTTAAGCAATGCTCATACAAATAGTAATAGAAAATAAACATACACACTTCATCTATAAATAATCTCATAATTCCATGTTTTAATCAATTTGAATAACACTTTTGATGGCAAAATTAATTAGAAAGGAATTTCCTATAAACAAGCTTTGGGTTATGTAGAAATTATGTAGAAACACTGTAAATGAGTTTTTATTTTTGTTTATTGAGAGTCAGTAGTTGAGTTTTGTTTTCTTATAATTTGCTAAGATTTAAGTAACTATTTAATAGAGTAAACTAAAAAATATATTTAAGTAATATAAAATAAATTTAGTTATCACACACAATTTTGTCTTCTTAGATATCAAAATCTAGTTGATTGACAACATGGTTTATAACGCCGTAACTAAAACAGTCAAATAATGAAGGATCAAAGAGAGACCAACGTTGAGTCCCCGTCCGATCAATAACTATCAGGTCACGTGTTTAATAGTTAAAAATGAGAATTTTTCTTTTAAAATTTTAATTTTAAAATAGAACGTAAACTATACAGATATTTTAGTTGATTTGCATATTGTTCCTAGTCATGTTAAGGCTGTAAACAAAAAGAATGGTTTTAAGATTAAAATATATTTGTTCTAAAGTTAATTAATTGTTGTTAATAAATGTATATTCTGGTGAATTTACCATATTAAATTATTTGGTTCTTTTTTGCTTAAAATATTCGTATTTAATATTGAAAACTCCAAAGAATGTGTTATGGAATCTCCGTGTAATGTACCGGAAATTAAAAAAAAATCGCTACTTTTTACTGCCAGTTAGTATTAGTAATGTAATGCATTTTATTTAACATTTACTTGATGTAAAATAAATTCTTAATTTTATGTCGGAAACGGAAACCTCCCTTTTCATGCACTGTCTGAGCTCAAATGACGACAGAGGATAGAGTAGTGCAGCAGTGGACCAATGCGCTTGCGTCACAGACATACCAACCTCTGCAAACGAGATGTCCCTGCAGGACCAACGGCTAATGATTCGTTTGAATGCCATTCCGGAGCATTGTCTTCAACAAGATGACTTCTTAAACATCTAAACGCTCACCCTTCTTCCTTCACACTGGAGTTTTTAACACGTACCCTGTACATCTCCCCTTCCAACCCCTTTTTTATGCTACGTACGTGTTTATACTCTTTTACCTCCTACGAATGTTTTTCGTAGGGAATGTTAACCAAATATCTGAATACTGAGCGATTCAAACAGCCTGCAACATTCCGTGCAACATGACATAATATTAAATTGAATTACTACGAATATGGCCAACAGTTAAAAGAGTTCATAAAATCTCGATTTTACCATTTAAATATTTAACATTTAAATAGGAATATATAGATATGAAATCTTTTTTACTTGATAAACATTTCAATTTCTTAATTAATCGTTGTTTGATCTTAAACGTTTTATACCATTATTTGTAGAAATAAATTCTTCAATTTTTTGTAACCGTAAATATTTTAGTAAAATCTAAGGTTGTTAAGAAAACACTTTAAAATGGCCGCCAATTTGAATAGGGTTATTGTACAAAAGTTATATTTAAATGGTACATCAATATTGTAAAGATCAGAATTCGTACAAATTTTCATTGTTTCATTATAAATAACTTCAGAGATATTTACCTTTTTGTAAAAATCACATACAGACGGTTAACGGTGCGATATAGACGATTTAAATAGATGACATTTTTTGTTTGTTTCAACCCAAGGAGTGGCCTCCAGAAGTTTGGCTGGATACTTACGGGACATTTGTATATTTTTTGATTCCATAAGCGAATCAGTCTTTATGAAGTTTCCCAGAATAAAATATAGAAAGAATAAAAAAAAATAAGATTTAAAATTTTGCTTTTGAAAGAAGAAAATATAGCCTGATTAGATTTATTTTAAAGATTAGGGGACAAGGATGCAGGGGCAAAAAATTATTAAAAAAATAATCTAAGCTACGCCCCACTGGGCCCAAAAGATCCAATGATTTTCAAAAGCATCCACAGTGCTTTTATTGACCGGCTGTTTATCTTTATCATGTTTTTAGCTTGTGTAAACATTGCGTAATTTTAGTCTGGATTTAGAAAACTTTTGATTTTTTACATAAAAAACAACCGTTATACAAAAACAGTACGAAATATTAAATTTGTTCTTTTGCTTTTAAAATAGTCCTCTCGCTGTTAATGCAGCCATGAGTCACCGTGGCTGAAGGACGGGGTTGGCACGCGAAGCGCGTAGGAGTGTCCCCTAGTCAATTATACATTTTTCTATTTACTTTGGAAATATTACAGTACCTAGATCCTTTTAGACAAAATATTGTCAATAAATGGACGCTTATCCAAATATGGATGGCAAATAATTGTGAACAAAGGAGATTGACAAGTCGTAGGTAACTAACCGTCGAAGTATAAACAAATGGCTATACATAGGTGGTTACTAGAACAACACGGCAGGGCTCACGCGCGTCACCTCCCACTCCAGTTACGTCACTGGGGCAAACCTCACCACGAACAACATTGAAACGCAAATAAACTTTTGTACTGTAGTTACCGTGGTTTACACATCGATGGTTTACACCAAGGTAACTAGAAAAACACGGTAGAGCTCACGCGCATCTCCTCCCCACTCCAGTTACGTCACTGGGGCAAGCCTCACCACGAACAACATTCAAACGGAAATCAACTTTTGTACTCTACTTACCGTGGTTTATAAATCGATGGTTTGTACATATTTCATTACACGTCGATGTAATGTAACAAAGGTCGACTGATCCTTAGAAGATGCCTGTCATTCACTACTTGCCAAAGAGCTGGGGAACTAAAAGTGATCCCATACGATTTCCACGTTTGATGAATGCATGTCCACCCTCAATTATGTTCAAATTTGGCAAACGCCTTACCTTGCAAAAAGTGCAAGTAAACGTGTGACGATGAGAAGTTCGAGTGACTTGTAACCTTAAAATTGTAAGGGCGTAATGTCTAACGATTAAAGATTATCCAAAATATAACAGAATATTACTTTTTACACACATTAAGGAAATTGGATGATAAAAAACTCGTTAAAATAAAAATATACGATTGCTTATTTTTTAATAAGATTAGACCTCTAATTCTTATATCCAATAACTTTTAGACAAATTCAGTAACTTCATTACCCAACAATTCACTTCAATATATATATATATATATATATATATATATATATTTTTTTTTTTTTAAGAAAACCAAAACAACATTGAAGATCGTCAGTTCATACCAATGCAGTACAGTTTGAAGAGAAATGTATAAACAGAACAGATATGTGTTTATATGTATAACACGAACAGAAATAGAAGACCCATGACCACTGAATCATTAGGATTATCCAATACGTACAAGACAACATATGTGTATCACATATCACAGTAGACATTTTTACTGTTAAAATAAGACCTTAAAGCTGACATCGTAATATAAAATGTATGAAATGGGCTCAAAACATAATTTCAGTTGCTAATGATGGTATAAGAGTTGAATATTAAATACATATATAACATCTTTTCCCATTTAATCTCACCAATTAATTCATAGTTTCAAATGCTATATCAACTATAACATATGTTCTGGGTTGATATTTTTTGATAATTTAAAAAAATTATTAAATAACATTTCGTATCCATTAAAATAATTTTAGAGTTAAAAATGTATGTATATTCCTTTTTTCCTTCTAAATATTTCTCAGTGTGTTTTACTTTGTACCATTTGATAGTTCACTACAGTTTCCCGTCCGTGTCTTCTCAAGGTAGGCGGGTGAGCAGTACTCACGGGATTGAGTCCGTTACAGTTGAGTCATTTATGTAGGATGAATTAATGAGTTCTGAAGAGTTGAGTTCACTAGTTCACAAGTCCTGTTCATAGGATAAATAGATAAGTGTTAGGGAGCTAAGTCTGTTACGCCTTGATCTTTAGACTTATTGTGACTTTATGAGTCCTAAGGCATTTTATGAATAAATAAATAAATTCCACGAGCCTGTACATAGAGGAATGGGGATGTGTTAGGTGGCTAATTCATTACTTCTTGAGTCTTAACACGTAGGGTAGATTTGTGAGCTCTAAGGGGTCGAGTCCAGCAGAGTCCATAAGTCCTGTAATTAGGGCGAATCATAAGTGCTAGGGGATTATCTCGATACTTCTTGAGTCTTACGCGTAGGATTGGTAGATGAATCTTTAGGAATTGGTCTAATACTCCATGTCCTGCATATAGGGTGAAGCACTCTACGAGTCTTGTACTTAGGGTATGTGAGTAGACAAAAGTCCTATGGAATTGAGACTGTTACTCCATCAATTCTGTACATAGGTTAAATGTGTGAGTCCTAAGAGGTTGATTCCAATAATCTGCAAATCCTGTACACAGAGTGAGTGATTGAATGTTTAATGTTTGATACAGTTTCTAAATGAGTCAATACTTGTTCTACTTAAGGCGAGTTAGCGAGTCCTATGAGGTCGAGTCCTTTAATCAATGAATCCTGTACCTTAGGTGAGCGGGGTGAGTGCTAAGAGTTGGAGTCAGGTTCTAAATTAGTCTTGTAACTACCAGTGGGTAAGTACTATGGCGTTGAGTCCTGTATTTAAAGTGGGAGAGTCCTAACAGATTGAGTCAGTTACTCCATGAATGGTGAGTTAGTATGATGAGTATGATGAGTTAGTATGATATGAGTATAGTATGATATGATATAGTAGTTAGTATGAGTATGATGAGTTAGTATGATGAATGATGAGTTAGTCCATGAGATTGAGTCAGTTACTCCATGTAGGGTGAGTGAGTGAGACCTAAGGATTTAATTTCTGTACTCCTTTAACTCTGTACATAGGTTGAGTGATTCCTTATTGTTTGAGTCCGGTAGTCGAAGTATATACGCGTTAGTGGGTGAGTTCAAAGGGGTTGATTATATGACTTCTGTACGTAATTGGGGTACAATACGAATGTCATGATGATAGAACCATCAATGTTCGAGTCTGTCTGTAGGGAATTTGAGATAACCATCAGTGTAAAAATCCGTAAGTACGATGGTTGATAGAACTATCAGCGATCGAGTCTACGAAAGAGGAGGTAAGAGGACAATCATTGGTGTAATCTGTGTGTAGGGAAGCGTAGAGGACTGTAAGTTGTCGAGTCTATGTTTAGGGAAGGCGAGAGAACTATGAGTGATCTAATCTAATCTATGAGAGGATTATCAGTGGTCTAGTCTGTTATATTGAAAGTAAGAGGACCGTCAGTGGTTTAGTCTGTTGTATGGAAGGTGAAATGACTATCAGGTCGAGTCTTTGTGTAGAAAAGCTTAGAGGACCATCAATAGTTGAATCTGTGTGTTAGGAAAGCTTAGAGTACCATCAGTGTTCTAGTCTGTGTGTAAGGGAAGATTAGAGAACCATCAGTGGTAGATTCAGTGTATAATGAAAGCTTAACGGACAATCAGAGATTAATTATGTGTATAGGGAAGCTTAGAGGACCATCACTAGTTGAGTCTGTGTGTTAGGAAAGCTTAGATACCATCAGTGTTCTAGTCTGTGTGTAAGGGAAGATTAGAGTACCATCAATAGTCTAGTCTGTGTGTAAGGGAAGCTTAGAGGGCCATCAGTGGTCGATTTTGTGTATAATGAAAGCTTAACGGACAATAAGTGATCAATTATGTGTGTAGGGAAGCTTAGAGGACCATCACTAGTTGAGTCTGTGTGTTAGGAAAGCTTAGATACCATCAGTGTTCTAGTCTGTGTGTAAGGGAAGATTAGAGTACCATCAATAGTCTAGTCTGTGTGTAAGGGAAGCTTAGAGGGCCATCAGTGGTCGATTTTGTGTATAATGAAAGCTTAACGGACAATCAGAGATCAATTATGTGTATAATGAAAGCTTAACGGACAATCAGTGATCAATTATGTGTGTAGGGAAGCTTAGAGGACCATCACTAGTTGAGTCTGTGTGTTAGGAAAGCTTAGAGGGCCATCAGTGGTCGATTCTGTGTATAATGTAAGCTTAACGGACAATCAGTGATCAATTATGTGTGTAGGGAAGCTTAGAGGACCATCACTAGTTGAGTCTGTGTGTTAGGAAAGCTTAGAGGACCATTAGTGGTCGAGTCTTTGTGTAAGGAAAGTTTATATGACCATCACTAGTCGAGTCTGTGTGTAATGAAAGCTTAACGGACAATCACTAGTCGAGTCTAAGTAAGGAAAGCTTAGAGGACCATCACTAGTCGAGTCTGTGTGTAAGGAAAGTTTAGAGGACCATCACTAGTCGAGTCTGTGTGTAAGGAAAGTTTAGATGACCATTACTAGTCGAGTCTGTGTGTAAGGAAAGTTTAGAGGACCATCACTAGTTGAGTCTGTGTGTAAGGAAAGTTTAGAGGACCATTACTAGTCGAGTCTGTGTGTAAGAAAAGTTTAGAGGACCATCACTAGTCGAGTCTGTGTGTAAGGAAAGTTTAGAGGACCATCAATAGTCGAGTCTGTGTGTAAGGAAAGTTTAGAGGACCATCAGTGGTCGAGTCTGTGTGTAAGGAAAGTTTAGAGGACCATCACTAGTCGAGTCTGTGTGTAAGGAAAGTTTAGAGGACCATCACTAGTCGAGTCTGTGTGTAAGGAAAGCTTAGAGGACCATCAGTGGTCTGTGTATAAAGTTGGTATGTGAGGGTCGTAGACAATGTTGTATGTTTGGGAGTGCCGTCAGATCAGAAGACATATCTGTGTGTCAGGACAGTGGGAAGGACGTAGGACGTATTTCTATCACCCAGGTGTGTAGATGGGCAGACAGTGGTCGTTGACATGTAGTGTGTGTTTGGGAGGTCCGTCAGTAGACATATCTGAGTGTCGAGACAGTGGGAGGGCCACCATTAGATATACTTTGACTGATATGTTGACGGGTGGACAGTGATTGTAGACATGGTTTGTGATGTCCGTCACTAGACTCTCGCGTGTATAGGAAAGCTAGGGGTGTTGTATTACTTTAACAACCATCCTTATACTAGACTAGATAGCCGACAGTAGAATGTGGGAGGCACGCCATAGTCTTTGACGCGTATATGATAGTCTGAAGATCTTAAAATAAATTAGTAATCCTAATCATAGTTACATTATCACAAAGAAATGTTAGAGAATGTTGGGTTTTTTTAACAAAATTCAACCGGCAAATGCTGACATATGTGCTATAGCATACAGTGTAGTTGAAATAAGGATACAACCTAATATTTAAAATGTATTTTAATAGTAATAAACACATTTATTTTATAAGTAAAATAGTTTTAGCTCATATATATTTTGGTTAAAAAAATGGAAATAAATAAAAACATATTAATACTTTTAAGCTAATTTTATATTACTTTTCACTAACACAGTTACAACTGTTAGTCGTATAATTATGGTGATTTTGCGCAATACTTGTTACAGCACAGAGGCTGCAGGTTGAGGTAGTTCTACTCGTTTCCGAGAGGTGCCGACACTTGCTACATTGCGCCGGTCTCTCTATTGATTACTATCAACACACTGCAGTCACTAACTTCCTGCTCTTTAATACTGGCTATTTACTTTATTTATGCACTTCCATCAAATTGAAAACGATTTTTGTTTGCCAAATTCCAGATCGGCTAATTTGTTCAAGAGATGGTTGACGGGATTCGGTCATATTTTAGCGTTTAATGAGATGAATATATTACTGTACTAAATGTATTAGAATTTGCGTAACTATCTATGATTTAACACTAGATCAATAATGAGAATCAGTTTAAATTTTCAATTTCGGTAGTAATTTCAAAATATATATATATATCTATAGGTACGCGTGCACTCTTACAATATTTATTTAAACATAACCATAAATAATACGAGAAAGTTTTAAAGTAATCTGTTATTATACTGATTATAATACATATATGTGGATTGTATTTTCCGATTGGATATTTCTAGCAAGAAGTAAGCAGGATTTTATTTATTGCATTTAATTGTTTTTTTTTTGTTTTTTAGTTTTTTGAGTTTTTTATGGTATTTCTTATCATGCATACGGCTGTGAAAGGCATATGTGTTCAGGAGTATAGTAATTTCACTGCTTTTAAACGGAAGGCGTTAAAACTGTTTTGAACTACATTCTAAATAAAATCTTTGTCTGTAGCAAAGCCCAATGCTGTTTGATTGGTGACGTTCAAACGGGCGTGCTCGAGTTGCGCGCTTTATGACCTAGGATCCGTAAAGGGATGCTCGAGTTGCGCGGTTTATGACTTAGGGTCCGTAAAGGGATGCTGGAGTTGCGCACTTTATGACTTAGGGTCTGAAAAGGGATGCTCGAGTTCCGTGCTTTATGACTTAGCGTCCGTAAAGGGATGTAAAGGGATGCTCGAGTTCCGTGCTTTATGACTTAGCGTCCGTAAAGGGATGCTCGAGTTGCGTTCTTTATGACTTATGGTCCGTTTAAAGGATGCTCGAGTTGCGCGCGCCAGTTTTAAAAAGTTAAAGTTAAACTTTAAAAAGTTTTAACTTTAACTTTTCACCAGTTTTGGGGGGCATCATGGACCCAAGCTACAGGAAGGCTACCAAGCCGATGAAAATCCAGGCACCTAAGAAGAGCATTGCTGTGACTGCTTCGAATCAATCCTGGAGCTGGCACTTGAAGGAATACTATAGTTTGTATGATAGAACCTGCCTATCTCCTGGACCCTCGGCTACCTGGGACTGGCCCGGGACACCCCCCAGCACTGGCAGCCGCCTGCGGCTGTTTCCTTAATGAGTCACTTACTGGCATCCCCACTAGGTAAACTAACTTTTTTTCCTGGATCACAATTTTTGAATGTTTATCAAATATTTGAAAAGTACATAAAAAAATAAGATTAACGATATAAAACTCGATAAAAATTGTACAATATTGTGGTGGTCTGTTTATTTGTATAGTAACAGTATAGTTGGTTTTGTGTAACGATATGACGATTAAATTACATTGGAACTGACAACAATTCTAATAAAATAATTTTTAAACTAAGCTTATAAAAGATTAGAGGTAACAATCCAGTTTCATGAGAAAAATCTGTATTTTGATAACGCTGATTTGGATAACGGTACTACCACTTGGAACATTGGACTTTCGCAGCGGAAGTCTATTTACTAACATTTGGTACATGGGTTCTTAATAATCTTATTAAGTAATTATTTTCGTATCGATGCCCTATTCGCAGCAAACTTGTAAAATCTACATTATCTATATTTTAAAATTTGCTTATGTAAGTTTGTATAATATTCATTGTTATTATGTAAATATTGTGCCTATTATTTTGCCTTTGTCATTATTATTTAAGATATGTATATGACGTGCTTTTGGATTATTTTGTTAAAGTTCATGTGAAAAGTGGAAGTTGTAAAATATTGATTGAATTATAAATATAATGTGCTTAAAAGTATGAATAGTCTTATTTTTCAAATCCTTGTCAATTATTTAGATTCACATTGGTAAAATGGCCTATGATATTAATGTTTACTCAATAACGCAGTGTTTGGCTTTATTATTATAACTCAGTAAACTTGCAATAATTTACTTCTCAGAAATATTTTAGCCACCATGAGTCAGACTTCCACTGCAAAAGTCCAATGTTCCAAGTGTTGGTACCGTAGATTTTTCTCGTGAAGCTCGATTGTTACTTCTAACCCATGTTACTCATAAGCTTATTTAAAAAATTATTTTATTAGAATTGTTGTCAATTCCAATGTAATTTAATCGTCATATCGTTACACAAAACCAACTTTATTGTTACTATACAAATAAACAGACCACCTCAATATTGTTCAATTTTTATCGAGTTTTATATCGTTAATCTTATTTTTTATGTACTTTTTAAATATTTGAAAAAAATTCAAAAATTGTGATCCGGGAAAAAAGTTAGTTCACCTAGTGGGGATGCCAGTGCTGGGGGGTGTCCCGGGCCAGTCCCAGGTAGCCGAGGGTCCAGGAGACAGGTTATATCATACAAACTATAACACCCGGCGAAGCTCCTCTGGCGTCTGAGCTATCTTCCGAGTAGTAAACGAAATTACTAAACTTTACAATGCTCTTATAATATTCATACTGAAACGAACTTTCTGTATCATGAATTAAATGCATATTCTACATCATCAGTTTAAATAAACAATAAATAATATAAAACAATGCAATATATTTGAAATGTGTAATTAATCTTGATTATTGACATCACTAAAATATAACATTCAACAAATGTAAGGCTTATTATTTTAACCTTTGTACTTGGCGTTTTTTTCTATGAAACATAAATTAAATTATAAACTAAAATTACTTTTATTTACTATGTACGTATATTTATTCTAAGGACGTTCTAGAGGGTGTAATACTGTTTTAATGAGCTTTATAATCAATATATATATATATATATATATATATATATATATATATATATATATATATATATATATATATATATATATATATATATATATATATATATATATTGATTATAATTGAATTATTTTAATAGTGCAAACCCATTCTACACAATAGAATTAAAATGCTTCTCTTAAAAAATGTTGTTTTTTTTCAGATATCTTCATTATATAAAGGACAACAAAATCTTTTGCTCATCAAAATATATAAACATGTGTGAAAGTTCAAGGATAACGTTTAATCCTTCTTCAAGATACTTTAATCAATTTTGTAAAAAAAAAATCAGTGTCTATAAAAACTACAAAAGATTAGAAATATTATTAATGTGTTTGTATTGTATTCGTTAAATAACTTGAAATAATGTTGTATTCATACAAGTATTTTTATTTGTTTAGCTAAATTTATTTAAGTTTAATTTATTTACAACGTTTTTTGTTACAAATAAAAAGCTTTTTCACTACACTACTATGAGTTTAGATGTTTTCGTTGTGTTTACAACCTGCGAAACATCATATTTTCAACAGCTGTCTATTGTTTACTACCGAAAGTAACATTGTTTACAACCGAAAAGTTTCCACAGTCAACAACACCTGTTTTTATTCCGTAGTGTAGTGAAAAGTATCGTTCAAAACTCGAGTGAAAGTGTTTTGTATGTTCTCGACCAATTGAAGTGCTCGACAAGTCTCGCACTTCAAACATATGGTCTCGAACATGCAAAACCCCACTTTCCACTCTTGTTATGAAATATACTTTTAACAGAACTTACTTCTTAGTACTAAACACCATATAGGTTACACAAATAACCAAGAAGATATAAGCACAGGATAAGCAGATGTTTGCTTATTCTTTGCTATACGTTTAGTGCTATTCGGAATGATACCAGTGACAATTCAAGGTATTTGTGGTGAGCTGTGTTATTTGCGAAAGTATTTCTTTTGTACAGCTTGTAGTTTAAGTTGCATTTTTGAGCGGCCAAGACTGGACGACCTACCTGAGATCGGTATTGCGCGCAACTCGAGCACTGGTTTGGGGCCTGCCTAGGACACCGCAGGTAGGATTGCGCGGAACTCGTTACAAACCGTTCAAACCGTGTTAATTGCTATTACGATAATTAAAAAAACATTATATACGGTGTGTGGATTAAAATGTAGCGTAGTTGGTTCAATCCCAGCTTCATGTGCTAAAGGTTCTCAGTTCGATCCCAATCAGAGACAATACATTTTGAGAAGGATCAGCTGATTACCACCGGCTGTTCATTTGTCATTGGGCTATTAATTAATGACACTTTCTAAGGAATAGTCGGCCTTAGTTTGTAACAATGACTACATTCGCTCATCTACACTCATCACACTCATTCGAAATCCATATTCGCCCATTTCTTGACGATCGGCGTCTTATGAATAAATAAAAAAAATAAATAAAAAAAAATATGAAGCTAATTATTGTTTTGTTTTAAAGACCACTTAGGCTCAACATTTTATTAGGGAACATTATAGAAATCAGCGGACATATTTGCTTGATGCTTCAAGTGTTTATTAAAATATTTACCGTCGGCACATAAATTATGTGCACGCGAGTTTGAAGTTTGTTTACTGAGAAACTAAGACGCCGAGGCCTATGTAAAATCTGATCACACCTTTGTTTTTTCGTTTGATGGTACGTTATAAAATATGAATTTCAAAATGATAGTAAAAGTTTTGATAATTTTTTCCCAAGTTGGAAAAAAGTACCAGAATTTAACTTGTTTTCACTGTATAAAACATTTACACCGTTGTTACTCAAACACTGGTTAATATATCGTATTTATATTTTAATACCTGGTTGGAGGAGTATTTTCTACAAGCTTTCGACTTTAGAATTTATTACTTTTCGAGAAAAAAGTTCTTATCAATTTCCTGAAACGTCATGACATAATTCTTACGATATGTATAGTTACGATGCATCACTTTCATGTGTGTAAGTAAATAAAGTGATTTTATATTGATTTAAATCACCACATTTACTAACACGTGTAAAAATAATATACCATAACTATACATGCAACAAGGATTACAAGACCAAGTAATTAATTTTACGACCTCTAGAAGCCAAGAAAACAATGTTTCAGGTAATTGATAAGAACTTTTTTTTCTTTAAATTTTGAAATTATGAAATGTCTAAAACTTATTGGAAATATTTCTATCATCCACATATTAAAATATAAATTTAATATAAAAGCACGGGGTTTTTTTTAAGTATAATAGTGTAAATTTGAAGTACTGGAAAACAAGTTAAAATTCCCGTACCGTACTTTTTGTTGCATTTAGGTTAAAAAATATTATAACTTATAGTAAAATTTCAATATTCATGTTTCATAACGTACAATTGAACGATGAAAACAATGGTGTGATTGGATTTGTCATAGGTCTCTTAATTTCTTAGTATAGGCTACAGCCTTGAAACTCGGGTGCACATAATTTCTGCGCCGTCAGTAGTTACATTCCTTGTCATGTTATTCAATGACAGCTGCGGTACTAAGTAAACAGTACTAAGAAGTATCTAAGATCAATAAGAGTTTCCAATATTGAAATTTGTAGTGTTTCTACTTGGAGACAACTATGATTAGTTACTGTCAGAATACGTCGAATCACTGATCATGACATATACGAAACAATACGCCTGTTTTGACTTGAAGTCGGATTGAAGATATTGTATTATAGAAGCACACTAAGAAAGGTTTTAAGAAATCCCTTCCATATAGGGTAGAAATAGTTATTAAAATCCCCATTTCTACCTAGATACCCTCCCACCCATGTACGTATGGTGATGATAATCCACCCATGAAGTACGGGGGTGAGGACACTTCCACTCAATAGTAGTGGATAATGACCCACCCACCCAGCCTGACATGCACGGTGGTGATGAAGTAGGCAATATTTTAACATAAAAAAGTGGATAAACAAAGACAATAGTAAAATATTTTGTACACTATTCTCCAAAAAAGAGAATCACAGTATTTTGTCTTGTTACTTTAAACAGTATAAGTTGTACAGTACAATGCTAAGTGTATATATTATTTTTAAAAACTGAATTTTTAACAAAATAAAAAATTATATATATGTAAAAAAAACCTGAATAATATATTAGAATATATAAAGTTCAATAATGGAAAGGTTATTTTGACCAAACGTAAATCCTAATAACTGCCGATATCCATTTATTGCATTCAAACATAGCTTGAAAATGTATGAGTTATGGCGTACTACAGATACGAGGGTATTAGAGATGACAGAAGTCTTAATTTTTAGATATTTAATTACTTTCAGTAAAAGAAAAATCGATCAGTCAAAATGATCGATGTTCATAGAAAATAAATTTCAGTGCAACATTTTAATCAACCATTAATAATCATAATGTGTCAGTAAATTATTTGGAGATTGCCATTTATGGAAACCTGTAAAAACAACGATACGTTTCTATTGGTTTGAAACTCCCTTCGTCTTCAGGTGTTGCTACTAGTGACGATCCCAGTGAGTGGTGGGTTAGGATATGAAGCGCGCAGGGGTGTCTTCTTCTATCAATCAATAGCAGTTGATGTAAGCAAACTGAAATTTCATATGGCCGTCTAACACTTATTTACCTTCTGTTTTAGTATCAGCGTATATTCACTTTCGAAGAACGTTTTTAGTAGTTTTCTTGAATTACGCACTCTCATAGTTATGCTATCAATGTACATTTTACTCTCGTACCCACTTAACCCCATTACCCGCACTTTACACTGTTTTTGCCGCACCAACATGTTACCATTAGCGGCATTCAGCCAAATGGCGTATTTGATCATCTTCACGCTCCAAATATGAAAGATGCTGCACCCCTCTCGCCCCCCCCCCTTTCCTCACCATTAACCACTCTACATTGAGTCTTTCATACCGTCTGTAAAGCCATCAGTATTTAAATAGAAATTATACTGCGTAAATTTTGTCACATCGTTCAATATAACGTGGGTGACAATCGGACACTTTTCATTCCTTTATAAAGCATTTATAAGGAGGGCTGTAGCTAAGGGGCTTAGGTGAGGGCTTGTCACCCATATATGTCGGGTTCGATTCCCGACATAACCTTTAACAATTTTTGGCCTGCCGCTCCCGTGGTTCGGAACGCACCGTTGGTCCCCAGGTTATGATAAGAGGGCTTCTTAGCCCGAACTTCACCTGGTAAAATAAGACTAACTTTTGCTATAACAGTCACCATTCAATTATTTCGTAGCGTTTTAATGCGTTTGAAATTAGTACACTTCGATGTAAAAATGTATAACTCTATAATTTAAGGAGTATGTGTTAATATCAAGCAATTTTTAGAAAATACGGTTGGTCAGAATGGTCAGTAATGTTTCTCTTCACATAACTGAACTTTTATTCGTCGCTCTAATATATTTTGTAGACTGTTGGTTATCTTATACACATATACAAAGTGACAAGTTATTAGATTCAAGAGATTTTTTTAACAAAGTTTGTTGTTAAATCAATTTAATAATACTTTTATCTAATGGATGAGGTTAAATAATTTTGAAAATAATGTTTAGTGTTTATTCAGTATACATTTCGCACAAAGCTTCCCTACGTCTGTACAATACAGTACATATACTGTAACTATATAAAAAAAAACAACAATAATAAAATCATCTGTTTTCTTACCGTGTGTGCCTTGATAACCTCAAAACCACTACTTGCATTGTAATATGCTTCTATGTGTTAGTGGTTATTAACCTCTACTCCTTAAATGATAGTTATAATTGCCATTGAAGTGTATTAATTTCAAAGGCATTAAAAACGCTACGAAAGAATTGAATGGTGAGTGTTATAAGAAAAGTTCGTCTTATTTTACCAGGTGAAGTTCGGGCTAGAAGCCCTCTTAACATTTAACCTGGAGACCAACGACGACTTCCGAACCACGGGAGTGGCAGGCCAAAAATTGTTAAAGGTTATGTCGAGAATCGAACCCGACATGTATGGGTGGCAAGTCGTCACCTAAGCCCACCTAAAGGTTTTATAAAGGAATGAAAAGTGTCCGATTGTCACCCACGTTATATTGAACGATGTAACAAAATGTACGGAGTACTTATAAATATTTACTATACCAAATCAGTAAATATATTAAATGGGTAAAATCTGCAGTTTTATCCATTTAACAAAAAAATTACTTGCTCATTGTTTTTTTGTAAAAAGCAAAAAGATACAAATATACTTAGTATAGCAAAAATCTGATAAACTATTGTTAAAATAAAAATAATCCTACAAAAATATTGCTTTCTTTCTTTGCACAGTAGCCACAAAAATTAATCTGAACTTCCATTTATCACTGCAACGTTTCTCGACACTTTGGCGTGAACTATTTCGGTGTTGTATGACACTTGCGTTGTTGCCCTTTGCCAGGACCTCGGCCCAGAGCTGGCAAGGAAACTTGACGAGTCTTCTTGCCTGTCACGTTGGTCACACTGATTCATTGTTGCCAACTGTGTATGACTGCCAAACCCCACAAAAACCCTCTATACATACTACACTCACTTTCCCCTTTGCCAGGACCTCGGCCCAGAGCTAGCAAGGAGCCTTGCTGGGTTTCTTGCCTGTCACGTTGGTTACACTGATTCATTGTTGCCAACTGTGTATGACTGCCACACCTAACAAACATCTCTATACACACTACATTCGCCTTGCCCTTTGCCAGGACCTCGGCCCAGAACTGCCAAAGAATCTTGATGCTTGAATCTTGATCCTCTTGATGGTCAGGTTGGATACAGACTCATTGTTGGCAACTGTGTACGACTACCAAACCCCATCGAACCCCTCTACACACACTTCACTAGCCTTGCTCTTTGCCATACCTCGGCTCAGAACTGGCAAGGAAATTTCATTTGTAACTTGGCCACACTGTTGTCACACTGGTCATTGTTGCCAACTGTGTACGACTGTAAAATCCCATCAATCGACTCAATACACTTGTAATTTGTATGTAGTAAATTAGTACAGTTCCGTTACACAATTAATCATTAACTGCAGTACTATTGAACCATGCCGAAACGAAAAAGGAATGTTATCCTTAAGAAACGAAAAATGTACAACAAATATATTTTCTTTCTTTGTTACGTAATAAAATACCTGAATGTTGAAATCAAACAACAGAAAACGCCTTTCTTTTTTAACCAATGAAATTCTGATCATTCTTTTAAACCTTTTGTCCAGTAAAGTTCCTTTTTAATCAAAATGTCTGTCCAATATTTAAATGCCACTAAAAGAAAATAAACGTCCCAACACAAAATACAGCTCGTGAATGTAACTATTTTTTCTGTAGAGTACAACTGTAGATACTTGCGCTTGTATTTAACTTTTCATAGTGCAATAATCAAGAGCCAAGCGAGAGAAAAGGCTTTTCAGAGAGAAGCTGATCAACAAAAGACCTTTGACCGGGCTGGAAGAGTAGGGGTAGGTCTGCAGAATAACAGCCCCCAGTTGCTTCCACATTTCAATGGACAGTATTGTGAGATTCCCTGAAATGTATTCTTTTGATAGTATCGTTCTAAACTTAAAATCTGGAATTTTTCAGTCAAATTGTTCAGTAATGTACTTTTCTATTGGCCTTCCTCAAACATTACTTAAGCTACTGTTTTCACCTATTTACTGTGTCTAATGTCAATGTTTTTGACAGTCAAGCAGAATTAAAAAAAACAATATAACGCAACAAATTATCCACGTTAATTATCTAACTATGTAAGATTATTTTGTTGCGTAGACGATTGTCACCCTCCACTCCATATGGTGACTGATGTCTCCCTCATACACTAGTAATAGTAGTTCCTATCCAAACCAGGACCTCTTTATTGTTATTTCACTAATATAAAAGCTTATCCATATTAAAACAAATTGCAAGCTTGAAGATAAACGACATATATATATATATATATATATATATATATATATATATATATATATATATATATATATATATATATATATATATATATGTATGTATATATATCATTTATGTTCAAGCTATATATATACGTTGTTCGAGTTACAAGATCGTTTATAATCAAACTAGTTACACGCCTAACTGATAAATAACCATTGATTAATTTGCACAATGGTTGCAACTAAACGCCTAACAGATAAATGAGCAGTGATTCATTTATACAATTATTTTAACTAAATTCATAACTGATAAATGAGCAGTGATTCATCTACACAATGGTTGTAACTAAACGCCTAACTGATAAATGAGCAGTGATTCATTTACACAATGGTTGTAACTAAACGCCTAACTGATAAATGAACAGTGATTCATCTACACAATGGTTGTAACTAAACGCCTAACTGATAAATGAGCAGTGATTCATTTACACAATGGTTGTAACTAAACGCCTAACTGATAAATGAACAGTGATTCATTTACACAATGGTTGTAACTAAACGCCTAACTGATAAATGAGTAGTGATTCATTTACACAATGGTTGTAACTAAACGCCTAACTGATAAATGAGCAGTGATTCATCTACACAATGGTTGTAACTAAACGCCTAACTGATAAATGAGCAGTGATTCATTTACACAATGGTTGTAACTAAACGCCTAACTGATAAATGAACAGTGATTCATCTACACAATGGTTGTAACTAAACGCCTAACTGATAAATGAGCAGTGATTCATTTATACAATGATTGTAACTAAATTCCTAACTGATAAATGAGCAGTGATTCATTTACACAATGGTTGTAACTAAACGCCTAACTGATAAATGAGTAGTGATTCATTTACACAATGGTTGTAACTAAATTCCTAACTGATAAATGAGCAGTGATTCATTTACACAATGGTTGTAACTAAACGCCTAACTGATAAATGAGTAGTGATTCATTTACACAATGGTTGTAGCTAAACGCCTAACTGATAAATGAGCAGTGATTCATTTACACAATGGTTGTAACTAAACGCCTAACTGATAAATGAGCAGTGATTCATTTACACAATGGTTGTAACTAAACGCCTAACTGATAAATGAGTAGTGATTCATTTACACAATGGTTGTAACTAAATGCCTAACTGATAAATGAGCAGTGATTCATTTACACAATGGTTGTAACTAAACGCCTAACTGATAAATGAACAGTGATTCATTTACACAATGGTTGTAACTAAACGCCTAACTGATAAATGAGTAGTGATTCATTTACACAATGGTTGTAACTAAACGCCTAACTGATAAATGAGCAGTGATTCATTTACACAATGGTTGTAACTAAACGCCTAACTGATAAATGAGCAGTGATTCATTTACACAATGGTTGTAACTAAACGCCTAACTGATAAATGAGTAGTGATTCATTTACACAATGGTTGTAACTAAACGCCTAACTGATAAATGAGCAGTGATTCATTTACACAATGGTTGTAACTAAACGCCTAACTGATAAATGAGCAGTGATTCATTTACACAATGGTTGTAACTAAACGCCTAACTGATAAATGAGTAGTGATTCATTTACACAATGGTTGTAACTAAACGCCTAACTGATAAATGAGCAGTGATTCATTTACACAATGGTTGTAACTAAACGCCTAACTGATAAATGAGCAGTGATTCATTTACACAATGGTTGTAACTAAACGCCTAACTGATAAATGAGTAGTGATTCATTTACACAATGGTTGTAACTAAATGCCTAACTGATAAATGAGCAGTGATTCATTTACACAATGGTTGTAACTAAACGCCTAACTGATAAATGAACAGTGATTCATCTACACAATGGTTGTAACTAAACGCCTAACTGATAAATGAGTAGTGATTCATTTACACAATGGTTGTAGCTAAACGCCTAACTGATAAATGAGCAGTGATTCATTTACACAATGGTTGTAACTAAACGCCTAACTGATAAATGAGCAGTGATTCATTTACACAATGGTTGTAACTAAACACCTAACTAATAAATGAGCAGTGATTCATCTACACAATGGTTGTAACTAAACGCCTAACTGATAAATGAGCAGTGATTCATTTACACAATGGTTGTAACTAAACGCCTAACTGATAAATGAGCAGTGATTCATTTACACAATGGTTGTAACTAAACGCCTAACTGATAAATGAGTAGTGATTCATTTACACAATGGTTGTAACTAAACGCCTAACCGATAAATGAGCAGTGATTCATTTACACAATGGTTGTAACTAAACGCCTAACTGATAAATGAGCAGTGATTCCTTTACACAATGGTTGTAACTAAACGCCTAACTGATAAATGAGTAGTGATTCATTTACACAATGGTTGTAACTAAACGCCTAACTGATAAATGAGCAGTGATTCATTTACACAATGGTTGTAACTAAACGCATAACTGATAAATGAGTAGTGATTCATTTACACAATGGTTGTAACTAAACGCCTAACTGATAAATGAGCAGTGATTCATTTACACAATGGTTGTACCTAAACACTTAACTGACAAATGAGCGGTAATTCCTTTACACGACGACTCTAATTAAACGCCTAACTGACAAATTGTCAGTAATTCATTTACACGATGGTTTTGTATAAACTCTTTACTGATAAATGAGCAGTAATTCATTTATAAAATGGTTGTAACTAAATTATTGACTGAACAAATTAGAAGACATTTCACATAACTGACAAATAAGCTCTAATTCATTTACACTTAGGTTTCAAATAAACGCCTACATGAAAAATGAGGTGTATTCATTACTGGTAGAGGAACAGTAATTCTCTTACACAATCGTTTGCAGTTGAACGTGTCACTGGCAGGGGAACAGTAATTCTCCTACACGATCGTTTGCAGTTGAACGTGTCACTGGCAGGTAAGCAGTTATTCTCTTACACGATCGTTTGTAGTTGAACGCCTAACTGGAAGAGGAACAGTAATTCTCTTACACAATCGTTTGCAGTTGAACGTGTCACTGGCAGGGGAACAGTAATTCTCCTACACGATCGTTTGCAGTTGAACGTGTCACTGGCAGGTAAGCAGGTATTCTCTTACACGATCGTTTGTAGTTGAACGCCTAACTGGAAGAGGAACAGTAATTCTCTTACACAATCGTTTGCAGTTGAACGTGTCACTGGCAGGGGAACAGTAATTCTCCTACACGATCGTTTGCAGTTGAACGTGTCACTGGCAGGGGAACAGTAATTCTCCTACACGATCGTTTGCAGTTGAACGTGTCACTGGCAGGTTAACAGTTATTCTATTACACGATCATTTGTAGTTGAATGCCAGACTGGCAGGGGAACAGTAATTCTCCTACACGATCGTTTGCAGTTGAACGTGTCACTGGCAGGTAAGCAGTTATTCTCTTACACGATCGTTTGTAGTTGAACGCCTAACTGGAAGAGGAACAGTAATTTTCTTACACAGACGTTTGCAGTTGAACGTGTCACTGGCAGGGGAACAGTAATTCTCCTACACGATCGTTTGCAGTTGAACGTGTCACTGGCAGGGTAACAGTTATTCTATTACACGATCATTTGTAGTTGAATGCCAGACTGGCAAGGGAACAGTAATTCACTTACACCATCGTTTGTAGTTGAACAACTGACTGGCAGGGGAACAGTAATTCTCTTACACGATCGTTTGTAGTTAAACGCCTGATTGGCAGGGATGCTAATTTACTTTCACAATCGATTGTTGTTTGAATTCCAGACTGGCAGGAAACCCTTAATTCCATTACTGAAAATAATTACTTAAAGATAATTTTGAGTTGAATGTCTTGCAGAGACCGTTTGAAAATAGACTATCGACACGTCGGCAGTGTTAAGTGGTCCTGTTAAATTAGCAACTGTGGCATAATCAACGTCGCACTACGTATAGTGATCAATGGGCCAGTGAAACTATAGTTAAGTTAGGAATGGCCTTGGCGTCAGGTGGCGCATTGCAGAGCGTTGCAATATCGAACCACCCCCCCCAAACCCCCCGCCACCAGTCCCCACCCTACAGCCCACCAGTATCAACTATTTGCCGAGCCTCAGCCTCTACTTTGTGGAAACACTTCGTACATACACCAACCCCTCTCGCCCATTGATCAGTTTTGTTTAAAGAAATCGTCTCCTGATGAGTTTCTGAATATTCTCGTCAGGTGACCCTTTTTAGTCATGGTTGACTAGTTTAACTAACACGAGACTGTATTTATTTTATAAAGCAATTCATGTTCTCAACTCAGAATGGATAGACTAGAGCCCAATCATGACTTATAGGCTTTCACTAACAATTTCCAAGCCTGAAAGTCAAATGCTTTGGTCTATTTATGAGTTCATACAAAAGAACTCATATCCATTGTCTAAAATTATAGAAGAGTCTGCTCTTCTGATATCAATTTTCATACAAAACGTGGTAACAATTTCAATAATTATATATTGCAAATTAATATCGATAGATTTGACTTTATAGATCCTTATAACTCACGTATTCACTTCTGCACTTAAATCAGAACTAATAAACAAATATATTTATCGTGATTATGGAGGAAAAGAAGTAGGCTCTCTAAACAAGATGTATGAAGTAAACGATGTACTTTGTTTTGAACTTTTAAAGTCCATAACTTGAGAGGTTCAAACTTTGTTTGAAATATAAGTACTGCGTTAGGATGGTTGTACAACTATCATACACGAAGTTGCAGGCAAACTAATTGTATTTAAGTTTATTAATATAAGTAAAAATTGAAACCTACTTTGAAATTAATAATTTTCTGGGTATGTGAATCCTATGAGTGTCCCATAAGTAGCCACTCAAATTTATGGAGGTGATTCCTTGGGTTAAAACGGAAAAAATGTCATGTGTACAAAACGTCTATCTTGCATCGTTATCCGTCTATCTGTTTACGATTTTTACAAAAGACTAATATATCTGAATTTATTTGAAATAAAACCATGAAAATTTATACGACTGTTTTTATTTATAATTTTCATGTAATACTTAATTTGATTTTTATACAATAATCCATTTCAAATTGGTGGTTATTTTAAATTTCAAGCTAAAAATGGCAATAACCTTACATTTTAGTAAAACTATGTTAGTTGCAGAATTTACTTCTACAAACAATAGTACAGCAAGTTTCAACTATTTACTGAGAAATTCACACTTTGTCTAATAATAACGGAATTCTCAAGCCAGGTAATCTTTTTTATTTGATAAAATGTTCGTTTATGAATAAATAGTTGTTCGATCTTAAAATTGTTCATACCATTATTTTTATAAATTAATGTAACTTTCTATAACTTACGTGCTTTTGCTAAATTTAAAGGTGATTATAAGCTATTTAGCTTTAAAAATTTAAACTGGCCACCAATTTGAAACGGATTATTGTATAAAAATAAAATTCTAATTGTATATGAACATTACAAAGATAAACATTCGTACCGATTTTCATGATTTTGTTACAAATAACTTCAGAGTTATTAAGATTTTTGTAAAAATCACAAACTGACAGACAGACGGATAACGGTGTGATATACAGGTACACGGTTTGTACACACGACATTTTTTGTTTGTTTTAACCCAAGGTATGACCTCCAGATGTTTGCCTGGCTACTTACGTGACACCCTGTAGATTTCTTTAAGTCACATTTGACGCTTTATTTCTTAGTAATTCACCAGGAAGTGTACTAAGACTTAAAGGAATTAATTAAAAGGAAACTGCCGAAATAGTCAAAAAAGCAAAGTGGTTTACCATCATCAGTTGGTGTTCAATCAGTCAGCCACATGAACGTAATCTCGTGATTGTTCCAAAATCATGCCAAGCACACCTAAGATTTTCGTAATTATTGTTCAGGCGTTTTGTAGAATGAGCTTACAGACCTGAGAGACCAACCGCGTGGCCTGATTTAAACTGGAAGGAAATGAACTTTCAATTAAAATGGAAATAGTATATGAGAAAATACTGTACTGTCAATGTCGCTGTTGATAATCAATAATTTAGTAGTTAAATATGCCTCTACGAAACAATGACATGCTATTGGTATGAATATTTTTTTATAACTTCTCGTTTTTATCGATCTGTGTTTATTTTTTTTAGTTTTAAGCGTGCAGTGATATTTCATGTGCACATATATTCAAGAGCTCAACGTGTTGAACACTTTTACTGACAAATGTATGCACATTAATACACTTTTCGGCACTAGTGGCGTAGTGCTGTAACCCAGCTACATGGAGACAAAAGTTTGAGTAGATTGCAGGCGATAGGTTCTATGCTCGGTCTTCTTGAAACTTAACATTAGAGAAGTCTGGGGTGTCTGTGTTGTTGGAACTCTGGGTCCGGATGTTGTGTGGGGAGAGAACTGAGTATCAGACTGGCTGGATCAACTGGTGAGCCAACTCACATGTACTGTGTACTACTGCGTACTTCTGTTGTTGAGTAGTGCTCTCGTATGGATAATGGCGTACATACTAAAGGAATTTATGTTCAACTTAATAGGATCATGAGAGATATGAGTGTCAATCTCATGGCAACTTCACGTCCTTAACTTCCGTGCTGTGCCATATAGCTCCTCCAGAGGTAAGACGTCAGGAGACACTAATTAAAGAATTCAATAAGATTTTGAATGCCCCTCAACTCTCCATTAAACAGGGTCTCCCACGTCAGAATGTTAGCTTAAAATCTCGTAACCCACATTTAAGTGCTGCCCAATACTAGTGTTCCATTGCGTGGAACACTTGATGAACGAAATAAGTTCCTTATCGTCTATCCGTCAAAACCTGTAGGTGGGATGAACCTACCTTCCTCGTAGGAAGTGGACACTGTTGAATCGGTTCCGAACTGGCGAAGGAAGTTGTAACAACTGGAAATATAAATGGGGATCGACACTAGATCAGTCATGTGATTGCGGGGAGTCTATCCAAACAATTGATCAAATAGTTGCTGAATGCCATCAACGCTCTTTTACGGAGGGGAGGGGTTAGCTAACACGACTAAAATCAGTGAAGCAGGTTTTAAATGCCTTAGTGGATTGGATTTGGCTTTGTAACAGGAGATCACTTTATATTTTTACTAATATAAACTTTTGAAACTTTTTCAAATACGCAACAGTTTTTTTATTATTAAATTGTAATAAACGGTAGCTAACAGCAAACGATTCATAATATATGTATTAGCTGAATATCAGACAAACTTTACGTGGTTTTGATTCAACTTAAAAAATTTAGGTCCCTTAGTTACCCTGACTATTTATATGGAAAAAAGGAACATTGGAGGCTGTTTCTACCTCTTAAATTTTGAGAAATCTTTTTATAGTAGGTCTGTTTGATACAAAAGCTCACTTTCCTCCACATTTCATCAAAATCTATTCTGAGGTCCCGGAAATTTCAGGACGAGTAAGTACATCGTTTTTTTAATACGCTTATTATTTTATGTAAAATAATTAACTAATTTTCTGTTTCTGGACGATTGTTATTCGTAAAAAGATGTTAAACGCACGTTTTGTAGATATTGACACTCAGTAGTGCAGTTTAACGTGTTAGGGTGGTTGCCAGAGGGGGTGGCAAGTGGATGGAGGGATGATGTATTAGCTAATTTGTAAGCTGTGAAGCAGCGTGTACATAATACAGGGACACAATTGGCCCGGCAACAACGGCATATCGTACAACACAAACGCCTCTCAGTGAATGGCCTCCAAGATTTTTATTGTTTAGAAAAATTCCGTAAAATAAATGTTTCAACGTTTAGATATTTATTTTTATTGCGATTTTACACATTTAAATTGTTTTTTAATTGGGCCTAAAATTGTACAAAACTGGATTTCAAATATTAGTGTCTTTTTTCTATTCGCTTAGTTATTTTCTCTGTTAAATTAAAGATATTTTGGAATAGTAGTGATTCGTCACCTGTTCTGTTGCCATGAAAATTAAATATATGTAAAAAAGATTGTGTGTATTCATATCACAGAGATAAGACGTACAGAAATAGAGGTCACTTTATTATAACACCTCAGTGGTAATTATAAACATATTATAACCAACGCACTTATTTATACATATGCAGATATAAGTAATCCACTTTTTCTTGAGGTTTTAGCAGGATAAGGGAGGGACTGACAAGGTGCTGGCCTTCCATTACTTAGCAAGGTGGAGAAATTATACTCGATACACCAATTGGAGGCACATTTAGTGCACTATTTGATGCGTCCTCTGTTTCTTTCCTCTCTTTTTCCATATTTAGATAGAATGTTTAGCAATATTATTTTATAATAAAAGATCTTAGTTTATAAAGATCTCCTCCATCTTGAAAGTTCCTTGATAATTAGTATCTTTCAAGAACTAACCTGCCGTAATAAAGGTAGACCTGTACATTTCTCAGTAATCCGATTTTGTGGACCAAATCAAAATTAGTTTACCTATATAGTATTAAAAAAAAAAACGTACAATAATAATTAGAGATTATCTCCGACGTGGACCAGAATGGTCTGTGTTTGGGTCACTGTCACACAAAGCATTTTTATTATTTGTATTACAAATAATTCAAAAATATTATAATAACTAAACATATAGGAAACTACCATAAAATATGTTTTATGTACTTAATAAGAGGACCAAACATAATTAATTACACATATGATTTAAACTGGATGAGCCTGAAATATATATATATATATATATATATATCAAAATGTATTCACATACATGTATTGTTATTGCGTTCGCAGATGTTAGTCATCTGCGTGTAGTAGAGTGCCTAAATTGTTTAAGAATGCGGAGTGCAATTCTTAAGATTCTAGTCCCCAACTAACCTAACGGCAAGTACTTCAACCGTCAAATAAAATTCACGAACGTTACTGCTTCTCATCCGAAGTTACGAGTGATTTTTAAAGAAATAAAATATGAAAATAAATTCATAAATATTAAGTACATTCCCCAATTGTCCCTGTTGATATCATCTATTTGAAATTCTGCGATCAAATTGATTTGAATTTCTAGTTGATAATAAAGTTGATGATTTCAAATAAAAGAGCCCCGAAAACAATATTGTTTATCTGGATTACAAAAATGATTATATGTTTATCCTTATATTACTAATAGATAGATTTTCTCCCAAAAGTCAGTGGAATCAGCACCAAATTCCCTCAACAAGACATGCGAACGCAATAAGGAAAACTCGGGATGTCAGCGTCCAATATCATTAAGCTTGTTTTGGTTGTCATCTGTTATTAAATAGCTCGTCTATTTGAAAAATCGTTCATTCGAGGGGTTAACCCTTGATTATATTATTACTTAAAAATAGATTTCTCACGTAATAGTATTTGTGTCAGTATTTTGGTTAGTTAGTTTGCTACTACAGTTGGTTTAAATTGCATTACATTTACACGGGACTACACTAGCGCTCCACGATGGAACACTAAAACAGCTGATAATTGATGATATAACATTTTTCATTTGATTTGATTGATTTAAAAGTCTTAACCCTCACCTTAATGGCAGTTATCAGATGACCCAGCCTTTTAAGAGCCTTTAGGAAAAGTTGATAGAAGTAGGGCAGGGTGGGGAAACTTTACTAAAAACATTTATTCTTACTGATCAGGTAATTGAAAATGATTAAATTTACCGGGACATTTCTAAATTACCTGTATTTCACCAGTAAGAACGTTTTGACAAGGAGTTGATATTACTTAATGAATTACTTTAAATTATTATGGTTTATGGCTTATACTGTATAATAAGTATAACGGAAAACTTTCAACACGCTCGGCCTACGACTCAGTTTACTTTCGTCACTTGAGCCTACACGGTGCCTTGTTCGTTTGACAGCATTTGCCTTGTAATGTAAGGAAATTTCATTTTTTTTCTTTTATAGTCAGATAGAAGTTTGCTAGTGAAAGTCAAACATAGTAGATCAGTGTTGTTTTACGACAGCCTGTATGCAGAAGAGTAGCAAATATTCCCTGAGGGAGTTACCTATAAAACTCCAACCGTGTTATAGTTATATAATCCATAATTTAGTGCAATACGTTAATTATTTTTATTCATTTACGTGTGGAGTTAACATCTGCGAAGATAATTCCTGATAACACGTACGCTGTATTTGTGGTTGGTCATTACTACCACACGTGTATTGAAAATTGGGTGTGTATTCATCACCGTACGTGTATAGTCATCATCTAGGAGAGTCATCATCACTCTACGTGTACTGGAGGGAGAGTGAGTCATTACTACCACACGTTTATTGGAGGGTGGGTGGGTCATCACCACTCTACGCGTACTGTAGAGTGGGTGAGTCATTACTCTATGTGTACTGGAAGGTGGGTGGTTCATTGCCACCGTACGTGTATTGGAGGGTGGGTAAGTCGTTACCACTCTACGCGTAATGGAGGCTAGGTGAATCATCATCACTTTACATGTACTATAGGGTGGGTGAGTCATCACTCTATGTGTTCTGTAGAGTGGGTGAGTCATCACTCTATGTGTACTGGAGGCGGGGTAGGTCATCGATCTACATGTACTGGAGGGTGGTTGAGTCATCACTCTACATGCACTAGTGGGTGGGTGAGTCATCACTCTATGTTTACTGGAGGCTGGGTATGTCATCGATCTACATGTACTGGAGGGTGGTTGAGTCATCACTCTACATGCACTAGTGGGTGGGTGAGTCATCACTCTACATGCACTAGTGGGTGGGTGAGTCATCACTCTACATGTACTGGAGGGTGGGTGAGTCATCACTTTACGTGTACTGGAGGGTGGGTGAGTCATCACTTTACGTGTACTGGAGGGTGGGTGAGTCATCACTCTACATGTACTGGAGGGTGGGTGAGTCATCACTTTACGTGTACTGGAGGGTGGGTGGTTCATTGCCACCGGTCGTGTACGGTGATTTAAGTAACTTTTTAAAGAGGCATGACTAATAAATATTTTTTTTAATACGTTATTGATACAATTTGGTCATGAACTCGAAATAACATGTTTAAGATAGTATATATAGTTAGAGTAAATTATGGTTATTAGCAATAAAAACCATATTATAAAGCAATATGGTTATTAGCAATAATAAGCAATGATACAAAGTTTATTGTGTTATAGTACAGTGGTAAAACACGACCATCTGGTGACAAAAGTTTATATTGCGCAAGTTACAAGAGTTGACACTGCTTTAACTACATTGAACTTTAACAAAATGGTACAATTAGCTCCATAGTCTAATAAAGTGCAGTGTTTTGTCAATACATGTTTTCGTCTATGACGTTTTATCAATTGATAGTTCATGATTTCAACACCAGAACATGAATTTAATGTTAATTTATTTAGTATTTATGTAGTGTTTAATTGGCCATTACTTGTATAGTTAAGCTTAGTGGTGGTTATTTTTGCACGATACGTTAATAGTATACGAGGACTCCTTAAAATTCGTTCCATTGTAGCTTTAACATAAAAAAGGTTTTTGATATAGAAGTTTGTTTTTTGTCAATTTTTTTCAAATTTAGGTCCTTTAACTTAATATTTACAGATACTGCACAAATGCTAAGTACTCTTCAATATTCACTTATAAAAGCTTCTCGTTTTATGGATTTTTAGAATCACGAGATAAATAATACTTATATTCTATTTTGTTAAAATTCGGCACTAGTAGTGCAGTGCTGTAACCCATCTACTTAGGAACAAAGTATGGAGCAGATTTTAGGCATTGGTTCTATGCTCGGTGCTCTTAATACCGACACGGGGTCCACTCAATGGTTCCCATCAAGGTGGATACTACTAGAGAAGTCTAGGGTGTCTTTGTTTGATGGCAGTCAAGGTTCATATATTGTGTAGGGAAGAGAACTAAGTCAAGTTTGTCATTAGCTTAAAATTAGACCATTTCTACGTGGTTCGGATTCCAAATAAAGCTGTAGGCCCCTTAATTGTCTTGGCTGTAGGGCTATTAATAAATAGCTCTTTCTGAAGAACAATCGACCTTCTTCTACACTCATTCACCACTCATATTCACACGTATCTTGACGATCGGCGTCTTACTAATGAATAATGATTATTTTAGTAAACAAGTCAATGATAGTTAATTATAATTTATAAAATAAAACTTCTTCTAAAATGCGCTAAATAACTTCAAACGTATATCGTACATTTCAAATCAGGTTAGGACAGCCAACACATAATGTATTAGACTTTCATCTGTGTGTCAACGAGATCTGCACGTTTATGTTCGCCACATACGATCCGTTAGATGGATAGCCGTAAACCTAGAGCTGCCTGATATTGTGGCCACTTGTCAGACAAGGATAAAATATTAGCCTCGCTGGGCCTGTGGCCAGAGTTGACGCTCTCTCTCGTCCCATGCCCGAACTACACAATATATTATCTATATTTAGACTGGGGAACTTAAAAACAAAATTTATAAATTATATTTATAAGGTGCTAATAAACGACTTAACTATTACTTATTTTATATGAGGTAAAAAATTAGGCTGGATAGAAAATATGACACAATTTTATTTATTTTCGAGTTTTTTTAAAAGCCTACTACTATCTAATAGTTTACTGAAATTATTCGTTTTAATTTTATGAATTTTTACAGACTCTTTTTTTAATATTATTATGCATCTATCCTAGTTATTTTTATTATGTATACACTTTTTTGGGATATCTCATTGTATTCCCCATAATCCCTAATCTTACAAAGCTATTGTAAAACTTCTTGGACGAAAATATTTAGAACGAAAGATGAACCTTGTTGACTCCATTGAATTATTAAACCGTACAATTGCTTTGGATTTTAAACATTTAGTTGAATCTGATTTAAATATAAACTAAGATAATCCTGAAATAAGAAGGACTAATAGATAAAACCCTTTAGTATATTACTTGGAGATAGATATATTATATAATATGAATATTTGTGCCAGTAATTTATTTAGTTAGTGAGGTCTGCCACTACAGCTGGTTTAAATTGCATTCCATTTACATGGGAATACACTAGTGCTTCACTACTGAACCACAAAACAGCTGATAATATGAAACAAATAATTTTATTAGTGGATGGAAACCTATATGTTTGTATATAATAGATGCAATCATCAATGATAAAACCTATCCACATCAAAAGCATGTCTCGTATATCAGAAGGTTCCAATAGAATCCTTATCAAATATGAATCTTTCCTTTAAGGATGTGGGATGTATGCATAAAATATTATTCTGGATACATATTGTATTAAAGTAGTATTTAGTGAAACGATCACAATTTCAGTGTAATTGATATCCTAATAAAAACATATTTTTTACTCTGACCGATCCACCCACCCACCCTGAAGACACATATGACTGACGTGACCCACCCACCCATGCAGACACATACGACTGACGTGGCCCACCCACCTATCTGTGCAGACACATGCGACTGACGTGACAAACCCATCCATATGACATTTATGAATAGCATTAGCTTGTCCTTCACTCAATATTTATAATTTAAACCCGTATGAAAGCAAAATATAAGGTGTGTTGTGTGAAATAAAATGAGATAGCTCCATAAAATATGAGATGAAGTTGAAAATTCTTTGAGTACTAAGATGGGAACTTCATAATTACGATGATCGACGTTAAAAGGGTTAAAGTTTCTGTTTTAATATGGCTTCAACAGTGGTCTTTTGATATAAATGTATTTTCCGAAAGAACACTTACTGAAAGAAAGAAACCTTAGCTGCTGCAAAGAAACTTTTATTTCTGGCGGACTGGAATGATGAGAAATTCTGTTGACCTCCAGCCTGGTGTCAGGCCATTTCGAAACTATTGTCCTTAAGACCAATGTTACATTATTTCTAATTAAGTAAGAAATCTAGATCCACTGGTAGTCCTTTTAAGCGTTTGTCTATTTGCAGATTTTAACAGCTTAAACTTTTACATATCTCTGAATGTAGCTTTATGTAGATTACTTATTGGAGTTTTCAATTTGTAGTATTTTCAGAAAATTTTTGAAATTATAATGATTTTAAGGACGCGTATCATTAAAATTAAACAAATATATTAAGATCAAAAAATGATTTTTTGGGAAGCAATTTGAAAATTGGGCGAGTTTGTGACTGAGCTGTCAAGGGGTGCCACATTTTTTAGCTTGATTTAGAGATATCGGAGGTTGACTGGAAGTTTTTATCAGTAATATCCACCTTGTACAGCATTAGTTCCTACCAACCTTTGCTCTCTCTGATAAGTTCCCCGCACAGATCAATAATATATGGGGAGTGGATATAGTAAGGATAAAATGGAGATTGCTCTCTATATTTAAAAAATACTCTTTTTAAATAAAAAATCTATTAAAATACCTAAAAAATTACCCATGAAACATAATTTCATCGGAAAAATAAGTAAAAAATCATCCATCCGTTTAACATTGAGTTTATGGAGAATATATCCAGGATGACCAATCACAATCACTCCAGTCTTCCTTAAACTCTTCTTCCATATTTCTATTCATAAATGTTTAACTTCTATGAAATACAATTGTGAAACTAATGCAAGTATGTAGGTACCGGATCAATCTGTGGTCCTGGCACGCTGCCACGCTACCCTCGCCGTGCTCAGTGTACCCTCAGTGTCACCTTTCCTCCCCTGCCAGGACCCAGCTCTTGACCGCCTCACGTGTAAGTAATATATTGTCATCTGACAGCTCCTGAATTTACAGTATCATCCTTTCTGTGTCTGATAGCGAAATATTCATGTGGGGTAGAGTAATGTAGACATGATAATGAAAACGCTAATTTAAATTTTAATTTCACTTATCTTGACAGTATGGTTATTGAACTTAATGTCTTTACTATTCGGCAGAAAATACCATAATTCAATAAATAATGTTATTTGTATCATCTCATATTTTTATCTTTACTGTTAACGGTATCTGTCTTGGAAATAATTCATTAACTTAAATCATACGTTTTTTCTTAGAGTAAATTTGTTGGGAAACTTCCGCAGTAAATTTTACTTGCTTTACTTTCTGAAGACTTCACTTACACTTCATTCAAAATATTTACAAATTGACTCTTGTCTTTCTCATATATTTATGCCCTTGACATTTGGTTTCAAGGTATACAACTGATTTGAAGTTTGAAAAAGAATGCAATCAATCTATAAATAATTTCATTATGATAAAAACTTATGAGTACTGTGCAGTAAAGTAGAGCGTGGAGTAGAAAGTAGAGTGTAGATAGTAGAGTAGAGAAGAGAGGGAAGTAGAGAGTAAGATAGGTAGTAAAGTAAAGTAGAAAGAAGAGAGAAGATCATAGAGTAGAAAGTACAGTAGAGAGGAGAGTAAAGTACAGAGTAGAATAGATGAAATGGAAATTGGCATTATTATATTATGCGGGGTTAGAACTATTAAGTCCTCTCTTCCACTCAACCAACAAAAATAACATTTAAAAAAATTATATTAAATATATTAGGAAAGACAATAGTTCCTTAAATATGTTCTCATAATTCCTAGTAATGAAATCTATAACTTATATCTAACATTTTGTTCGATTAGAACAACAATACTGATACATAGAAAATATTTTAGACATAAGTAAATTAAATATTAGGTATAAATCAACACTCGTTTTCATTCATACTATACACGTACAAAAAACTCATGAACCACAACCACCGCGATTCCTACCCACCCCTACAGGTTTCGCAGAAGCAGGTCCCTCACCTCCAAACCGAAACGAGTGCGCTTATCAATGTTCCTGATATTGTCAAGAGCAAATTCCATAAGCGAAAACCAGAAATAGTAAAAGAGTTGCTAAAGAGAGTGAATAGATAGTAGAATAGAGAGCAGAGAAGCGGGTTAAGTAGAGTAGAGTAGATGGTAGAGTTGAGGGTTGAGTAGAGTAGAGTAGATAGTAGAGGGTTGAGTCGAGAGTAGAGAAGAGATTAGAGTAGATAGTACAATATGGATAGTGCGAACAGTTGAGAAGAGCCTAGAATAAATATTAGAGAGACCAAACACGCTCCTTTTTTATATTGACTTTTTTTATTTTTTAGTGTGTAGAAACACTTTGTAATCACATATTAACTACAAACACAGCAGTACTGAAGGTAGGATTTTATAAAGCATTCTAAAACTAGGATCAAAATTGTACCTGAATTGATCATTTATAACACTTTTTTTTTAATTTTTCAAAGACGATTTGATAGGGACGATGAATTTGTTCATCGATTTGTTCCCTATTCAGTAATTTAGACTGTCTCACCTAAAAATGAGATAGCCAGGTGATATTCTTGATGACTTGTTATATTCTTACTTTTACATATGAGATGCCGACACAACGTTGTGCGTATTTTAAGGCGAATATGAATGATTATATGAGTATAGAATGAGTGTAGTCTGGTCACTAACTGAGTTCAACTGTTCCTCAGAGAGGGCAATTTATTAAAGTAGAATTAAAACCAGAAGCGGATTGGAAAGCCTGCGTAGAGGTACTGTCTTCGGGGACTGTCGGAGATTCTCGACAACGTTCGGTGACAGTGTTGCCACATCGGCTCGTTCGGAACGGAGTAGCTGGTAGGCGTAGTGTAGTAGCACGGCGAATATAAACATGGGAGAATGAGTTACGGCAACACTGTATCTGTTGAAGAGTGAACTGCCCGATTGTTATTGGCTAAAGGCGGTGGCGCGCCTTCGTCCCCTCCTCCCCCTCGCTCCGAGTCTCTTCTCGGCAATCCGCTTCTGGTTTTAATTCTACTTTAATAGCCCAACAGCCAGGACAACTAAGGGACCTACAGCTTTACGTAGAATCCGAACCACATAGTGTTGGTCTGATTTTGAGCTAACTGATCTGACACTCAGTTCTCTACCCTACACAACATCCGAACCTTAACTACCATCCAACATGGACACCCAGACTTCTCTAGAAGTGTCTAAGTTGATGACAACCATTGAAGGGACACCGTGTCTGTATTAAGAGGATGGAGCCATACCTACCACCTACAATCTCTTCAACACTTTGTCCCCAAGTAGCTAGGTTTCAGTACTGCGCCACGTGTGCCGATGAATATGGAACGAGGATATCAACAAAATAGTTATGAAATAAATAAATTACTACAACCTTTTTATTTTTAAAGTAGGTCTTAGTTTTTGCAAGAATTTAATAGATTATGTATCCAGCGTGAAAACCATATCAAATCGAAATATTTCATAAGATGAAATTGTATAGCTCTTATCAACTAAAGTTCCTTACTGTTGATGCAGGTTTGAGTCCAGTCTGTCACTGAAGTCAAATTTACAATTATTTTTGTACCGATTTAGTATCAAGATTTACAAACCACTACAAAAATAATTGCAATTAGATTGGATGAGAATGTATTGAATGTAAGTAAATAATACAGTAGCGCCTTCACCAGAATTGAGGCAATTACCGCAACATACTCCTGTACCATAATCACGTTTGACGCCGTTCTATATAACGCCTTGATGAACGTAATGCAAATAAGCAGTATTTATACACTTTATAGACACATGTTAGTTGAAATCAGGTCTATATAACTAAGTACATTTTTTATTCTTTGGAAAAACACGATTTGTACAACAAAATGGAAAACCTACTTTTAATCTCTTATTATTTTACATAATATATGTTATTTATTGTGATTCAACCGACTCTTCTTACTGATCATGTGTTTTTTACGCTAAACACAAATTTGAAAATTATTTTGTTATACGCTAATTATTTCTCGAGATGACACGGGAAAAATACGAGATAGCGTGTAACAATCATGTGTGTGATGATAATAAAGCAATGACTAAACAGAAAATACGAATTAAAAAGAATATAATTTCAATAGTAGGCCGTCATCGACGCCAAAATGCTAACGACAAAATTTTGTTGAAGGTGTAGAGAATAAGATAGGACGGGTTACTTTTTGGTTTGGTTTGGATTAAAAGTGTTTGGGGTCGATAAAGAAAATAATTTATTGTAAAACTAATTATGTATTATTTGAAGTGGAAAATCACGTATTATTAAAAAAATTTTTTCACTGATTATCTAGTTATCTAGTTTTCAGTGTTATAAACAACTTCTTCTAAAGACATAACTTCGTATTTTACCTTTTTTTTAAATCATAGTTTCAGACGTACAGTGGTTTTGACCCACCCACCCACCCATACACGTACAGTGGTATTGACCCACCCGCCCGCCCATACACGTACAGTGGTATTGACCCACCCACCCACCCATACACGTACAGTGGTACTGACCCACTTGCCCACCAATACACGTATAATGGTACTGACCTACCTGCTTACACATACACATACAGTGGTACTGACCCACCCACCTAGCCATACACGTACAGTGGTACTGACCCATTTGCCCACCCATACACGTACAATGGTACTGACCCACTTGCCCACCCATACACGTATAATGGTACTGACCTACTTGCTTACACATACACATACAGTGGTACTGTGCGTGTATGGGTGGGCGGGTGGGTCAATACCACAGTGCGTGTATGGGTGGGCGAGTGAGTCAATACCACTGTACGTGTACGGGTGGGCGGATGGGTTACTTACATTGACGGGACTCTTATTCAACATTCACACTCCTCCCACCCATTATACAGTAATAAAATGGATGAACATAATACCACTGTACGTGTATGGGCAGGCAGGTGGGTCAATACCACTGTACGTGTATGGGCAGGCAGGTGGGTCAATACCACTGTGCGTGTATGGGTGGGTGGGTGGGTGGGTTTCAGAAGTATATACACATTTTACTATTACTTTATAAATGTTCTAATAGTATTCCTTTCACTATTAAAAATTGTTTTCTGTATCGGAATAAAATGGCTGACTTGCCTAATGAGTATCGTAAACACTGTTGAATGCCACTTTAACGCCAGTAATGCAATAATCCAGTGCCTTATTAATCTCGTCACTGCAGAGATGAAGGCTGACGTCGTTGTGGTGGCGGTGGCGCTGCTCTACTCAGTCAATCTTAACCTATAAAGACTTCCTTTTGCTTTAATGGGCGTTTTATGTATTTCCGTCCTAATGTTTGTCAAATCTCGCTGGTAATATTTATTTATGCATGACTGTTATGACATAAAATTAATACCATTACGCGTGTTCAGTTTAAACTTAACTGGGAAAGCATGATTTAAATGTACCTCTATTCTCTGCACTTGCACTGAAACCTTGAAACCCTTTTATTGAGTACGTTTTCTTTGCACGTGCCAACCTTCATGTCTCACTTTATAATCACATATTCCATTTTTATACGAGTTGTTATATTTGAATTCCCCTATCAAAACTGGTAATTTTTATTCATTATTTAGACGCCGATTGTAGATATATGGGTGAATATAAGGGGCGAGGGACTGTTATGAGTGTTAATCAAGTGTAGTCATTGTTACTAACTAAGGTCGACTGTTCCTTCAAACGAGCCATTTATCTATTGCCAAGGCAACTAAGGGACTTACAGCTTCACTTGGAATCGTAACCACGTAGTATTGGTTTGATTTTCAGCTAATTGACCAGCCTGAAAATCAGCTGAAAACTCAGTTCACTCCCCTAAACAGCATCCGAACACTAACTACCATCCAACATGGACACTCCCGACTTCTCTAATAGTGTCCACGTCGATGGCAACCATTAAGCAGACTCCATGTTGGTATTAAGATGACTGAGCATAAAACTTATCGCCTATAATCTACATAGCATTCTTCCCCAATTAGCTGGATTACAGCACTGCACCACTAGTACTGACAATTTATAACGTTTACTATGAGAAATTCCAATTCTAAGTTATAAGTTAAGAAGTCCTGGCATCTGTAGGCACTTTTTTGTAACTTTTTTAGAAAATTAACCGCTTTAAAACCTCGATATACATTGATTAAGACAGTCACATTTATCTATTGCATGATAATAATTAATTAGCTTGACTTCGTTTAACATTGATTAAGTACTTATTCTGTTTTAAATTACAGAATAAGTACTCCAAAACAACGTCAAGGTTTTTTTTATCAAACCTGATTCTACAAACTAAATCGCGTAATAAAGATTTTATAGTTGGTTCAAAAGATTACTTATATACATTTCATATTAATTATCTTAATATAACTTCTTAATAGTATTTTCAACTACCACAAGGTGCAATGGTAATATTGCTATGATTCTAAGTTTAGATATGATACATTAAAAAGATGGACTAGTGTGGAGTTGTTACACATATCACTATCTTAAATGGAGAATTCTCCTTTAACTAGATAATGTATGTAAGGTATATTGATATTTCAGAGTACTATAAAGAACCTCAAATAAAACAGATATTCGTGCTATGGTAAGTGCCCATCCACCATATTTTTATGGAACAACCATTACCGGACTTCCATCCTTTCGATATAGGTAACAACATAACTCCTCATCCATCCTATCTATATAGATATCAACCATAATTGTCCATCAACCTTTTCTATATACTGTAGCAGCAACCATAACTCCCCATCCATCCTCTCTAAATAAGCACCAGCCATAACTTCCTATCCACTCTCTCTATATAGGTATTAACCATAATTTCCCCATCAACCTTCTCTATATGGGAAGCAACCATAACTTCCTATCCTCCCTCTCTAAAGACGTAACAACCATAACTGCACATCCACCCTATTTAATACGTATAAACTGCTCATTCACTTTCTCTATTTAGTGTGAGCAGTGCATAGTTAAAAGGCAATTATTATACATCAATCATAATTGCCTACCAACTTACTCTATAGAAGTAGCAACTACAACTTCCCATACATCCTCTCTAAGGACGTAACAACCATAACTGCACATCCACCCTATTTAATACGTATAAACTGCTCATTCACTTTCTCTATATAGTGTGAGCAGTGCATAGTTAAAAGGCAATTATACATCAATCATAATTGCCTACCAACCTACTCTATAGAAGTAGCAACTACAACTTCCCATACATCCTCTCTAAAGACGTAACAACCATAACTGCACATCCACCCTATTTAATACGTATAAACTGCTCATTCACTTTCTCTATATAGTGTGAGCAGTGCATAGTTGAAAGGCAATTATACATCAATCATAATTGCCTACCAACCTACTCTATAGAAGTTCTATAGAAGTAGCAACTATAAGTACATCTGTATGAGTAGGGGTGGGCGGGTGGGCAGTACCACTGTACATGTAGGAGCGGGTGGGTGGGTCAGTACCACTGTACATGTAGGAGCGGGTGGGTGGGTCAGTACCACTGTACATGTAGGAGCGGGTGGGTGGGTCAGTACCACTGTACGTGTAGCCTCTTGAGTATTTTTTGTAGTACCTTTATTACATTTATGGAGAATATCTAGGTTTATTTATACTCTATATTTATGAACACATACAGTGTCTAATACTATTTATTGTCCCCCTCATACTCCTCCCATACATCCTCTCTAAAGACGTAACAACCATAACTGCACATCCACCCTATTTAATACGTATAAACTGCTCATTCACTTTCTCTATATAGTGTGAGTAGTGCATAGTTAAAAGGCAATTATACATCAATCATAATTGCCTTTCAACCCAATCTATAGAAGTAGCAACTACAACTTCCCATACATCCTCTCTAAAGACGTAACAACCATAACTGCCCATCTACATTTTCTATATTTTGCATGTATTTTCGATGGAGGGATAAAGATCAGGCACCAATTACAAATGAGTTGTATCGCAAGGCCAATGTTGTTATGTTGAGCATGCAAACACTTTAAATGAAAAAATAGTGTTGAAAAATAATAATGAGTTTTAACTCTTTTATCAAATCTTTTATTAGTTTAAAAAACAATTTTGCCCATTTTTCTATTAAAATCAAGTTTCTTGGTTTAAAAACACTTCCCTATAAGTATAATAAGTCTTTGATTACGATTTTAAACAGCAACATCATAATTTTTAAAGTGTATATAATGAGCATGGTTAAAATTGTTTGTTTATGTTTAAGCTAAAATCTTTGTACGGTTTTACAAAAATAATTATAAACAATAAAAAATAAATAAAAACTTTAAATATTAATAATTAATGCAAACATGATAACAAATAGTAAACAGAACAAGTGTGTTAATACCACTGTACGTTTGTGGATGGGTGGGTGGGTCAATACCACTGTACGTGTATGTGCGGGTGGGCGAGTCAGTACCACTGTACGTGTATAATAACAAGGATAACAATTTTAATAAAATATATAGTAGTACAAATAATATATAAAAAACACCCACAACTATAACAAATCAATTCAATGACCTTGTCTGTTAATTCACTACCACTACTTTGGTTAGGTTATGTTAAGTTTGTTTAGGTTATGTTAGGTTTGGTTTGGTTATTTTATGTTAGGCTTGGTTAGGTTATGTTATGTTAGGCTTTTTAGGTTTAGTTATGTTATGTTAGGTTTGGTTATGTTAGGTTAACTAAAGTTATGGTTATGGTTGTGAATTAACGGTAAATATCCAAATTCAATAACTAAACATCAAAAACAATAACTAAAAATGAATAAATGATATAGAGTATTTAAGCTAGTTCCTTAGTTTCTTTGACAAACTGAACTACTTGCATTTTTACTTTAGGTTTGCTTTCATAACTTACTTTACTATCAAAATACTCAATATTTATAAATTACTTGTTACCAATTAAGGCAAGGTAACTAGTCAATAATAATATGAAAAAAATAGCTGGATGTCAAGCATGTAAAATAATAAGAAGTGACTGGTTAACTAGGATAATTAAACGGTTCAGTATTAATATCTCTTTACTGGAATTGTCTCAGACATTCAATTGTTAATTGTTCAATTCAATTGTTCAATTGTTCAAGTGGATAAATGTAGGTGATTATTATCAATATATGTTTTGATAGTGACATTTAAGCGGTCACGTCACGCCCCACGTATATACTCTTGAAAACAAGATTACTCTAACAATAAATTAAAAGTTATATTTAACGTATCTATATTTGTTATGCTAGAATGTCGTAACTCCATGGTTACGAGGAACTCTGTAATAGTGGGGGCCACTTGAAGTAGGCGCGCTAGTACCAGGTGCAGTTTGGTACCATATAATCATAATTACTAGTGTAATATCGGACAGCCGCGCAGTGATGACGGCTCGGCTGCGCTCGGCACGGCCCGGCCGCCCCATCAGCCTGCTCTGCACATCAGTCCCGCACTTAACCTCGCTCTCGTTACATGTCTTTCTTTCTCGTCCGTTCGTGTCCTTGTTTTCACGGTGTTCGTTGCTTAGTGTGTTTGTAGTTAATTTTGACTTTGACGCTCTTTAGAAAAAAATTAGTTTTGTATTGTACTTGTGAACTAAATTTTACGTGTTGTCCGCCATTTATGATCGTAATTTTATTCTAACGCTCTAGACCTCTACTTCACAAACACGTTATTTTTAAGTGTTAACTAGATCATAATTATATACACTGCAATAGAAATTATTAAAGATTTAAACAAGTATGAGACATTTTCATTTGGTAATCTATACTTACCTACTGTGGAATATTTTTAAACTATTAGTGGTATTTAGGATTTAAAACACAAAAATAAAGACAATAATTTATAAATTGTATACTAACATTTCAATTTACATCTGAAGTACGAGTGACAGTTTGTGTTCCAATGGTTATCCTTTAGGTGAGCCCATACAAAGAATTAAATATAAGTATATAAATCATATTAGGTAATTTCATTAAAATAATTGAACGTGAAATTCCTTCGAATCAATATTTTGTCACGTAACTTTCCTGCGCCACTACAGTCAAAAGGTTGTTCTCTTGACCTCGCTGCCAATTAAAAGTGTAAAGTCTAATCCAATTAACTAGTACTCATTTTAAGCAACGTGTTTTTTTAAAGTTGTCTTCTGATCTAAGCCAGATTTTATTTCTCCTCTTATAAAATATACTAATGAAGTTATTTATAATCTCAACTTAAATTAAGCGCAGTAAAATTGTTTAAATAACTTCCTTGAGATCTACAAGAGTAGTAGTTAAGAAAGCTTACATTTAATCAACACTTATAAAAATACGATATTAATTTTTATCAGATCCTAATAAAATGTAAACATACCTTACAATCATAGAGTTAGCCAATGGAGATGTAAACAGCACCCATTATATTTTAAGAACTCTATATCCAAAGTCAATTTTAACGAATTCTAGTCTTTCCAGTTCGTGTAAGGACTTATTCCATTTGTGTGTGATAAGTTTTGAAGACATTTCTAAGTGTGGGAACCAAAAGCAATGTACGGCCTAAGATGTAGCCATTAGTGTCTTAGCCATGTCTCAAATAATGTTGTGCTCGCTGGCGGGCGACTCCAACGTGAATGTCAGCGACACGAATAACAATCGTAACAACAATGCGTCAGAGGAGGACGACATCTTCCCTGTACCTACCATCTACCGGTGAGTAAAGCATGAAGTAAATAAACCTCGTCATAACTCTCTCAGAGGAGGAATACTTCTCAATACATATAGTTTACAAGTAAGTGAGGCATATTTAAGAACTAGTCAACTAAAAAACATTAATAAAGTCATCAATAAAACAATGCCCAGACGACGATCGCATCGCTTCAACACTGTCATTTACTGGTTAATTATGCATGTAGAGCAACTAGGGCAATTGAAATGTAAGGGAAACACAAAAGACTGCCTTATGCCAAAACTACAACCTACGCATACATAACACACACCTGTAAGTGACGTGGGGGTGCCAATCATTACTATCTTAGAGGAGGACCAGATCCTCAACATACCTACCATTTACCGGTGACTTACGTGGGTGTAGCATCAGTCACTTACAACACTGCCTTAGAGGAGGACCAATTCCTCAACATACCTACCATTTACCGATGATTTACGTGGGTGTAGCATCAGTCACTTACAACACTGCCTTAGAGGAGGACCACTTCCTCAACATACCTACCATTTACCGATGATTTACGTGTCACTTACAATTACTTACTTACCGATAAAGCATCAGTCACTTACAACACTGCCTTAGAGGAGGACCACTTCCTCAACATACCTACCATTTACCGGTGACTTACGTGGGTGTAGCATCAGTCACTTACAACAATGCCTTAGAGGAGGACCAATTCCTCAACATACCTACCATTTACCGGTGACTTACGTGGGTGTAGCATAAGTCACTTACAATACTGCCTTAGAGGAGGACCAGATCCTCACAACATTTACCACTTACCAGTGAGTGATGTAGGTGTAACAATCAGTCACTTACAATACTGCCTTAGAGGAGGACCAGATCCTCACAACATTTACCACTTACCAGTGAGTGAAGTAGGTGTAACAATCAGTTACTTACAACACTGCCTTAGAGGAGGACCAGATCCTCACAACATTTACCACTTACCAGTGAGTGAAGTAGGTGTAACAATCAGTCACTTACAACACTGCTTTAGAGGAGGACCAGATCCTCACAACATTTACCACTTACCAGTGAGTGATGTAGGTGTAACAATCAGTCACTTACAATACTGCCTTAGAGGAGGACCAGATCTTCACAACATTTACCACTTACCAGTGAGTGAAGTAGGTGTAACAATCAGTCACTTACAACACTGCTTTAGAGGAGGACCAGATCCTCACAACATTAACCACTTACCAGTGAGTGAAATAGGTGTAACAATCAGTCACTTACAACACTGCTTTAGAGGAGGACCAGATCCTCACAACATTTACCACTTACCAGTGAGTGAAGTAGGTGTAACAATCAGTCACTTACAACACTGCTTTATAGGAGAACCACTTCTTCAACATACCTACCATTTACCGGTGACGTAGTGGGTGTAGCATCAATCACTTACAACACTGCCTTAGAGGAGGATCTCACCCTCCCAATACCTACCATTTACCAGTCTGTTACGTAGGTGTAGCGTCAGTCACTTACAATACTGTCTCGGAGGAGAACCACTTCCTCACCACTCCTAAAGGTAACGGCTTTTTTTCATTGGATAACTTGAATGTGTGGTTGAAAAATTAAATGTTGTTTGGATATGTCGGACAACGAAAGGGAAGAAAATCATGAGACTAAAAAAAGGCAAGGATATTTACTAAAGTATCTGATTTCTAGACCGTCTTTAACAATTTAGAATGATATTCCTGCACTGTCTTATATTGTTACTTATCCTTAAATGCACAGGAGTAATGTGTTACAGTAATTTAATGACTAACCGTCATTCAAGGGTTCAGGGTGATGGTCTTACACCCTCCGTCACACGTCGATGGCCAATATTGTTTATTGCTGCTTTGAACGGATTTGGGACGAAGTCTAATTTTAGGTTGGACCGTTTCAACAGTCTTACTTAACCTACTTCATGGATGGTTTTGTTTATATTGGAAGCTAATGTATTGTTTTAAGTCTTAAGGTTTTCCAAAATCTAAACTTAACTTCAGTATATATCGTATGATCCCAATCTATGCATGAAAACACTATTTTTATGGATAAAAGAAACTAATCCACTCATTAAAATAATCAATTAAATTAATCATATTGTAGCACGTTTTGAAATAACCAAAACCTACTAATCGAAAGTTTATCAAGAGTTTAACTAACCTTATCAACCTTAAGTCAATTAATTGAATCATCTTAAAATAGTTATATCATCTAATAATTAAATAATATATAGTAATTTTCATTAGTTTGCGGTCGATTTATATAAAATTATAAGTATCGTTTGGCTCTTAGAGGGATAGATACCCGTTTATATAAAGACACAATTTTATTTAACTACAAATTCGAGAAAATTTTTGCTTTAAAACCTTATCCTACAAACGGTATAACACAAAACTTAAAAACTCAGGTGTGGTGGGGGAACTTCATAGCCACATCGGAAATCAAACCCGTTCGACTGCTATTCGTATATTTGTTATGGTCGATGTTAGGCACTGTTCATATTTCCCTACCTTTGTAATTGATCATTTAAATTCCTGCTTTGATGAGTACATGTTTATTTAGTATACTGTGTATTACTTTCATCGTATATGAATACTGTAGTCCCTCTTGATATTTTATGAGTTGATTATTTATTTTTATCCAATTGCGTGAAAAATAAAAGTATTTTTATATTCGCGTTTGTAAATGCATTAAACTATACAAAGACCGCTTGGATAATTAGCTTTTCAACCTAATTGTGCGAGTGAGATACAAATAACACAGAGTGCTACTACTCTTCCTAAATTTTGTAATCACATTTAAAAATTGTTATGGCAACCAGAGTGGTAGGTCGTGTGCCCCGCCCAATTCACGTCATTGGTTGGTTTTATTAACACCAACGAATCAAGCTTAGAATGATTACATTAGATCATTATTTAGTATTTAATCAACAGTGAATTAATAATAACATTAACAAAATAAATAATAATTTAAACTATTATTAAAGCATTTAATTAGACAAACTGTTACGGAAGTTGAAAACTTGATAGCGGAAGTTAGTCAAGCACTTGAAGTAAAGCAGCCTAGCGGTGAAAAGATCCCCCTCTGCCGCTGGAACCCCTACATGGGCTAAATATAACATGCAGGGTGTTTTATACTTGTCTCAACTGTACCATCCATCCATATCAATTTATAATAACTATATTTAACGTATAGGTACATTTTTAAAATCCAGATTCTATTAAATATTAAAAACTCTACGGTCTTAATTCCAACATTTCCCTCTTTTTAACAACGGAAATAAAAGTAGAGAAGGCTTTATTCAATGTAGGAACTGTTCCAAGAAATCAACGCTTATTGGTATATGAACTTTGACGGTTTTCTACTAAACAAACGTGGTTTGAGACGTTACAGACAAACATAAAGTCCTGTAATCCGTATGAGAGCAAACGCAGTATACATATGACATAAAGTATACATATACTGCGGAAGGCCACAGTGTTACAGTCGGACCCTGAATTCGTTAAAAGGTCACGTCGATCCAAGGAGGGACCACAGGGGATGGAATACGTTACACTCTTAAAAATGACCTATCTCAGAATTGTTCTATTTTTATATTACATAATGACAACTGAAACATTAAAATAATAAGTATTTTAATTCACACCAATGTGACAATAATTAATTGAAATATTTGTTTGTTAATCATATTAATGTCTAATATCGATCGTTATATATATCGTGTGTTCCAAACTTGATCTTTTCTTAAAAATATTAAAGACTCTTGTATTTAATTTGAGATTTATTAATTATTATTTTAATTGTTTGATTACTGTCAGCACTAGTAGTGGCAGTAATTCAGTTACTTGGGGCCAAAGTGTTGAGGAAATCGAAAACGATACGTTCTATGTTCAAACATCTTAAAACTGACACGGTGACTGCTCAAAAGTTCTCATCAACCTGGTGGTGGGTGGGAGGACCTTTACTACTGCATGTGTATGGGTGGGTGAGAGGGCGTTGTTACTGAAATACAAGAAGGATAGTGTTGACCCACCCACGAATATACGTACAGTGGTATTGACTCAACCAGCCTTAAACGTTTGGTGATATTGACCCACTCACCCACCCATACTCGTTGGTTATGTTAAACCACTCTTACAAGTTGGGTGGTGTTGACTTATCCTCACCCTCATACCCATACACGTTGGGTGATATTGCATAACCTTCTCACCCATACACGTAAGATTTTATTGACTAACCCTCACATCCATACACGTAGGGTGGAATAGCCTCAACCTCACCCATACACGTAGAGTGGTATTGAATCACCCTCCCACCTATACACGTAGGGTAGAATTGTCTAGAGATAAGTCTGGAGTATCCATTTTGGGTGATAGTCAGGCCTTGGGTGTTGTGTAAGGGAGATAACTGTTTATCAAGCTTGTTAGTTAGGCTTGTCAGACCTTAGTAACAACGACTACATCAGCACATTTACTAGCTTCTCATTTTTGCCCAAATTAAAAAATTAATAAAATTTAATCTAACTACAGTAAAAGAAAATAGTATCCCAAGATATCTAAGAGAATTTTCGAATTTAGTTTGCCTGATAATATTTACAATTAATTAATACTAGTGTTGATTTGAACATGCTGATGATACATGCAATAATGCTCCAGTAATTTCGATACCAACCAATTCTTGGTTTTGGAATGTTGATCAATGGACGCGAGGTAAGTGTTCAAGCTATAATGACTACTAGGCCGTAACTAGTATTGACTACTAGCTCAATGACTACTACCTCTAACTAGTATTGACTACTAGCTCTAACTAGTATTTACTACTAGCTCTAGCTAGTATTAACTACTAGCTCATTGACTAATAGCTCGTAACTAGTATTGACTACTAGCTCTAACTAGTATTGACTACTAGCTCAATGACTAATAGCTCGTAACTAGTATTTACTAATAGCTCGTAACTAGTATTAACTACTAGCTCGTAACTAGTATTGACTACTAGTTCAATGACTACTAGGTCGTAACTAGTATTGACTACTAGGTCGTAACTAGTATTGACTACTAGCTCAATGACTACTAGGTCGTAACTAGTATTGACTACTAGCTCTAACTAGTATTGACTACTAGCTCATTGACTAATAGCTCGTAACTAGTATTGAATACTAGCTCAATGACTACTAGGTCGTAACTAGTATTGACTACTAGCTCAATGACTAATAGCTCGTAACTAGTATTGACTAATAGCTCGTAACTGGTATTGACTACTAGGTCGTAACTAGTATTGACTACTAGCTCAATGACTACTAGGTCGTAAGTAGTATTGACTACTAACTCAATGACTACTAGGTCGTAACTAGTATGGACTACTAGCTCAATGACTACTAGGTCGTAACTAGTATTGACTACTAGCTCTAACTAGTATTGACTACTAGCTCTAACTAGTATTGACTACTAGCTCAATGACTAATAGCTCGTAACTAGTATTTACTAATAGCTCGTAACTAGTATTAACTACTAGCTCGTAACTAGTATTGACTACTAGCTCAATGACTACTAGGTCGTAACAAGTATTGACTACTAGCTCAATGACTACTAGGTCATAACTAGTATTGACTACTAGCTCAATGACTACTAGGTCGTAACTAGTATTGACTACTAATTCAATGACTACTAGGTCGTAACTAGTACTGACTACTATCTCAATGACTACTAGGTCGTAACTAGTATTGACTACTAGCTCAATGACTACTGATCGTATTTGAGTAACTCTTAACATCACTCTGTGAAAAACTAAGGCAGTGACCGTTAAAAATACAATGTAAGTTTATTTTATATTCTGTTTATAAGTAACGCTCAAAGTCAGAATGCCTAAAAACCACTCAGTCAATGGCCCTAACTTAAAAAAATTTAGACGCTATAAAGTTAACATACCTAATAATATCGTTTCACAATCGTCACTCGATACACTAGATTAGAATAGAATAGAATAGAATAGAATATTTTTATTCACGAAATATTACATGCAGTGGCCCTGCTAAGTGAGAACTCACTTATCAGCAGGATCCAGAAATTACATATTTTATACATTACATTTAGAAATAAAAAAAAAAAAACAGTATAATATTAAAGAATATACAGTAATGAAAACAATACATATCAGTGTGTATAGTAGTGGCAGATGGTGGGTATTAAAACTTAACTAGTTAACAATAGAAGTGGCATTAATAAATCTTAAGAACTATTGTACATTTGGATGTGTAAAGAGTATCAAATCTTACTCTATGGCAACGACAGCTGATGCCCCCCCTCCGCAGCGACCACAGCTGTTAAGCAAGCCTGTCACCACGGGAGCGGGAGCAGCCAGCAGCAGCGTCACGTTGTTTACTACATAACCAATAACAGACTCAAAGATTAAAAATCAAGAATCCTAAAGAGAAATCACAAGAGATATTATTCGTTTGCATTATTTTCAATTGCCTTTGCCCATTTGTGTTATATGTGTTCAGTGTTTGTGTGTTAACCAGTGTCAAATTAACGAATGTGATGTGATGGGTTGGTGTTAATAATGGTTCATCCTTGGTGGGCTTTCATGGCTTGTGTTACTAACTTATATCTTAACACCATTAACCAGATAACTACTTTTTAATCAACCTCAGTGCAGTTTTACATGTCATAAAAAACGCTAACATATTTTAATCATTGCCTTCTAACAGATATTTAACACTAGGGGAGATCTACTCTAGCATGGATATTCAAGGTAAGCATGGGACACCAGCTAACTTTAGCTTCAAGAAAACATATTCCAACGAGATCTTTCATAAGGTTTGTAGGCTACACATAAAAGATTTATTAAAAATATGGTGTAGACTAAGTAGGTAACAACTGTAAAGCCTTAGAAAGTACAGGATGTCATCATATTTAAAGCATAATAGGCCTACTGTGAAGGGCCATTTATGCAACTACAGAGGCAATAACAATAAAACTATAAGTTAAAAACAAAAATCAACAGTGTTTATACAATGTAAATGCACAAAGAAATATTGGGTCTTAGTACAGACCTGGAAAGTGGCTGTGAGTGGGCATAAACAAGCCAATAACAAGATAACAATAAATATTACAATTGGAAATAGACTATAAACTTAAGAGATTAAAATAAAATTACTAATTTTAGATTATGAAAAGGGGAAGAAATTAAAATAATAAACTTACTAACACTTACAACGCATTCCCCATTCAACAGTAGACTATAGGGCCTATTCCTTTTTTTTTTTTTTTTTTTTTTTTTTTTTTTTTTTTTTTTTTATTGTTTATTTTATTTAAAAATATAATATTTTGTCAATTTTTTTTATTTCTATTAGACACATTTTAGTTGGACACATTATTAAACACATTAAAGTGTAGTTTGAAAAGTAATAAAATTGAAAGTAAAAGGCAGGGAAGATCATTATCCATCCTCTGTGTGGTTCGAAGCAAGCAAAGATAGACCCGAGCTAAATTCACATTTATGTCCGTCAGGGCCCACCACGAATTCTCATTAAGTCCTATCGAACTAGACCATGAAAAATAGTTAATGATGTTGAATATATTAGTAATATTAACCTAATTAGTTTTTTTAATATATATGTATATATATTTGTTTATGAATGAAAATGTTTTATAAGAAGTAAAAATATTTTAAATCTAATTTGAACTGTATCAAATTGTTTAGGTATAATTTGGTGATAGCAAATATTTGTTTTATACAAAGTATGATGCTGCTAATAAAACTCGTCAAGTTTGTGCGTATTCACGTATGTCCGTATGTGTGAATGTACGAGTTCATGTTCCTACGTACACAGGAGGGAACAAAATGTAAACGCTTTAACAACAATGGTATTTTTTTCATTGATAATTTGATAATTTTTTATAATTGTGTTCTATAATGCATAATTTTTTATCAGAATAATTTACTTGAAACCATTAAATAGCGGAGAAATAATTTATTCAAATTAGTAACTTTGAAATTCAAATGACCGCTACTCGGGAATAGATAAACCTTTCGAAGTCCGGTTTGCACAATTAATTTCTCTTGAATAAACCTTTCATTTGATACCAAACTCAACTCTTCGTGGTCCATCCCCCTGAAAAGATGAATTGTCACTAAGAGCATCAAAAAGTATGTTCTTTATAACCATGAGCATATACAAGATGTGAAAGCGTTTCCATATATTTTTTCCACCTTGTATATTAGAAACATGATTGTATCAGTTTGGCCAGTTCGATAATATTTTTATTCTGGAAGTTCAAGGTCTCGGTCGGCACACCAACCGTGTTGGTTAGTTGGCCCAGGGATCATTGTAATGCCCCTTCTCCCACATCCAAGGAGGTCTGGCGCCGATCCAGGTCGCTCGCAGCCGCGCCCGGTTATTCTTGCACCTGGCAGTTGTGGGAAACAAACCATTTATTTTTACCAGTTAGGTGTCACGTAAGTGTTGGCGTGCAGTCTGAAATGCCACTCAAACCCCCCTCCATTCCCGACTCATTTAAGTGGTTCATAGTTCTAACAGCAAAGGAAAACGTTTGGTCTTGACAACAGAGTGGAGTACATTCGGACTTTTGTAATTATTCTTTTATTTATTTATTAATAAGACGCCGATCGTCAAGATATGGGCGAATATGGATTTCGAATGAATGTGATGAGTGTAGATGAGCGAATGTAGTCATTGTTACAAACTAAGGCCGACTATTCCTTAGAAAGTGTCATTAATTAATAGCCCAATGACAAATGAACAGCCGGTGATTATCAGCTGATCCTTCTCAAAATGTATTGACTCTGATTGGGATCGAACTGAGAACCTTTAGCACATGAAGCTGGGATTGAACCAACTACGCTACCGACAAATTTCTTTCATACGGTGTGGAAGAAAAGTCCCGGAATGGCTTAAAAATGTCTTAACAACTACAGATAAAGCAATAAAACAATAACACTGCTGTAATTATTATTTGAATCAATTAATTTATGCACCTATTAATCTACTTTTTGAAGTAACTACCATTTTTCTATCATAGCAGGGGGATAGCCCGTAGGGTGTCAGAAGAAAGTCTTAAATTAAAGCATAGGTCGAGTAATATATCAAATTAAAGGCCTTTAGTAGAATATAAACCCCTAAATCTGACGTCAAAAGGTTCGCTCTTTAAAAAATTACGCTGGTGTAAAGTTTTAAAAAGTTACAAAGAAGGTCTTGTTTTATACTTTTTATTATTCTTTTCTTAGCTCAAGTTGGGAGTTAAACTTTGTTGATGACTACTGGGCCTAAGAAAGAGTTTTTAGGGTAGTTAGTGGCCCTTCACTTCCAATGGAGGATGGTCCACTAGGAGTTCGACCGAATATTTAAAGGTTAATCTAGTACAAAATGACAGATGTCCAAAGACTTTCTTAGTTGTAGTAAGTACATTATGTTAGTGGCCACAATTCAAGTGCACTAATAAATCAAAGAGAAATGCTGCTGTATGCATCATGCTTTCGTACAAATATACATAATGAAGTTATTTATGAACAATGGTTAGACATTCATTGGTTAACATTTACTCTAAAAATAGTTGGTATGTAAACATAACATTTTTCAATAAAATCTTCAGTTCACTATACCTGTATCTTATAATATTAGGTAAAAACTTCTTGTTTAAAATTCACCATAAAAACCTACTAAATTATTGCATTTTTATTATTAATTTGAATTTCTTAAACTGTAGATTAAGATTTTTTAAATATACCATTTAGATTTCAATTTTAGTTTCTATACTTAAAATCTTAAAATCATATTTAATAGAAAACAGGCTTTGCTTCGGATAGTCCACTAGTAATAACTAACAGACCAAATTACACAGTTTCTGTCTTCTATGTTGTATAGTTTCTGTCTCTATTGAAGTCTTCTACTGAAGATAATTTTCTTTGTCACTTTTCTTCTCTTAAAATACGTATGACTCGATATTTAGCACTCATAAAAGTCCGTATTAAAATTACGATTAATATATTTATAAATTCACCAATGAAGAGCAACTCAACCAATGTTCGTAGGTTTGATTTAAAATTGAAGTTCTTTTGAAGATATTTTATATTTTAGTTTTTATTCTATTTCGTTTTTATTTTCATGTGAACCCATAATTTCAATTAAATTTAGGAATTAGGACTTTCTTATTATTGCCGTATTTATACTTAATTTATTAAATGGGTAAGCAAATATTGTATTATTTTTAATATTAACATTAAATATAAAAAATGGTATGGATGTATTATTAATTTTATTTTATATATAGTCAATTTTGTTTTTACTATACAGTATATTTACTATAAAACCCATTACTGAGTTTAAGATTATCGTCAGCATGATCTTAGTGATATTTCAGTAAATACGCCTCTAGTCAAAAGATAACATGACCACATTTTATTAACTTTTGTACTATTGTTTTTTATATATATATATATATATATACTTTTATATATTTTTTTATGTACATAACAATTAACTTTTGTACTTAAATCACTTTCACTATCGGTCACAAAATAGAAGTTTAAGGATATAAACTAGGCCTATGAGTAATTAACTATTTAGTGCAAATTGTAGTTGTGTACTGAACTTAAATATAATTCTCGATATTCTAAAATCACAAAACTCATATCAACGTATGATCCACCTTTAATAGTCCTACAGTGTTGACACAACAAGCTCAATATCATAATGCCGCACAGTTGATGCAGCACGTTGTAGACCGCTGATTATAAGATTGTTTACGTAAACTATGAGGTTGCAGACTTCTCAGAGGTGATGGCTTTGCAGATTGGGAAGCAGTCTACAGCCTAAATACTAATTTACGCAAAACTTATCCTTTAGTTAGTTTGCCATAAGGAGAAATTGAAGGCGTTGATCAGTACAATTCCATTATAATCTAGTGGAGCTTAAACCCTCTCTGTACCTCCACCTAAACTACCTGTACTATTAAAAGTTTTTAACTATTAAAAGTTGTTTCTTTTAATGATTTGTTCTTTTTAATGATAAAACGCAACCCATGATTTGGAATGAAAATGACAAACAAAACATATATATATAACACATTTTATAATTGTTAACATTTATTACTACTGTTTACACGATTTTAACGACATTTATGTTCAGGTTTGTTGTTGAAATAAACCTCCCTTAACATTTCTTACAACATTCTGTACTCTTTTGTAAATTTCTGGACACCTTTTTCAAAGTTTGCTCAAAACCATATTTCTAACCTCAACTTAATGACATTGCACGAAACCCAAATAAAGAAAACAACAATGCAACAGTGTAAATCAGCTGATATCCAAGGAAGTAGAATAACCAGGACTACCAACCTATGAACATTTTACTATCTTGAACCTTCATTTTCTTTACTTATAAATAGGGCTGTGTTTTAAAAGAAACACTCTGTATATAAATAATAATGTGCCTATCATATATAGTCTATCGTATGGATAGAATCAAACATTTTACATAAGTTAATATATACTTGTGATCTTTTTCATGTATAAAATGATTTCCAGCTATGCGTTTTCCAAACAATTCAAAATAATTAAAATTTTTCTGTTTTAAAGTTTTTAACGATTTTGCTATCGTGAGAGATAAAAATAAAATAATTTTGTCACGTAGAAAACTTGGTTTTTACCGAAAACTGGGAGAGATCAGTTTGTACAAAAAATTTATTCAATATTCAGAGAAATATTTTTATTTGAATCCTTTTAATTCTGAACACTACAGTATAGGTTTTACGGTAAGATTTTTTTACCACTTTTCATGATTGTAAATCTAAAATAACCAAAGTTGTTAAATATTTTCACAAGAATTCTAGATTTCCTCTTAAGTCAGGTGTCAGGCCTGCCTGCCTACCCTCCAACTAAAATGTATGCAAATCTATTTGTAGTTATAACTGATTGTATTATCAGTGTCAATATGATCACTAAGTGCGATTCACTTTGAGAAAATTGAACCGCCATATCACGATATACAATTGTTGTTGTTGAGAAACGTTTTTCAAAATTGTATTCAGTGTAAAAAATATTTAAGGTTGTGAAAATAGATTTTCTGTTTTTTTTCGGTAACGCGCGTGATTTTCTAGGAATAAAGAGTATTTCATGTAAAAATATAACAAATTCTATACACATTTTAGAGAAGGTTTTCGTATTTCATTAGGTGAGTAGACAGTGCTTAAGTACCGAATAATACAAAACGATATGCCTTTATACTCATGTTAGAGACACTTTCTTGAAAATGTATTAGGTCGTATATCACAAGTTAATCTAGTTTGTGTTCCGAAATGTCCCTGCCCAGTAAATGTTCTGTGAAGGGCGCGTGAAGAGGGAGGGTCGATCCATATGTAAATGAGCATAATGTAGTCAGATTGCAGAAAAGATGCCTTTTTGCATAACTTTGCCACCTCTGAAGTAGTCACTTTTCTGGCACAGAGTACTCAAAAACACTTTAATGGAGTGCTTTTAATACAATAATTGAGTAAAAATAAATAAAAGTCCTTAATCACTTCGAGTATATCAACAATCTATTTTATTAGGCTTAAATTTAATGGAATTAGTCAAAACTGTAAAAACATGAGAAAAGTTTAAGGCATTTTGCATAACAAAATAAAATTAAATAATCAAAAACAATGAAGTTCTTGTTAGTGATCCTTATAAATCAACGTAATAAATGTTGATTGTCAATCATAAACTACCAAAAATTTGTTGAATAATTTTTAAATGATAAGGTAAATGTTTTGTAAAATTGTTACAACATTATTTCTAGTGAAAAATGTTTTCTGTATTTTTGTATATATCGATCCATACTGCTTTTTCATGCGTCAATTCTAGTTCATGGTTTTATCACTTCCTATGATAGTTAATTATTTTGCAAATATTGTCTTCTTTTAATATCAGTTCGCCTCATAAAGAGTGTCAAACTCTGATCATTAATAGAGTGTGCAGTTAAAATGATTTCTTCTTGCTCTTAAACAAAGCAAAGGCTATCACTAAGGTTAAGGCAGGCCAACAACGTTATTACTCTATCACAAATATTTGGCTAAGTTTGTCGATTAGTATAGATAGACTGAATGATTACATGTAGCTTCAGACTTATTGTTTTAGAAAAAAAGATATTTGTTGCATTTTTAAACTTTTCAATTATATTTCTGAGTTTTGAAAGACACATTTTTAAATTTGAAGTGTGTAACATTTAGTATCAATGCAAAGTTTAAAAATTGCCATTTAACTAATCTTCCTTTTTTTGGTACTATCACGTTAGGAAAAATTGTTTAAGGGTTGTACAAAAGACAACCGACAAGTTTGTACAGTCTCTTTTTTATGTCAAGGATGTAGATATAATAAATAATAAAAAATAGTTTTTGTAAAATATTAACTAACAAGTGAATTTAATTATCTTATTTATATGTTGATTATACGATCAACGATTAAAGGCAAAGTCAACTGTGCATAATATTAAGCAATATGTTATTTAATAAAGTTCTACACTATAAGCTATTCAGCGAGAGTTGAGAGTGAGGCTCCTCCTAGACTGTCCTAGTCTCAAGGCTACTAGCCAATAAGAACATGGTGTTCACGTGAACCCTTGATTTACAACAAGACTAATTCATTGGAATTCCCATTCGCCAATCAGTTATTCATATTCTGGAAGTCGGTAATGGTAAGGTTAGGTTAGGTTAGGTTAGGTTCTCATACGTTCTGCTTCGTATCGTGAACACGTGAATGCCTGTGAAAATCGTAACAATAAGTAGATACGCAAGCGCAGTGTCTGAGCTACTGTAAATAAATGTACACACGACGGTTTCACTTGATATAGTGTAATCAAAAATGACACCCAGGCCGACTCACTGGGCTATAGTGCGGTGTTGGCACACGAAACGTGCAGGGGTGTCTCCGGTTACTTACAATGATATAATGTAAACGCACGTTTCAGCTCAAATAGTTAATACAACTATTTATAGTTCTCTCTTATGAATGTCTTCACAAATGACTTTCACAAAAATTGTCCTGAGCTTTACAATTCCGTGAGAGCTTTGAGACCTAGCAACCCCTTGAGGGTGGTTCCGGAACACCGGCGTGTTCTCATCTTGATTTCTTCTATAGGGCGGGGGTGTAAATGATTTAAAGTTTTATTGCTGTCACAAACGAACCTATATTGCGTAATTATAATAAATAACTATTTTCAATACGTATGCAGATATTCATTTCAGCCATGACATAAGACACCAATATGTTTTAATAATAATTACTTACAGCTCTTCTATAAAAAGTTCTAGTACAAATATATCAGGACAATTATAATGCTCTTTGCCTGACAAAGGCAAATTGGCCGTTTTGATTATTTTCCATCTATGATTGTAAAATATATTATTTAAAAATATAGAATAAAAAACGGACATTGATGTAAATATAGACCACTAAGTTTTACAAATAATAGATTTGTCTTCCAACTATGTACATTTTCAATCATATATACCAGGACTTTAAGACGGTACCACAAGCGTTTTAGAGAAGACAAGTACGTTAAAAAGCCCTCTACCTCCGAGTCTGAAAATAACAACACTTTTTGAGCGTGCTTGGCTCTCAGATAAGTTGAACTATGATGAACATACGTACTCCAGCCAAGGAAAAGATAGTCAAAGACGTTTATCGGGTTTAAATACAAATATTTTTAAATCCTTTGGACTGTGGGCCTATGACCTGTAGGTGTGACCAGGGATCAATAAGCCTGCTGGCTTCTACCTAATGATTTCCTTGGTTGTATTAACTGTCGTCATTGAAATATAAATATATGTGGACTGTGGGGCAAAGAACTGCAGTTGTGGCCAGGCATCAATAAGCCTGCTAGCTTCTACCTAATGATTTCCTTGGTTGTATTAACTGTCGTCATTGAAATATAAATATATGTGGACTGTGGGGCTAAGAACTGTAGGTGTGACCAGGGATCAATAAGCCTGCTGGCTTCCACCTAACCATTTCCTTGGTTGTATTAACTGTCGTCATTGAAATATAAATATATGTGGACTGTGGGGCTAAGAACTGTAGGTGTGACCAGGGATCAATAAGCCTGCTGGCTTCTACCTAATGATTTCCTTGGTTGTATTAACTGTCGTCATTGAAATATAAATATATGTGGACTGTGGGGCTGTGAACTGCAGTTGTGGCCAGGGATCAATAAGCCTCCTGGCTTCTACCTAATGATTTCCTTGGTTGTATTAACTGTCGTCATTGAAATATAAATATCTGTGGACTGTGGGGCTGTGAACTGCAGTTGTGGCCAGGGATCAATAAGCCTGCTGGCTTCTACCTAATGATTTCCTTGGTTGTATTAACTGTTGTCATTGAAATATAAATATATGTGGACTGTGGGGCTGTGAACTGCAGTTGTGGCCAGGGATCAATAAGCCTGCTGGCTTCTACGTAATGATTTCCTTGGTTGTATTAACTGTCGTCATTGAAATATAAATATATGTGGACTGTGGGGCTAAGAACTGCAAGTATGGCCAGGGATCAATAAGCCTGCTGGCTTCTACCTTATGATTTCCTTGGTTGTATTAACTGTCGTCATTGAAATATAAATATATGTGGACTGTGGGGCTGTGAACTGCAGTTGTGGCCAAGGATCAATAAGCCTGCTGGCTTCTACCTAATTATTTCCTTGGTTGTATTAACTGTCGTCATTGAAATATAAATATATGTGGACTGTGGAGCTGTGAACTGCAAGTGTGGCCAGGGATCAATAAGCCTGCTGGCTTCTACCTAATGATTTCCTTGGTTGTATTAACTGTCGTCATTGAAATATAAATATATGTGGACTGTGGAGCTGTGAACTGCAGGTGTGGCCAGGAATCAATAAGCCTGCTGGCTTCTACCTAATGATTTCCTTGGTTGTATTAACTGTCATCATTGAAATATAAATATATGTGGACTGTGGGGCTGTGAACTGCAGGTGTGGCCAGGGATCAATAAGCCTGCTGGCTTCCCCCTTTCCTTGACTGTCGGGATTAAAATACAAATACATACTGATATTGGTGCTATGAAAGGTACATGTTTCAGGCGATCAGTAGACCTGCTAATCTTCCACTAATGATTTCCTTAGCTTATTGGTTGAAATACGTATCTATTGAATTCCTGTGGACCCTATTGTTATGTTCTGCAGGTGTTGCAGACGATCAATATGCCTACTTGTCCCCCCACTAATGAATTCATTGGCTTTATCGGTTGAAATACGTATCTATTGAATTCCGTGGACTCTATGGTTATGTTCTGCAGGTGTTGCAGACGATCAATCGGCCTACTCGTCCCCCACTAATGAATTCATTGGCTTTATCGGTTGAAATACGTATCTATTGAATTCCTGTAAACTCTATTGTTATGTTCTGCAGGTGTTGCAGACGATCAATATGCCTACTTGTCCCCCCACTAATGAATTCATTGGCTTTATCGGTTGAAATACGTATCTATTGAATTCCTGTGGACTCTATGGTTATGTTCTGCAGGTGTTGCAGTCGATCAATATGCCTACTTATCCCCCCACTAATGAATTCGTTGGCCTTATTGGTTGAAATACGTATCTATTGAATTCCTGTGGACTCTATTGTTATGTTCTGCAGGTGTTGCAGACGATCAATATGCCTACTTATCCCCCCACTAATGAATTCGTTGGCCTTATTGGTTGAAATACGTATCTATTGAATTCCTGTGGAGCCTATTGTTATGTTCTGCAGGTGTTGCAGACGATCAATATGCCTACTTGTCCCCCCACTAACGAACTCATTGGCTTTATTGGTTGAAATACGTATCTATTGAATTCCGTGGACTCTATGGTTATGTTCTGCAGGTGTTGCAGTCGATCAATATGCCTACTTGTCCCCCCACTAACGAACTCATTGGCTTTATTGGTTGAAATACGTATCTATTGAATTCCTGTGGACTCTATTGTTATGTTCTGCAGGTGTTGCAGACGATGAATATGCCTCCACTCTATTTTTACTGCTCATAGACCTAATCTTTTATTGATTATTTGTTAAGTCTATTGTCAGCCCTTTTTTTGTTTCAGTTTATTGGTGGTTTTATGTTCATCGCCATTTCATGTACTCTGAAAATGAGTTAAGGTTTTTTAATATAAACAAGCCACGTGATTTTAAACTACGACAAACGTTTGCCTTTTAGTTCTATGTGACAGGAGAGTATTCGCCATGATTACATTTACAATTAGATTTCTCTTGTAGTAGGAATAATTTGTTTAGTTAGTGTGTTCTGCTACGAAAGCTGGTTTAAACTGCATTACATTTAAAAGGACTACATAATGGACTACTAAACAGCTGATAATTTAAGACACGACATTTAACATGGAATGAGTAATCTATCTTTGTGCTTATATTAGTAAAATATTACCATACAAAAATTGAGTGTTTTATTTTATTAATTCAAAGTAGTTAATAATTGAGATTAATTTGATATTTTATTAAAAATAGTTGATTTTTAAACAGTTGATAAATACTCTTATCAATTAAATCGCATCAATGTTCAACATGTAAAACAATTTTTTTTAGAGTATTATCTGTTAAAAGTTGATAATTAACAAACTGAACGTGTAATTGGTCTGTAGCAGGTATACGATGCGACACCCTTTGTTTGGGAACAAAGCTATTCTGGTAGATGAGTTGTGAACAATGATTGATCATAATCTATTGTCCTGCAGCAGCCACCCGGGGCCCTGAACCACCCTCTGTAATCCCGTCACTTCACTTGACAACCCTCCTAACTCTTTTGTTCTCATTTTGCAGTTGTTCAAATACATTTACGCATGTAGCTTTGAGGATTATCACTATTGGGGAAAAGATATGATCTTATCTCACCGACAGTCTAAATTATGTAAGTAGATACTGTAATAATCTTCTGGTATTCAATTCTACGATTCAATTGGGAGGGTCCATTTCTTTATTACAAATACTAAACGTATAATACAAGATAACGAGGAAATTAACAAAGACATAGCGACCTAGTGTTGTAACCCAGTTACATATGATAGCCCTCACTGCCCTGATTGTTGCACTCCAAGAAATTGACGAAAAACAATCGGATAGTGTCAATACTACCCACCCACCCATAATTTACAGTGGTATTGATCCATCCACCTACCCATACATGTACAGTGGTATTGACCCACCCGCCCACCCATACATGAACAGTAGTATTGACCCACCCGCCCACCCATACAGGTACAGTGGTATTGATTGATCCACCACCTACCTATACAGGTACAGCGGTATTGACCTACCCACCCACCTATACAGGTACAGTGGTATTGACCTACCCGCCCACCTATACAGGTACAGTGGTATTGATCCATCCACCTACCCATACATGTACAGTGGTATTGACCCACCCGCCCACCCATACAGGTACAGTGGTATTGATCCACCACCTACCTATACAGGTACAGTGGTATTGACCTACCCACCCACCTATACAGGTACAGTGGTATTGACCTACCCGCCCACCTATACAGGTACAGTGGTATTGACTCACCCGCCCACCCTCACAGCTACACTGCTATTGATCCACCACCTACCCATACAGGTACAGTGGTATTGATCCACCACCTACCCATACAAGTACAGCGATATTGACCCACACACCCACCTATACGGAAACAGTGGTATTGTGGAGATTTCAGGCAAAAGGTTCAGTGCTCAGTCATCTGAACGATTTTCATCGGAATTAGCATTGAGAAAGTTTATAATATTGTACATATAAGATGGTTAGGACGATGTGCAGAGGAGATAACTGAGTCTTATGCTTGTCGAAAACCAGAAAGTAAAAAACAATACACGTGGTTTAGATTCCACGACAATCTGAATTTTAGCTTTTGTTGTGAGGCTATTCATAAATTACCACTACTCAAGATTAGTCAACCGAAATGCGTCCTCGAAGGACTGCCGATGTGCCAACCATGAATCGCTTAATTTGCCTTTTTTTAAGTGGGCAAAATTATTTTATGTGCTCATACGCATTTAAATCAGACATAATATACTATACTACTGTCGGCCGACATTATGTACACCCGAGTTTTAGGTTGTTTTACTAAGAATCTAGGAAAACTCCACACCATTGTTTTTCTCGTTTAATTTTACATCGTGACAAAATGAATTTTTTAATCATAGTTTGAACCGTAAAGCACCGAAATTTTAACTAGTTTTCACTGTGCATCAACTTTAAACTTTATAATTCAAAAACTCGTCATTGTATTACATTTATACGATAAAACTTATAGGAAACATTATTGTTATCTTTCAAGTGATAGAATTTTAAGTTAATGCGCAGTGAAAACTAGTTAAAATTTCGGTACTTTAAATCTTCTAACTATGATTAAAGATATATTTTTTTTAATTTTTTAAATCCGTTCGTCATTAAGTAAAGTTAAACGAGTAAAACAAATGTATTGCTGGATTTTTCATAGGCCTCTTAATTTCTTAGTAAACACCCTTCACACTCGGGTACACGTCATATCTGCACCGAAAGTATGTGACTTGTAGGCAACGTAGATCTCAAACAATCGGTGGGGCTATTGTTACACTGGCCACTAGTCTATTTATGAATGGGTTTTTAACGAATAAGTCGACCTCTATTACATCCAGCTTTCACAGGTTAGCAATACATTTGTTTACCTTAAAACCTGCAATAATATGTTGTTTATAATTTCGTATAGAAATCATATTTTAATTCATGGAGTAGCTCTTGGCTTGGTCTACATCCTGGACTTCGGAAATATTGAAGAACTGTGTTACATACACTCAAAATTGTAACCGGTACACCAGAACAAACATAGTTATCATTACTTAATAAGCCAGTTTTTTCACGACAAACTAACTGTAAATTAACCCATCAGAGTGGGTTACGTCAATATTACGTCATAGCTCATTGCTGCAAAAATACCGATAAACCTTCGCTGTTGAAACACGAAAATAATTCCAACTCCAAAGCGTTAGAATATTGAATTGCCTTGTATTTTCCAAACCTTGAATAATTTAATTATTGAGAAGAATTTACATGATTTATAAATCACTTTAATATTGAAAATACAGTTTGTATTGTTTTTAAAACAGATTTGATCGTGAAACTAAACTCAATATGACTCAAATCATAATCTAATACATTCCTATTTATTTTTTTAGTTGTTCACATTCTTCAACCAACGAGTGAGATTACAATCTGTGTAAAAAAATATAAATAATGTCACATTTTCGCGCTATTCCTGATCAGCTGTTACGCTAAATGTTCACACCCATAACCTCATTTTGATTATATGATTGCACTTAACACTCAAAAGCCAAAAGTTCGTTTTATCTATCACATTATTATTATTGAAAAATCAGTACAATTTTAATAATCTATAATATTGAAGTAAATCATTAGTAGGAGTGCAATTTATTTGGCTATCGTATATTGTTGAGTGTCTCTCCGTTGTTTCAATACCTCTGTTACAACGGCCAACACTCGAGCGGGCCCAACAGAGATAAGCCATGTTTTGTGCCATCGACCGCCGTGCTGAGTTTCTTGTTTACTAAATATGTTTTCACGAATAATTGTGTCGATTTAAATTTGACACAAATTGTGAACTTTAGACAATATTAATAATATTTATTGTATATTGACTTGAGATGTTATGTATTACAATGTTATATGAATATTAAATATTGAGTGCAACTTTAAATTAGTTGGAATGTTGTCTACGAGTAGAACAAGTGTCCATATTAGTAAAGGTATTATTCTTTTAAAGTGCTTTAAAACGTCTTCTTAAATTTTTCAAACTTTAATTCAAATTCAATAGAAAGAAGTGCTTTTAAAAGGGCATCATATACAATGCGAATTGCTGTTTCTTAAAGTTTGAAAACTTTGTTTAAATTTGGTAACTTACCTAACGTTATTATTCCAAAACTTAATATATTTTATAATAGTAAAATATATATTTGCAAAAGTATGCCGACACTTTCATTAGCATATTTAGTTATTCTGATACAATACTCCTTTATTTATTTTTGAAGCAATATAGCTTGTATGTTTATTCAAAGAAAATGTATAATATATTATACATGAATGCTAAAGATGGATAGGGATTGTAATTTCTCTCAGTTTATTTGCTAACGTAAACAACAGAATAAGGTTTAGCCGCATACCTTTTAATTAATTAATAATTAATTCTATTGTCATCCACTCATTCTTAGAGATGTTTAGATTGTTTATCAACCAAAGGATGGAAAAGCAAATATTGTTAATAAATCAGGCATCTTATGTAAGCCCAAACTGCTTACATCTTTGTTTGATAGCAGTTTAATTTCATGTTTATGTGAATGGCGAATCAACCTACATTTTAAATGTTGCTCTCTGTGCTGAAATCAGTCAGAAGAAACTTTAACTTTCGCCAACTTATATTCTTAGAATTAAGACGCCGATACATATTTGTGCATATTTTAAGGTGAATATGAATGATTACATGAATGTAGGATGTGTGCGGATGCTCTGTGTAGTCTCGTTACTATCTGAATTCGAGTGATAATCAGAAAGGGTCATTTATTAATAGCCCAATAGCCAGTGCTACTAAGGGATCTAGCTTCATATGGAATCCGAACCATGTAGTGTTGGTCTGATTTTCAGCGAATTTACAAGCGAAATTACACAGCTCTCTCCTCTTACACAACATTCGGGATCTAATTACCACTCAACATGGACACCCCAAAATTCACTAGTAATGTCTTCGTCGATGGCAACCATTGAGCGGACGCCATGTCGGTATTAAGAGGACCGAGCATAGTCCGGTATCGTCTACAATCTCCACAACACTTTGTCCCCAAGTAAATGGGTTACATCAATGCGCTACTAGTGAAGGCAATGGTAATTGATACTGCTCTCCGTCGTACGGCCTGCACCATCCATCTGATCATATAAATAACATGATAAATTTATATCATATAAATAACATTTATATGATATAAATTTATATAAACATTTAAATGGAATATAAATACAGCAGGTGGAGCAATCTAGTGAGTTTCTATAGTCAATTAATTGTTATCTATCGGACGAACTAAGCGTCCCTGCTTATAACAGCACAGCTGGCACGAGGTCAAACATTCAGCGAGCTGCCTATAGTGTGCCGTTCGTCAGTGCCTTCAGTACTGGTGAGACAATTCACGCAATACACAGATGTAGCCGAATCACGGTTATCGCCGTCACGTAAGTTATTGTTGCCCTCAGATAAACATCATATTTCCATAATGAGGCCTTAGACATATTTGTGTCTAATTTTAGGTGTATTTAACAGTAATTATTAATAAATAACACAACACAGCATTTTATAGTTAAAAGTTATATTTCAAAGACTTTAAAAACTTATCTTTGAATACTCCTGAATCATTTTAACCTGTACCATTAAACAGTGACAGAACACCTAAGATTACTTTGTTATCGAATCTCACTAGGTATGTCCGTGCAGTACGCCAAGTGGCACACAGAGACGCAGTGAGGTCGATACTTGGAAAGTTGCCCGAGAGAACAGAGCGGGCAAAACAATCTTTCATGACCTCTACCATCAAAATTGAGAGCAACATCAATGTATACTTTGTTATCGATTCTCACTAAGTTTGTCCGTGCAGGACGCCAAGTGGCACACAGAGGCGCAGTCAGTTCGATAGTTGGAAAGTTGCCCGAGAGGACAGAGCGGGCAAAACAATCCTTCATGACCTGTACCATCAAACATGAGAGCAACGTCGATATTTATTTTGACATCCATTCTCACTAAGTTTGTCCGTGCAGGACGCCAAGTGGCACACAGAGGCGTAGTGAGGTCGATAGTTTGAAAGTTGCCCGAGAGGACACAGTGGGCAAAACAATCCCTCATTAAGGTCCCTCATTATCATTAAAGATGAGAGCAATATAGGTGTTTACTTTTACATTGATTCTCACTAAGTTTGTCCATGCAGTAAGCGAAGTGGCACACAGAGGCTCAGTGGGATCGATAGTTGACAAGTTTGAGGGAGGACAGCACGGACAAAAAAATGTTCGTGACCTTCACCGGCAAATCTTGAGATACAAATTCAGCTAAACCTACAAAGGGTAATCTTTTTTCTAGATTTAAATCATAACCAAATAAAATGCTATATAACTACACTCTGATTATTTGAAAATTTTACTTGATATAGTTATATGGCAAAACAACTTAATGTATGAAAAATGTCTTGAACTGATCTGTTCAATCCTTAAACTGTTAAATGGTTATTTTTTTACTGATATACAACAGTTTTTATCGATTATTAGAATACCAATCATAGTTCGTAAAGTGGACTTTAACAAGTGTCGTAATACTGGTTATAGTCCACTTAACTCACAGTGGTTCATTAAGCCTTACATATTAATCAGGGTCCACCAACTTGTGATAGTTATACAACTTGATTACATTGAATACTTGATAGATCATCAAATCTCCTAGTATTAAACTAAAACTACTCACATCAAACTTTATCAACTTAATCTTTAGGATCTAAACAACACGTCTTGTATGAACAGCATACTAGACTCGTAAATTAACTCTACAGTTTTAATAAAGAATAAAAAAAAAAATAATAAACGAAAATATTCTGGGAAAGGTTTAGTAATCCAGTACTAATGTTGAAAATATACTAATCATAATATTTTTATTTCATTTTTTTTTAGTAAAAGCTTCACTCACCAGTTCACAGGGGCCTCAAGGCCTGTGCGTGAACTTTATTCAACGAGTGAAATATCGACCGTTGGTTCAGTGGGGATTCGAACCTTGGACAATGCCCTACGCAGTCCGAAGCCTTAGCCACTGAGCCACCACGCTTTATAAGAAGTTATAATTAAAATAATGTATGTGTTTTTGAGGGATGAGCTTATGATAAATTATAATTCTTTAAATTTGTATTTAAGGAATTTCAACTTATAAGGAAATACCAAATGTTTTGTTAACTTTTAAATACGTTAATATCTCTTGAATTTATATTTTCCTATCTTATTTTTGTATTTGTATAATATTTAGAGTAATAGGGGCTTTACCATGTACAGTGTGGTGTTTTTGTGTATGTATATTGTATAGTAGGTTTTCTTTCGGTCTCTAACTAATATAGTTATACAAAAATGAGACAGATATTATGTTCATGACAGTATTAATGTTCATCATATGACTTGGTCTAGCCAGCCACCTAAAAGAAAAAATATATAAAACCTAATGAAAGATTTACAATTTTATTACGAAATGCTTTTAACTTAGTAAATATTGATCGAAAGTGACCGCGCTAAGTCTACACAAGCATTGAACGCCTGCTTCCCCAATTTACTGATGACTAACCAATCCTCCCTCGAAGAACGTAATGAGCAGTCATTTACTATATCATCAATGTTTTTCATTTATTTTCCTCATTTATAATCCTCTCTTATATTTCAAGTAGTTGAATTCTCCACATCTTTGTAAAAATGACTCAACATAGTCCAATCCTTATGAGGAAGTTTCATTCCAACGTTGACAGTCTAAGGTGTTAGAGCAGAACCTTGTCTAAACGTCAAATATGTCCCAAACCAAAACCAAGTTGGTTTTTAGCTAGAATTCACTTTAAATTAACAGGAAAGCGAAGAGGTGGTTTTTGTGAAAGTCACCCAGCACGTTGGATTATAACACATTCTCAATGACAGCATTCCTGTTGTCTGGTTTTAGACCAGTCGAAACTGTTGAAGGCGCTTTCTTTCATATCTTTAACTGATAATAGATGTTTAAAAGAAAATATCTGCAGCATTTATAGATCTTTCAGCGCCTACTACGACTGTCTGGAGAAACTGCCAGGAACATTTACAATCTGATTCCATGCACTCGACAGCAATTTCTGAAATCACCTTCAGAATTGCTCATTGAGAAATCTATTAAGGCACCTCTCAAAGATGGACTACCACAAGATTTTGTTCTTGTTCTTTTTTTATTAAATATACACTGCCTATATTCCCATAATAAGTCAAGAAAGTTAGTATATGCAGACAATATTGCTCATATCCTGATATAATTATGAGGATTGATATTTTTGTTCCATAAAAACACTTTTTTGTAAATTTTAAATAATTTCTGTATTGGTTTTTTCGTGTTGGTTATTTTGTCATTGTTGCTTTTGTTTCTAAGAGGGCTATTTAAACAAATTAATTCTTTTTTTATGTGTTTAAAATTCAAATATTATTATTTTTTTATTCTTATCTAAAATAGATACTTACATTTTTTAGGAAAATACACTTATCTTGAGGGAAATAGCTACCAGTATATATACTTGTGAACAAGTTACTTTTTCTAATCAATACATGCAATAATAATAATAATGTTTATTGCATCAAACCTCAAATGAGGTATTACAATATATAATATAATAAATATAATAAAAATTGAGTTAAGTCTACATATAAATTACAATTGATTTTTTTAAAAAATCTTCAATGTTGTAAAAACACTATTCTAATAAATAGTTGCATATATTTTTTTAATTGTTTCATTTCCATATTTCTTATAAGGTAATTTATTAAACAATTTAATAGCCATAAACTAATGATTTTTTTGTGTTGTTGAGTATTTACATTGTTTAATTTTCAGTTGATTCGAATTTCTTGTGTCGTACTTATGCATATTTTTGTTTTGAGGAAATTTATGTAAGTTGTTTTTGGTGTATAATAAGCTTTTGTAAATGAATATTGAAGAAAGAGTCATTATTTTTAGTTTTTTGAATAGAGGTCTGTATGAAGTTGTAAATGGTGTTCCACAAATTAGTCAAATTGCTCTTTTTTGAATTTTAAATAATTTAACTGAATTTGAAGACAGCCCCCATAATATTATTCCATAACTCAATATGCGCATAATAAATTTGTATTAGTATATCTTCACTCACATTGTATTATAGTCTTCTTAAACAGTAGACCTTTGTTCAATTTTTTAATGGTATAATCCACATGATTATTCCAAGAAATCTTATGATCAAGGATAATTTCTAAAAATTTTATTATATTTATTTTAATGTCCAGTCTCAATTTATTTGAGTAGGTTAAATTTATGTCATGTGTTTTGTTTTGATTAAGAATTAATTTATTAGCATTGCACCAATTGATAAATTTCTTTGTAGTAAAAGAAATCACTTCTTCTAATTTCTCATAACAATTAGATGTAACCAATCCAACATCGTCAGCATATAAGAAACATTTAATATTTGTGGAGTTCATATTTTTCGGAATATCGTTTATGTAAATATTAAAAAGTAATGGACCCAAAGTAGATCCATGTGGTACGCCATATTTAATTTCTTTACCTTCTGAAAGTTGACCATTAATTTCTACAAATTGAGATCTATGTTCCAAGTATGATTTCATTAATATTAGTGAATTACTATCAAATCCAAAGTATTTTATAAGGCTATTGTTACATACATAGCCATAAAATAAAATTGTTAAGGCTCTCCTATTCAATCAACATACACTCTGTTATCGACAATTCTGTATCAGTAATTTTGACAGCCCTTAAACGAAAGAATTCTGGAACTAAAATGTTCTTGATTATTTTAAGTAATAAAATACCGAAATATATTTTATGCTCTTTCTGTTTGACCCAATAAGGGAGGAAACAAAAGCATTACTTTGTAGTACGTAACGTTATTACGCTGTTTACTCGGTGATATGAGAGCTTCTGCTGTTTGAATACGTCAATATTGAAACCAACTTTCGAGATATATCAGTTTTCAAAGTTACGTCGTGGCCGAGATTGCCTAAATGATGACAAACGATCGTAATAAAAATGGTGAGTAATGATTTGCTTCCAATAATATCCATCCGCTACCCGGAAACGTTCTAACTCTGAATAAGTTCACAGTTAAATTATTTATAGATTACAGTGATGTCTATACAATCTATTGTTTTATTTGTTTGTATTTAATATACACATTGCAAAAGTCGTTATTTTGCTTCACATAGAGGAGATTGTATTATGATCCTATTAAGTATAAATTTAAACTGTAAAGTGTGCTGCAAGTACTTATATTTTTAACATAATAAGTAATCGAACTATTTATCACCAATTAATTGATCATAAAATGAAAATATTCCTAAACAGATATTCTTATAACTGATTATTTTTACTGTCAGAAAAGCAATTTTCACGTCAACAATTTATAAAGGTCAATTTACAGTAAATAGACAGTAAGGTATTATAATTAATAATAATACTTAGTATTTGTATTGTATATAACCTCAAATGAGATAAGATAATCACATAAATTAATTGAATTTAGGTACAAATTAAAGTTTAATTTTAGATTACTCTTTAATGTTGTCTAATCGGTCTTCTAATAAGCATTGCATTTAGTTTTTTCATTGTTTCATTTTATTGTATGGTTTAATAATCATACATCGATAATTTTGTTGTGTTGTTGAAAACTTAGCCTGATGAGTTTTATGTTGATTTGAATGTCTTGTTTTATAATTCTGGATATATATTTAAATTCTGTTTTTATATCAATCTTATAAAGAGTATAAAAAGTGAAGTCTTAATAGTTAATTTCTTGAACTTAATTATTTTACATGGATAAATGTTCACATGGAGTTTTAAAAATTAATTATATTATTTATACTTCACCCTTATAACTTTTAATATGTTTAATCTGTTCTAAACCTTTTAGAAAACATTGTAGAATATGTGTAAGACCATAATCCTTTCCATTATTTGTTTCAGTTTAGAAAAATAAAAATAAACAAATAAAAGAGGATACCAACCTTATAAATAAATATGTAAATTGTTGTTATTAGCACTCAGTGTCCTATATGAAACTCGAAAAGGCGTATATACAATTATTAGAAACACGATTATGTTCACAATTTCTTAATTATGTACGCTGAATTAAACTATGTAGTCTGCAAGCTTAAGGCCTCAGCTATGTCCATTAATGTGGGATGGGAAGATGCCAGGACATTATGGATATTCCTTCCGCCTTCATGTTACGAAACATTTAATTATGCTATTTGTGGACCTAAAAGTGGATGACAAGGATTTGAAGGAAAAGGATTGCTAGCAAAAAAATATTATTTTTATAGCTTAATAACAGGCAAATATAATAAATTAAGTGACAGTCCTGCCAGTCACTGCACTCGGGCTGCTTCGGTCTCCATTTTTATTCGAGTTAAATCACATGACTATAAAAAAACTGTAAAGTAGTAATTAACTCAAATTAAAAAATGTATTTAAATGTTCACTTTTTTTCAAAATTAAGGCCGTTTTTCATAAATAGGGTTTTTTTTAAATGGAAACAGCTGTTAGATCAAAGTTGTAGAAACTTTAATTTTTAATCATAACACCTCCATCATATTTGGAATTCAAATTATTGTTTTCACATTATACAAATAAAAGAGTTAGGCATGCCTGATCGATTTACGATTGACAGAAACTTTCTCAAGTTGTGTTTACTGAGATAAATATATCGTATGGTTTTTTTGTCAACTAATATTTAATTTTTGTTCTAAGCTGTGATATATATTTGGATTAAGATCCAAAAGTCATGAAATATATAATAAAAGTGATCTCCTATCACAAAGCTAAAACCATTAAGCCATTTAAGACCTGCCTCACTTTTTCTGTTTATGCTGGCCAATCCCTCCGTAAAAGAACACAGTGGACACTCTATAATTATGTGATCCATTGTTTGGATAGATTCCTCGAAATCAAATGGCTGATTTAGTGTCAATCCTCATTTATACTTCCAGTAGTTACATCTAAACACACCAGTTCGGAAGTGAAATCATGGATTGAAATAGTGAAAATGGGTGATAAATCAGAAACGTAAATATTTTGAATCCATATTTTGAATCATATTTGGAATTTCGACTGTTTTATTAACGTGAGACATGCATGGTCCGATTTTTAATTGTTTACAATTACAAGTTTTTAAGTGCTACAATTTTGAAAATATTCAATCTAATAAAATAATATTATAATATCCTTTAAAAGAGCATAAACTTTTATAACTTCATTCACAATTTGAGCACTGGAATTATGAAATTACTCATCAATTAATGAAAATACCAAAGTGGCCGCCATATTGAAAACTAAGCATATTAGAGTATATTTGTATAGGAACATTATTATTTATTTTTACCCAATGAATCATAACCTTAAGTTTTGGAACATAGTCTGAGAACATCCGTATATTTTTTGCCTGCCGATCCAAACGCCTGTCCTTTGACTGTAACCTCGGTACGACAGTTCAATCATATTATCCCGTCAAGATAGAAATCTGTGGAGTTACTGGCAACTGACACGTAATTTATAGATACGAGATATCGAAAAAAGACGACAATACATTCCATAAACATATCTTCCAGTAACTTCTGAGTAAAGGGTCGACTTTAGAGTCACAACCAAACTTATTCTATCGATAAAACGTAAGGTAATATCAGCAGGATAGTTTAATGACAAAAACTTACATCCCGTACAAAATATGAGAAATAATAGCATTGGATTATAATGTTTGTCAACTCATTAATTTGGACTGTTTAGATGTGTTTAACTTTAATGATGATGATGATAAGCATAATTTCGTGATGCTCTTATACAATCTAATAATATAAATGATAGGTTGGCCAACAAAATTAAGTAGTTTTTGATGTTGATAATCATTTCAAAATAAGATATCATTTTACAAACTATTTTAAACCACTTAAATCAATAGTTCTATTTACGTTTTTTTTCAGTTAAATTACCAAGATAAAACATCTAATTTATTTACATTTCATGTAAATTTTTTAGCAATAAGGTAAATTCCCAAATTATATTAAATTGTTCTCTTTCCTCGACACGTCGTGGTGAGGCTGAGGGGTGGGGATTGGACAGGAGTGGGGGGGGGGTCTTGGCAATCGATGGTAAGGCCATTTGTCTGTATTCACCCTACACCAGGACCAGATATCCCTTGACCCACATCCGCTCTGGATTCTTACCCAACTTCTGTTCCGCAATCCACTTTTCCTACTTCCTGCTCTGTATTTATGGGTCACTAAGGTACAAAACAGGAAACTGTAGGACCTGCTTGGGGGAAGTGGAAACATGATAACTCACCGCATGTTTCTATTTTGAAAACTTTGTTTATAGAATAACTCCACTTAATTTCGCTACATTATTTTTATTCATGATTCATTTATCATTATCAAGACGCCGGTTGTCTAGATATGGACGAATATGAAGGGCGAATGAGTGTGATGAATGTAAATGAACAACTAATGAATGTAGCTGAAGAGTAGTCTTTGTTACTAACTAGTGTCGACTTTTCCTCAGAAAGAGCTATTTATTAATAGCCCAATACCCAGGGCAACTAAGGGACTTACAGCTTTACGTGGAATCCGAACCACGTAGTTCTATAATAATCTGATTTTCAGCTAACTGATAAGCCTGACACTCAGTTCTCTTTCCCTACACAACATCTGAACCCTTACTACCATCCAACATGGACACCTAAGAGTTCTCTAGTAGTGTCCAAGTCGATGGCAACCATTGAACGAACCGTTCAACCGATGAGAGAGGACCGGGCATCGCACCTATCGCTTAAAATCTCCTCAACTCTTTGTCCCCGAGTAGCTGGGTTACAGCACTGCGCCATCAGTGCCGACTAAATACATTCTCTAAACTGATACGTAATATAAATGTAATTATTTTTTATAACTGTTTACAAATGCAATTTAATTGAACTATCTATTTTATTAATAATATTATTAGTTTATTGCTCATTTATTATGAAAAGGTGTGGAATCGGAACATAAAGTAACGTTCTGACACATCAAAAGCTTTATATATTGTGTACAAATATCATTATAATTGTATTGTTCTATTTACAAATTAATCTTTGTCTTTTACCACAGTATAAATTCTAAGTGATTTTTATTGGTAACTCATTGTTTATAGAATAGCAATTCACTGTAGATATAATGTGCATAAATAAATTATAAAATATTGTATTCCTATTTATACTACGTTATTAAGGCCAGATACAAGACGAAAAACGACAGCAGATAGTTTGCTTATGTATACTGCATTACTAAGGCCAAAAATTATAAAACAAACGACAGAAGATAGTATTCTTATGTATACTGCAGTACTAAGGCCGGAAATTATAAAACGCACGTTAGAAGATAGTATGCTTATGTATGCTGCAATACTAAGGCAAAAAATTATAAAACATACGACAGAAGATAGTATTGTAACAATTGTTAATTGTCTCATTATAATGATTTTAGAGAATTGAGTCTAGAAAATGTTAAATATTGTAAGAACTGAGAGATTTGGGTGTTTGGTTCTTTTACCAAAAGTTTTCAATATAAATTCTCCAAGTTTTGAGAAAAATTCAGAATCTTCCCCTTTCAAATAAAAAAGTAGTTTTTTTCCCATTTAAATTAGCTAAATAACCAGTATATTCACGTTTGTTAATTTCCTGTCGAATTCATGCGACATGTTTTCTGAAGTCAACATGTTTGGTGAGCCTTACCTGTTCGGTTGTCCTGGTTTAGAGGGTTCTTATTGGTTGATTTAGCTTCTAGAGTAAGGAGGGGGTAAGTCCGTTGGTGGAAGGTTTGCGGGCTTTCGGGGAGTTGGAAGTAATCTTTTGCCGAGTGACCACGTTTGTTCTTCACGGCGATTTTTAACCGTTCGGAGTCTTGTTTTCCGGATCGGCAATTTTCCTTGTCGCTTGTGAGTGTGTGAGCGTATGTCGCGCTTTGTTTGTGGTCACGTTTTGGGTTAAAACCTCCAGGACAGCTACGTAAGTAATTTTTACAAGTTTTCTTTAGTTAGGTTTTTCAGTAGGGTTTTAGTAGATAGGGTAAGATCCACCAAGCATGCGCGGTTAAAACTTGTTCTTGTTTGTAGTCACTCTTCTAGTGACAGTTCTTGGAGTGCTTTGTTTTCTGTTTAAAAATTTTGTAGAAAGGAAAATGTTTCAAGTCACTAAAAGCTGGTTATTTATTTTTTTCAGATCTTCCGGAGGCAAATTTCAATTTTTCAAATTAAGAATTTTGAGGCAATTTTTCAAATTAAGAATTTTGAGGCAATTTTGCAATATTTTTCAATTTAAGGAAATTTTTCAATTTAAATAAATTTTTGAAATTGAGAATTTAAAGAAATTTATTGATACAGTTGGCCTAATAAAAAAAAAGGTTCTGGTCTGAAGATATTTGATTTGTTTTGATTTTTAATTTATTTGTGTTCCGTTAATTAAATAAAGAAGGATCTTTTATTTTCGTTTTTATTATTATTTGTAGAAGAAATTCAATTTTATTTTGTTGAAGTTAATAAAAAAAAAATAAAGAAACTTTTTATCATTGAAGAATTTTTATTTTAATCTCTCATTTAAGTTGTTCAACATATCAAAAATAAATAGTAGCTTAATTAAGGCTACATTAAGTGCGCAACTCTGCTAAATCAATGTTAATTTTCCCTACCATTTCCTTCAAGGAATTTAAATTTTCCTCGAGGGATGACACTTTAGCTAAAGCGGCTTCATTACTTACAAACAACCCTTTTAGACCCTTACAATACTGCTTATGTATACTGCAGTACTAAGGCCGGAAATCATAAAACATACGACAGAAGATAGTATGCTTATGTATACAGCAGTGCTAAGGCCGGAAATTATAAAACGTACGACAGAAGATAGTATGCTTATGTATACTGCAGTACTAAGGCCGGAAATTATAAAACGTACGACAGAAGATAGTATGCTTATGTATACTGCAGTACTAAGGCCGGAAATTATAAAACGTACGACAGAAGATAGTATGCTTATGTATACTGCAGTACTAAGGCCGGAAATTATAAAACGTACGACAGAAGATAGTATGCTTATGTATACTGCATTACTAAGGCCAAAAATTATAAAACATACGTCAGAAGATAGTATGCTTATGTATACTGCAGTACTAAGGCCGGAAATCATAAAACATACGACAGAAGATAGTATGCTTATGTATACTGCAGTACTAAGGCCGGAAATTATAAAACGTACGACAGAAGATAGTATGCTTATGTATACTGCAGTACTAAGGCCAAAAATTATAAAACATACGACAGAAGATAGTATGCTTATGTATACTGCAGTACTAAGGCCGGAAATTATAAAACGTACGACAGAAGATAGTATGCTTATGTATACTGCAGTACTAAGGCCGGAAATTATAAAACATACGACAGCAGATAGTTTGCTTATGTATACTGCAGTACTAAGGCCGGAAATTATAAAACGTACGACAGAAGATAGTATGCTTATGTATACTGCAGTAGTAAGGCCGGAAATTATAAAACGTACGACAGAAGATAGTATGCTTATGTATACTGCAGTACTAAGGCCGGAAATTATAAAACGGTAGACAGAAGATAGTATGTCTATGTATACTGCAGTACTAAGGCCGGAAATTATAAAACAGTAGACAGAAGATAGTATGCTTATGTATACTGCAGTACTAAGGCCGGAAATTATAAAACATACGACAGCAGATAGTTAGCTTATGTATACTGCAGTACTAAGGCCGGAAATTATAAAACATATGACAGAAGATAGTATGCTTATGTATACTGCATTACTAAGGCCGGAAATTATAAAACATATGACAGCAGATAGTTTGCTTATGTATACTGCAGTACTAAGGCCGGAAATTATAAAACATATGACAGAAGATAGTATGTTTATGTATACTGCAGTACTAAGGCCAGAAATTATAAAACGTACGACAGAAGATAGTATGCTTATGTATACTGCAGTACTAAGGCCGGAAATTATAAAACGTACGACAGAAGATAGTATGTCTATGTATACTGCAGTACTAAGGCCGGAAATTATAAAACGTACGACAGAAGATAGTATGCTTATGTATACTGGAGTACTAAGGCCGGAAATTATAAAACATACGACAGCAGATAGTTTGCTTATGGGTACTGCAGTACTAAGACCGGAAATTATAAAACATACGACAGAAGATAGTATGCTTATGTATACTGCAGTACTAAGGCCGGAAATTATAAAACATACGACAGCAGATAGTTTGCTTATGTATACTGGAGTACTAAGGCCGGAAATTATAAAACGTACGACAGAAGATAGTATGCTTATGTATACTGCAGTACTAAGGCCGGAAATTATAAAACGTACGACAGAAGATAGTATGTCTATGTATACTGCAGTACTAAGGCCGGAAATTATAAAACGTATGACAGAAGATAGTATGCTTATGTATACTGCAGTACTAAGGCCGGAAATTATAAAACATACGACAGCAGATAGTTAGCTTATGTATACTGCAGTACTAAGGCCGGAAATTATAAAACATATGACAGAAGATAGTATGCTTATGTATACTGCAGTACTAAGGCCGGAAATTATAAAACGTACGACAGAAGATAGTATGCTTATGTATACTGCAGTACTAAGACCGGAAATCATAAAACGGTAGACAGAAGATAGTATGTCTATGTATACTGTAGTACTAAGGCCAGAAATCATATAACATACGACAGAAGATAGTATGCCTATGTATACTGCAGTACTAAGGCCAGAAATCATATAACATACGACAGAAGATATTATGCCTATGTATACTGCAGTACTAAGGCTGGAAATCATAAAACAAACGACAGAAGATAGTATGTATTTTCATATTCAGTAATAAATGCAGATATTATAAAACAAGATACAGAAGATACTGTACCTATTTATATGCAATTCTAATTCCGTATATTATTAAATAAACGACATAATGCAAATGCCTTTTTATACTGCAGTACTAAGCCAAACGAAAAAACAGTATAAAACAAATAAGAGAATAAAATGTTTTTATATTTACATTATAGCAAAAACTGAAATATATTATAAAATTCAGAGACAATATCTGTCAACAGATTCACTCAAGTTAGTTTTCTTTTTATATTGCAGTGAATTAAAATGTTCTATAAAAGAGAGTTTTTGAGTCCAGCTGAAACCGATTTATTGTGTTAAGCATTTAAAGGATGAGGATTTGTTTTGTAAATTACATTGAAAGTAAATTATTACTGTATTACCGAAACATAATAGTAATCTGTCCTCTTAGTAAATTATCTTATCTATATAACAGTAAAATAATATGTTTATTACCATATTTGAAATGTGGATTACGAACACGATCATGGAGCGGCCTATGGTTATTTAGATTATAGTGTCATCATCATCATTGACAGAGTAAAGTACAACAAACGCTCAGAGAGATTCTTGAAATCTCATTAAATAACATGAAACACTCCACTGCCATTGTCGAACTTAGGAACCATGAATATTATGTAGTGGTTCGGTTTTCTACCATTAAGACTATTTTTACCCCATCAAGGTCAGGAGTTTGCTTGTTACCGCGTTATTTGCGACCACAATGTTCGTGTACAGACAGTCCCCAATTATAGTTATCGATTGACCATTGATGTGAGGCGGCGTGTGTTGTCACCCGGTCACCTAGCAACCACCTGCCTCCCCTCTCTGTCACACACCTCTCATAACCTCAACCTCGCCACTCAGATCCTTCATTAGACCAACTCGCTCGTTTTACGTGCCGCGGGCAGAATGGTCTCCTTCACGCAGACCTCGCGCCACCCTTGAGTAAGTAGTGGGGTTTATTACTTAATTGGTCAAAGACCAGACTACTAAGGGTAAAGTTGTGGTCATATAATACTGTATAGTTTTTATATATAAGTCTTAATATAATTCATTTATGGCACCTACCAAAACATTTTTTTAAGAATCGTAGAAAATAAGTAAACAGAAATAATTTTGAACTTATGACAGTATAGACTTATGTAAATACAAAATTAAGCGTAAGATGCAAATTTGAATAACTAGCAAAAAAACAAAATGATCTGCAGATTTAAATATAGGAGCAGTTTTACTAAATGTTTTTCAGGTCTCCTTTTACGGAATAGTATTTTAACTATAGCTGAAATGTTTATATATAAGAATAATTTATTCGGTTTATTTAATTTAATACATTGTTAAGTCCAAAACACTTATATTTGGTTTTCAGTTAAGCAAAGCCGATCGTGTCATATTCCATAGAAAATGTTTAATATTATAGCTGTCTCTCTTATGGAGGCTCTTGCCTGTGTCGTAGCTATTATGTATCGACACTAGTGGCGCAGTGTTGTAACCCAGCTACTTGGGGACAAATTGATGAGGAGATGGAAGACGATAGGTTCTATACTTGGTACTCTTGATACCGATATGGTGTCCACTCAGCTGTTACCACCGACGTGGACACTACTAGAGAAGTCTGGTGTGTCCATGTTGGATGGTAGTCAAGGTTCAGAAGAGAACTGAGTGTCAGGATTGTCATTTATCTTAAAATCAGACCATAACTACATAAAGATGTAGGTCCCTTAGTTGCCCTGGATATTGGGCTATTAAATAAATAGCTCTTTCTGAGGAACAGTCGACTTTTGTTAGTAACAAGGACTACACTTGTTCATCTACTCTCATCACACTTATTCGCTCTTCATATTTACTCAAGTCTTTACGATCGATGACTTACTTAATAATGAATATTAAGACAGACGCTAAAAGACCATTCTGGTGTCATCTATTTCATATAAAAATGTACATTTCATTTGTGTTCATTTATGATCCTCGGTAGCCCACATTCCAATCTCAGACGAATTAAATTCTGTCGTTCTTCATATAGTTAAACAGTTAAGTAAATAAGTTGTTCAATAGTTGCGCAGTGGCAAAATTACGCAGGGCGCTTGCTCTAATCAGTCTTATTCAAAATTATTTAGTTCTATTGTATTCCTTGAGTCAGAAACAGCTAACTACCACTCCGAACTAAAAACATTGACACATTGTATATGGAGCACCAGTATAGTTAGTCAGGCACAGCGAATCAATATCTGCAGCCGGGATAGTAACATCGTAGATCCAGTTTATGAACACAAAAAAAACATTATTTTAAAATGTCATTATTTTAAAGTCCGCTGTAAATCCATTTCAATCTCTTTACTAATTTATTCAATATTATACTGTACACTACAGTGGTATTGATCCCACAACTGTATATACTATATATATGTTTGTATATTTATCTTGACTAATTAGATATGTACATGACTCGTTCTACTATATATTTTTACTGAATAATTTTTGCTTTGATCTCAATTTAAATTCCCAACGCGACGAAATGCTTTAAGTATTTTACGTGCTATAAAAAAAACAAGCTGCATGGAAGAAAGTGGAAGCCTACAAATGCAAGTAACTTATTGTTTGTGGTAGGGTATGGAAGCCGTTCATGTTCATTGGCTAGAGTAGTAGACCTTCGAGGTCGCTATAGAAGCCTTGTAATGAAAAGAGTACAGATGTTCCACAATTTCTTGAGACTAAAGAATATACAAACAAAGGAGATTGCTAAATTAATTATCAATGGTCATTTTTATTCATTGGTAAGACGCCGATCGTCAAGATATGAGCGAATATGAAGGGCGAATGAGTGTGATGAGTGTAGATTAACGAGTGTATTTATTGTTACTAAGGTTGACTGTTCCTCAGAAAGGGCTATTTACTAATAGCCCAATAGTTATGGCAAGTAAGGGACCTACAGCTTTGCGTGGAATCCGAACCACGTAGTGTTGGTCTGGTTTTCAGCTAACTTTTAAAGCTGACACTCAGTTCACTTCCCTACACAACATCTGAACCTGGACTACCACCCAACAAGGACACCCTATACTTCTTTAGTAGTTTACCTGACGATGGCAATCTTTAATCGAACGCCGTGTTGGTATTAAAAGGACTGAGCATATAACCTACTTCCTATAAGCTCTTCAAAACTATTTCCCAAAGTAGCAGGGTTACAGCACTACGCCACTAGTACCGACAGAATAAAATAAAATAAAACAACCTGGAACAACATTTTCTTTCTCTCATAAACGTTCGAAATGTTTACATGTTGCTTAATTATATTAGTAGTTCTTCTACAAAGTTTTCCAAATAAGGGATTCTCGTTTAAAAATAATGGTCACAAACTAGTTTTATGTTTTTAACATTACACCAGTTTTTATTGTTAAGCAAAGCTACAAAGCCTCAACATTTTATTTATTCTTATTTTAAAACATGTTTAAGTTACAAGGTATTAGTAGTAGTCTATTTTAATCATTACCATAGTATAATAGTAATACACTGAGAGAAATAACTACCAGTAAATATGCACGGTCACCACGCAAACATGAACATTGCCAAAGCTCCCACGTTCATATTGTTTCTAAAATAACCCGATCATATGACTATACACTCATATCATCACATCGTATTGAACGTTGCTTATTGATGGATGTGGTATCTAAGAAAATATTTCTATTTTTTTTTTCATCCGTTCAAGTAAGACAAATTTACAAAGAAGTTTTTAATATACGACTGTATATATTTTGTACAATATTTCAAGGCTGTATTTTTAAGAATATTATTGGAATTGATTTGGTACAAATGATATAATCTGTATTATTCTTTTATATTACATTTACAAATAATATAATTCTGTTGTTCTTTAAAACTAGTAAATTTGTTAAAACTAATAATAGCTTGTTAAAATTGGTTCCATTTACGTGAACAATACAAAATATCAAATGAGTTACTGAACGTAACTAACCTCGATTGTCACGATCCTATTGTCAATATTTGGCACTATTTACACCACCTTTCTAAACACAGAACAGTATTATGCTGACTATATAAATCTAAATGAATGTAATGGTCATATTAATTAATTAATTGTTCAATTAATAAAAAAACTGTCTTGAATATTCAATTAAAACATAATTCTGTGTTTGCTGCGTAAAAGGGGTTAAGTCCAAATTTTACAATTTCGAGGAAACGGCTTTGAAAATAATGAACTTTTGTTTAGTCAGTTTTTTAAACATTATTCATCTCAAAAAGATGTTGGGACCATAATTATAATTTTAAATTATTGCTCAATATAAACTATATCATTTTTAATATTTAAAAATTATGTTGTGCCGCATTTATAATGTGAAAAAAAATTAAACATGTTTTAAATCTGGACTTAACCTCTTATACGCAAACGGTTTTTGATTAAGGGTGAAGTGACGAAAGCATTAGAATCATTTTGTTTTTTTTTTTTTTAATAATACAAACATTATTGTCATAAATCTGAATGAAATAGGACATGTTAATAATATTAACAGTTTTCCTCCTTAGTTCTTTGCTTGTCCTTTCTTCTTTTTTACTGATGTCTTCCTGACACCTTGTTCGTATGTGTTTTCATCCTCTTCACGATTGTCATCTGGGTATGTGTCAACCAAGTCAGCAGACGTCTTTAGGCTTTCATAAAATTGGTGGAACGTTGGAGAAATAAAGGGAAAAAGGTCAAGTATGTCGGATTTCTTTTTTTCAGGGATGGGGTTAGGTTTGTTGTACCGTAATCTTGGCATTAGGTTACAAATTGTTTCTTTTCCCCTTCTAGTGAAATTAATACACTGGAATGGTTGGTAAGGATCAAACAAGTTTTGAAAAAAATTACGCCTGGTGTTTTCTTTTTGTATTGCAGCCATTGCACTAACCTCCAGCTAAAAGGATTTCCTACTACGTCTTCTTTGCGTTGTTGTAGATCACCTTTTAACAACTTTGCGAAATCATAGAACTCTGTTTGTGCCATTTCCTTTACCTTGAAAGGGTTCTTTTTACCTGAGTTCTGTATCAACTGTGCCCAATCATGTGGGTGATGGATGTTTCCATTAAAGTGTTTTTTATTTTTCTCGATCAAGGCATGAGAGGTGTCACACTCCATATGAGTGTGACCTGGAACTAAAAACTTATGATTAATTTCTTCTAACGAAGGTGATTGCATTACTGCTACAATGCACATTGCAGCTACATCGGTGATCTTATTTTGACCACCACATGTGTCCGAGTACATTGTTAAGGCCTTAACTTCCGATTTTAGATCATTCATAATGAAGGTATAAAGACATGAACCAATTTCGTTTGCACCCCTTGCAGCTATCCCTTCATGCCATAAATAACAATATGTCACATCTTCATCACAGTCATATACAGTTAAGTTAAATGTCCAAAGTTGTCTTTTGTAAAATGCAACAGAGTTTTGTACCAGGGGTGTTGGAAGACACTGTTGCATGTCGAATGTTACAACTTTACAGGTGCTATCATGTTTTGATTTTTCCTTGTCTGATTTTTTGGTATCGTAGCATACTCAGCATCTTTATGATGATCTTCCAGTTTCTTAACAAATTCTTCTTTGTTTGGATCTGCTGTAATTTTTATTTGGAGTGATATACTATCACATTTTGGGCATGTATCAATTTTAGGCTTTTTAATTTTTAGATTAAAGCTGTTAAATTCATCACAAAACTTGCGATAAGATACAGGCTTTGAATTTTCCTCAATCAATGTGCTTTTATACTCTTCGTAGATATACGTTATTGTTAAATGGAGTGAGACAAACTTTTTCCCACAATCTCTTCTAGAGTAATGACTCTCATAGGCAGGAATTTTACCAAGGAACTCCCTTACTGCAGAAATGGTAGTCTCAGGTAAACAAATTTTTTTAAAGTTTCCTCTTTGATCCCATTGAACTATCCCACTACAATTTGCTCGTTTTTTCTGTACAATATTTTCAATAGTTTTTTACTCTCTCCAAAAATCTTTATAAACAACTTTTACAAACTACAGATTTTATCCCCTGATATTCAATGTTGTACTTAATACTTATTTGTCTAAAGTGGTTGTTACCATCTTCATTCCTTGATCTATTTCTTTTTTTATTTTGTAATTCTAACAAACCTGCCATGTAGGAGCACCTACTATCATAACTGCCCATATCCCAGTATTCCTTAAAAAGTGTTTCACGTATATCATTAGATACTTTTTCTGAACATTTATTTCGGCATTGTTCAAGAGCCAGTGACTTTTTAGCCTCAATAGTTTTACCACTTTTGTTTTTATATTCATATCCCTTGTTTCTTAACTCTTTCCTTTCAGCACGGATCTTTCTACTTTCTCCTTTTAAGCCTCTTTTACGAAGAGTCCCCCTCTTAGTTAACGGAGGGTCATCATCAATGTTTCGGTCAGTATCCAATATTTGCTCATTAAAGTCTAACTCAACTGTATTTCCAGGAATATAATTTACTTCCTCATTCATCATTACTTTAAACTTAAATCATTACTTTACTTACTTTAAAAATATTATAATACAAGTAAAAACATTCTTTATTTACTTTTCAGTAAATACAAATAATCAGATAACTTAATAATTTATTAAAATAAACATGTTGTGAAAATAGTATTAATGCAGCGTGTAAGGGGTTAAATCACAATCTTTGTGACTTAACCCTTTATACACAGTCTATCCCAAAAGTGTGTCGTTGTGAAAAGAGGGATAAGTCCTTGCCTTTGGACATATCCCTCTTTACACTAAGATAATCGTGTTTTTCTCCACATAACCTATAATTTCACTAGTGAATAACTTGGCTCAGCAGAGGAATTGGACTTAATCCTCTATACCCAGCTGTAGCTCTTAATTTCCCAAACATGGCTGTGATAAAAACTCATTGTTGACCATTTTGGACTTAACCCCCTGTACGCAGCAAACACAGAATTTATATGAACAACTAGATAATTATCTATTCCAATTATTAAATTTTCAATAAAAAAAACCAATAAACTTTAATTTCAACTAGGCCTTTCGCCAGCAAAGGCATTATCAGGCAACACAACACAACTTTATTTATAATATTTACAAATAAAGTTGGGTTGCCTGATGATGCAAGCTTTGCTGGTGGAAGGCCTAGTTGAAATTAAAATTTATTGGTTTTTATTGCAAATTTAATAATTTGAATATATTTAAGTAACCAATATCAACTCGATCTCAACTTCACAACTGGATATTTATTACCTCAATTGTTATTTACAAGAGCAGATATGAGATAGTTCCAAGTCAGCACTTAACAATCCGTGCAGTTACAGCACTAACACCAAAATCAGCAGTTATCTAATCCGTAGAACATTTAGTTCCAGTGCTACCACTAGATGCCAGGCCTAACAAGTCACACGGTAAATCCCGTCAGCTGTGTTATATCTAGTTTGCGATATTAATCACATTAAATTTTATGCACTAATCAGGGTCAAATTACTTTAGCTGCCCCCAAACCCAAACTTTTTCTATTACCGAATATCGATAAAGGAGATATGAAAGATGTTGCAGGACGTATTAAACACTCATTATACAATATGTCCTAGGCTCTTTCTCCACATAAACTCACAAAGATTTTGTGTAGTTTAGGTTAGGTTAGGTTATGCTACAGGCAAGTCCTTTCATTACAAAGAAGCTAATAACAACATTTTCTTGTAAATATATAAGTAGTTAAGGTTAGTATACTAACTAACCTTAACTTGGCATAGACAAAAGTTTGGATTTTGTCGGGCAGCTAAAGGAATTTGACCCTAATCAGCGTACGTTCTTCTTTTATGTTGTCTTTGCATACTGTCTTTTTGGGGCAACCGCCCCGCCCCCCAATTTACGTAAATACATAAAGTAGACCTGTCAGTGTCTTTCACAACCTCACAGCTTATGTACCGCTACGTTTTTAAGTTTTGTACTCATAACTAAATATCGGGAAGAGAACTAAATAGTAAAACAAATGACCATATTGTTGACAAATCAAAACGAAGACGTAAGTTTTATCGTCTATTATTTAACCTACATAAATTTCGCTCAGCTTTTTTATTCTTATTTTATATTTTTAAATGAAAATAACAATAAAATAGGTATAATAAATAGATTATTTTCACAGAAACAGATTTACACAAACCATGTAAACAAGTATATGGAAAAAATTAAATCAAGTCACATTTAAGCCGTGTTTGCCAAAGTATTCATCTGGAAATAAGATTATACGTGTCTGGACAAGATCAACCGACCTAATTACTACAGGGTGGCTGTTTCCTCTGTGCAGTTCTAAAAATAGCCCACTCGAGTTCACTTGCTGCTCGTTTTCTCTGCATTGTGTACGTTTTTCTTAAATTAACTGTAAACATATTTTTGGCCACTTGCCATCATTTCGTGAACGCCCCCATTCAAGAAGCTTCGACCATGACACAAGCCAAGTGATATAGAAGACAGCATTAATTTGTGTAATAGCTGAGCTATGTATAAATCTGGCAGATATAATTAGCTGGATTTACCAATACATAAACAGATTGACTTATCGATTTATTGTTTTAGTTTATCATTTTTTCTAATGCAAATAAGTCAGGAAATATATTTTTCTAAATAATGAACAAGTTGGAGTTTGATACGAAAATATGAAATGTTTTAAAATAATATATAAAATCTAAAAAATCATGTTTTCACTCGTTACGAAATCTCCGTAACCACAGAGTTAATGAAATTCCTTTGGAAGTTAGCTTTTGTATCATAGAGACCTAACTAAGAAAGGATATATAAAAATTCCATTTCTAAGGGGTTAAAACAGCCCCTGAACTTTTTTTCTATGTGAGTAACAATTTAAAAATTGTTAATTTATTTTAAAATTTTATACAAAAAATGTAAAATGATACAAAAGTTTGGCAATTTTTTTTCATTGTGAAATGTTTAAGGTTATTTGTAACTCTCACATGATTACACTACTTTGCATCGCTCTACAGTACACTATCATTTATTACACTACTTTGCAACGCTCTACAGTACACTATCATTTATTACACTACTTTGCATCGCTCTACAGTACACTATCATTTATTACACTACTTTGCATTGCTCTACAGTACACTATCATTTATTACACTACTTTGCATCGCTCTACAGTACACTATCATTCATTACACTACTTTGCATCGCTCTACAGTACACTATCATTTATTACACTACTTTGCATCACTCTACAGTACACTATCATTTATTACACTACTTTGCATCGCTCTACAGTACACTATCATTTATTACACTACTTTGCATCGCTCTACAGTACACTATCATTTATTACACTACTTTGCATCGCTCTACAGTACACTATCATTTATTACACTACTTTGCATTGCTCTACAGTACACTATCATTTATTACACTACTTTGCATCGCTCTACAGTACACTATCATTCATTACACTACTTTGCATCGCTCTACAGTACACTATCATTTATTACACTACTTTGCATCGCTCTACAGTACACTATCATTTATTTCACGTTTGTAAACCTCAGTTAATCATATAAGGTGAAGCCTGATTTTGAATGAGTGCCTTCAAACAATCATAAATTGTTACAGCTGTCGTGCCCCAATCGCCAGTTTGGATTGCATGGAGGAGTTTCAAAGCACGAATGAACAACTCTGCATGCAGCTTCAACAACCGTGCTCCAAGGAACAGCTGTTACTCCAAAACATCAACACGCCGTCTGTGACGAGGCAGTCGTCCACCGTCACGCCCGGTCTGCGGTACCGCAACATAGGCAAGAGCGGTCTGCGGGTATCCAACATCGGACTAGGCAAGTCATGTGTATTTACATTGAAACCTAGGAGCAGGACTTCATAGAGACGTAATCTGTAACAATGAAGAAGTATGGGGTTAAAATAGCATTCCTATAAATTCATACCAGATATATTGATATATGCAGGCTTCAAAATAAATCATAGATTTCAATTAGAGCAAATTAAAGTGTTGCTAAATTACTGTAAGAGGGCCACTATATGTTATATTTCATAGAAATAAATAATTGAACTTATTAAATCGTAAAATCGATCGGTTTTTGTTGTTCAATCCTGAATATTTTCATTGGAAAATTTTAATTGTTGTTGAGTTACATAAATGTTATCTCCTATTTTAATTCTAATAGATTCTTAAGATATTCAACACAGAGAACATCACACAACACAAAGACGAAATTTTTGTTCGTGATTCCACGTGATTTTTCGCTAGAATTCTTGTGTTGTTTTGCCCTCCAAAGTCCAAACAAACTATTCTTTATTAATAAATTGTATCGCTTTTTGGCCTTACTTACGAACTTTAAAATTTAACGACAAATATGAGATTCATTATTTCTCTACGAGTGTGGGTGGGTGTTCACTTGCACACTTGCTAGACTTCTTGCCCATACATACATTGACAGTGAGTTTGATTGTGCATGCCATGCTGATTGTTTTCTATATATTTTCATAAAACTCCATGATACATTTAAGCTCAACTTATTACGTGATTTCATTGAATATTTCCCCCTTTATTCAACAAATGTTGATGTGACTATGAGAAACCATAATTATAGAATCACACCAAAATGGTTCATTAACATGTCGATGTCTCTTATTTATCATTTAAATCCCTTCTAAGAGTACTTTATTTATTAAATAAAGAGTCAATTGTTTATATAACACTATTTCAGCAAACTCAAGAAAATAATTTACAGTGTAGAATTGCAGCTGACAAAACTGTTATAATGAACTTACACCTTGTTTCTTTCATATTAAAATAAAGTATCACCATACACATTTTTTATATTATTTATTTTAACTCTATATGTACAATTCAAGGTATATATACCTCATTTGCACCTTAGAATACAAAAGTAATGTAAATTTCCATTAAATCTTTGGTCAAACATGACTTCTTTAGTCATGAGTGCAATCCAAGAGCAGGATTTACACATGTATTTGTTTAACGTTTTTGAGACATTAATTACTGTAATTGGGCAAGCACATGGAAGATCACCAACATGCATTGTTGTGGCTTTATTGTCTGTGGTCTGACTGAAGACGATGTTGATGTCTATGGTCTAACTATAGATGATGTTGATGTATGTGTTGGTTTCATTGACTTTGGTCTGACTGTAGACGATATTGATATCTGTGGTCTGACTGGAGTTGATGTTAATGTCTTTGGTCTGACTGGAGTTGATGTTGATGTCTGTGGTCTGACTGTAGATGATGTTGATGTATGTGGCTTCATTAACTTTGGTCTGACTATAGATTATGTTGATATATATGGTCGACTGTAGACAATGTTGATGTATGTGGTCTGACTGTAGATGATGTTAATGTCTGTGGTTTGACTGTAGATGATGTTGATCTCTATGGTCTGACTGTAGATGATGTTGATGTCCAGGGACGTGGGTGACGTTCGGGAACAACGTGAGCGAGGAACAGGCCGAGTCCGTGGTCCAGGCGGCGTACGAGTCGGGCATCAACGTGTTCGACCTGTCAGAGGCTCACTGCGGCATCCGCGCTGAACTCGAGCTGGGCCACATCCTACAGAAGAAGGGCTGGAAGAGGAGTTCCTACATTGTCACTACCAAGATATACTGGAACTCAAAGTAAGGGTTTGAAATAATTTCTTAACTAGCATATTGTGTTCGTAGGATTTACAAAAAATGTTGTATTGACGAAAAAAGAACAGTTCCTCTGGTCTTGTTAGTAATAATAAAATAACCACCTTGTTTTTTTATTGAGTAAGTACACGAAGGAAATTAAAACATATGTCGTTTTCTTAAGGCCACAGAGAACGCCTTAGTGACGGTTATAAATAGATTACAAATAACCTACATCTTAATACATCTCTGTAGAATTTGAGGGAGAGCAAGGCAGGGACTGACAAGGTGCTGGCACTGCCTTCGTGTGGCAAATTGAAGAAATAACTGCTTCACCCACTAACTCGACACACATTCAGCAAACTGTTGGATGACTCCCCTATTTTCTGTTATGAGGTTTATCAGATCAGATACACAAAGACGTAAAGTATCAACCAACATAGAATAATATAATTACAACTAATTATGATATTTTAATTTGTTTGTAAATTCCATTGGTCTGTTTGACTGTCACATTTTTTAATATGAATTATCTTTAAGTTATAGAGATAAATATACAGTAAAATAATATAAAATGGAAATAAGATATGTTTATATTTTTATAGGGTCAAGGAGATAATTTCTTCGGGTCTTTATAATCGAAAATATTTCATTCATTCACTGCAGTCCGTATAAAAAATCTTTACAACTACCCGTTAAAGTCTCTATACAGGTCCATTTTGTATCAAAACTACTTTTATAATCCATGTACTAACCAGTTAGAGTAAAACTAATTTCTACGTGGTACAGTAAAGTTACATTGCCGACAGCTGGCTCTCGAAAACTCACCCATATTCTGGCCCATAACACATTGAATTTAATTAAAAATTCTTGGGTGGTTATAATATCCACTTTCTTATGGAACAAAAGAATAAAAATAAGGGGAAATGCCTCTTTACATCGGATTACTAATACAGGATGTTGTGAGTAATTTGTGTTAAAAGTGCCTACAGTCTTACAGATAAAATTTTTTTATCTGATTAGTATATTGTTAAATTACTGTTCGGTTCGGAACTCACAAACTGCCAGTGTGTACTCAAACAAACAATCTTGGGTATAATCTAAGACGATTTAAGGCATCAATTCCATCCTACGAATATATTTGTTTACACGTCGTATTAAAAAAAGTTGGCCTCTGCCAACTATCTGCGTACGTAATGTGATTGGCTTGTGAAGCGCCGTGAATCCTGTAGGTAGGCAATATGGACTCTGTACCTATATTGCGTCCACTATTGGCAGGCGTTCTCTACCCTACTACAGTCATACCATTGGTTATATACATTATCATTGGTCATAGTGACAGTTTGACAAGTTGGAAGGCTCTTCAGCTACGTTTGTATAGATGGGTAGGTGAGTTATTAGTACTTACTTGTATCGGGGGTGGATGGATCATTATTACTTGTGTGTGTGGGTGGGCAGGTAGATCATTGCAACTTATGTCCATGTGTGCACTTATGAGCAGTACGAAAGGCAGCTCTTGCCCTTGTCTCGTATCCATGAATTTTCCCACTTTGTATCAGCTTGCACATGAACCGACAATGCAGAGCTGTCTTAAAAATGTAGAGACAAGGTAAAGTTAACAACTCTAGTTGTACGAAAGAATCCTTGAAGTTTCGTTTCTATGGTTTAGCTTTGCTAGATTTCTTAGCGATTTTGATATTTTTAAATCTGAAACCCTTGTTGGAATTGCTCCCCATAGAATGATTCCATATAATAAAAATATATGGATTAAACCAAAATAAGTCATCAACTTTATTCCTGCATAGTGACATTTTTCTTTTGAAAGCCTTCTAAATCTTTTGTCTTGAGACAAATATTAGATGCGCAAAAAGTATATGAATTCAATAAAACAAGAGTTTTATGTTTGTTTTTTTTTTTTTTTAATCTGGATCATTTCACTAATCTAGTGATAAGTTTGTTCAACAATGACCTAAACCAAAATATTTCATACTTATTAGGTAATAAATGTATTAGAGAAATTACATTTTTTGCAAACCCCCAGTTAAATTATATCTCTAATAATGGATGATGATTTACATTTTGTTTAGTGATAGTTCAATTTTGTAAGAAACCACACATCGCTCTATAACATCATTCTCTCTCTGTTAATAACAATAACATATAACTTTCTTTCTAGTGACATTCCAGTCTCCTTAATTTAAACTATGCAAGATTTGTTTAGTATTGCAAAATATATATACACAGTGACAAGGTATTGTTGCGTAAGTGCTATATTATTTTTTCAAGATAAGAAGCTAAACTTCGTTTGAAAATATTACTTGAATTTTGTATGACAGTTGCCAGCTAGATATTTTTCACATAATATCAAAATGTGAAAAATGTTAAATTAATTTATTTAAATTAACGGATTATCTAGTTCAGATTTTTCTTTTTCTACAAAGAAAGTCGATTCACACTATTTTATAACCATTAAAGATGAAACACAAAATAATATTCATCGAGGCATGTCCCTTGAGAAGATCTATTAATTACATTTAAATTGAATCTATGGATGAGAAAATGAATTAATTACTTTGGGCTGTAAACATAGAACAGCTTTTTGAGTTCTATAGTTTATAAGATTAATGAGATACTCCAATGAAATACTCGTACTCCAGCTTGTTCAACTGCTCTCCCACATGTGTTCTTTCACTTCTCTGTAGATAAAAAAAGATAGAAGAAAACATTTTCCTTTTCACAACTCTTTCCAATTATACTTAGGCTCTACAATAATTTTTCAAAAATGTGTTACTTTAGCACGTTACTTCATGCTAACATTTACTCTTAAATGTTTTCTTAGCAATACGTACAATTTTTTTTTTTTTTTTTTTTTTTTTGTGGTTGTCATAACTGTTTCCTATCTGTTGACAGATCAGAAGAAAGGGGTTTATCCAGAAAGCATATCATTGAGTCAGTGCGAGCATCTTTGGCGAGGCTCCAGCTCAGTTATATTGATGTAGTTATAGTTCATAGAGCAGACCCAATGTGCCCTACTGAAGGTAAGGCTTGTTAGTTACTGTAAGATGTAATTGTAGTTACAGCTATGAGTCAGTGTGAGCATCGTTGGCGAGGCTCCAGCTCAGTTATATTGATGTAGTTATAGTTCATAGAGCAGACCCAATGTGCCCTACTGAAGATAAGGCTTGTTAGTTACTGTAAGTTGTAATTGTAGTTTACAGCTATGAGTCAGTGTGAGCAACTTTGGCGAGGTTCCAGCTCAGTTAAGTTGATGTAGTTATAGTTCATAAAGCAGACCTAATGTGCCCTACTGAAGGTAAGGCTTGTTAGTTACTGCAAGTTGTAATAGTAGTTACAGCTTTGAGTCAGTGTGAGCATCTTTGGCGAGGCTCCAGCTCAGTTAAGTTGATGTAGTTATAGTTCATAAAGCAGGCCCAATGTGCCCTGCCAAAGGTAAGGCTTGTTAGTTACTGTAATAGTAACTAATAAATAAATTATACTAAGTCAAAGTGTAAATTAGGAGATGCTCCGTGAGGATTTGTGAATTGCAATACTAATAGGTCATCGCCATTGCGTTATACATTGGCACACTGTTCCAAGAGGCAAATGGTTGACAAACTAAACACACACATTTATGATATTTCAACTTAACAAAAGAAGAACTGCAGGTAAGTATTTATTCTGAGCCCAATTGATGTTAAAATTTGTGTGTGGTTTTACATCATAGTTAATGCAGTGATACAGGAAATAGCAGACCGCGAGACGTACTCAGTGAGTGGCTAGAGGCGCAAGGCTCTCCTATTAAATTCAAAGTAAAAGAAAAACTGAGCATAGCAGAGCCAAAGCAGTTGAAGTAGCAGTTGATGCAACTTTTATTTGAAACTATGTGAAAAGAATAAACATACGATAGACTGAGCAATTTATTTTATTTTATTTTTTTATTTATTTATTTATAAGACGCCGATCGTCAAGATATGGGCGAATATGGATTTCGAATGAGTGTGATGAGTGAAGATGAGCGAATGTAGTCATTGTTACAAACTAAGGCCGAATATTCCTTAGAAAGTGTCATTAATTAATAGCCCAATGACAAATGAACAGCCGGTGGTTATCAGCTGATCCTTCTCAAAATGTATTGACTCTGATTGGGATCGAACTGAGAACCTTTAGCACATGAAGCTGGGATTGAACCAACTACGCTACCGACCAATTTTTTTATACTAATATACTAACCAATAACTTCCCTTACTAAGTATTTCAACAAAGAGGGAGAAAATTTTGTTCAGGCCTTGTGATGTACAAGCATTAAATCCAGGGCTGGTCAAACATGCAAAATAAGGTCCCTACCTTAACTCAGAACTCAGAAAATCTTTATTTTAAACAGATACATCTGCATAATTGCGTCATAATATTTACATTTTTCACACTTTTAAAAAGATTACAACTATTTTTACACTGGTTTAAAATTATTAAAAAAAAAAAAAATACAAGATTGCAACAAAAACATATAAAAATTCTTAATTACATTATGTAGACCTAAATTGCCAACTCTTAAAGGTGGCCGTCTACCTAACTAACTAATCAGATGTTTTGCAGGACCAAAAATCCCCTACACTATAGAAGGATTTCTCAATGAGCAAACATTTTACCTCTCTCTCGAACCTTTTAAGGTCACGTTCGGATTTGAGGACCTCAGGTAGTGCATTAAAAAGCTGAATGCCTCTATACTTTAAATGCTTTTCGAAAAAAATGGTTCTATGAGGGGGGGACACTAATATTATTGGTTAATCTTAAATAATACTTACTTTGCTTATGAGCATCAAAAAACAACTGAGGATTCTTCTTTACAAAGGTACCACAACTGAGTATAAAAAGTGTGTTAAAAATCAGATCTAGTGTTAAAAGAAATAATACCACAATATTCTTGGTAAAACACTAAAAAGCACATATAATGCTAATTGTTTTTAATACAATCTAGTTTCATTGTGTGATCTTCCAATAATGCAATAATAGACAGTGGTTTTTGCAATGCTCTGTTACTCTTTTGCATGCACTTATTATATGAACATTAAATACAAGAATGTAGTTAATTAATCTCTATTATAAAGTTATTAACACTTCCTAAACGAAGATCTGAGTTTACGATATATCGTATATTGAATGATGAAATGTTGATAGTAGGCTGCTAGATCTCCAAGTATGCAGATTCTTTCCCTTCATTCAAACCTTTTAACTCGAATTTCAGCCGATGAAATGCTGCATAAACTAAATCTTTCACGTTTGTTTCATTATTAGCATTCTAGTGTTTATTGTTGATCACTGTACAAAATTATAAAAATCATTTATTTATAAAGGCAAAGGTAAATTCGCATGTCACTTTCTTACATTTAATCTGCTTTAAGTAAATTACTTGAAGATCACTCCAAGCTAGAAAAATAATTAGTTTATTTTTTTTTTTTTTAGATTTTTAAACATGTCTGGTGACCAAACTATGCTTACAATTAACTGGTTGCGTTAATTGATGCCTGGACCCTAAAAACCTTAATCCACAATGTTGAATAAAAATTTTTCAACTGAATATTTCCAACTTTGCAACAACACTGAAACTATATTTTCAAACAGCTGTTGTGAAATTTGTTCATACTAATAACCTGCTAATGGCCTCGCCCACAAGGAACACTTGTGTTCGACGGTCAAATTACAAAATGTTATTATTGTATAGTTTCTCTCTTAAATAAAAAAATTTGTAATAAAGGGACAGGTGAAATATGTTGAGTGAAATACTGATTGTATAAGCAAAAGTTCATAATAGACATATTTTCTTTATATATATATATATATATATATATATATATATATATATATATATATATATATATATATATATATATATATATATATATATATATATATATATAATATCTTATTATACAAGTCTACAAACAGCTGTTTGTAAATAAATAAATATGTTTATTTTTTATGTTTGACAGTATCCTATTGATGCATTAAGAGTTTAATCTTCAGTTGTCAAACAAAAACAAATGAAATGAACACGTTTGAAAAAGGCTAAGTAATATAATTGATTTTATAAGGGTAATACCATTGGGTATTTATTTATACTAATAAATAGGTAGCAACACAAGTAGTGTGAGTGAGATTCTGTAAATAAATTGTGATTTTACGTTATACCGTTAATCCACTACAATTTGTGGTTAAAAGTCATGTGTCGAGACCGAAGGCTGAGGTGTATCGATCACAGCGAGAGTCGGAGTTGGCACACAAAGCATGCAGGGGTATAATCCTAGTACTCCATAATCCAAAAACAACACACTGTACTCACTCGTAACAAAATCTCCAGAACCACTAAACAGATTTTGATTAAATTTGGAGAAAAGTTAGCTTTTCTATCATAAAGACCAATTATGAAAGGATTTCTTGAATTTCTATTTCTAAATTTTTAATTTATATTTAAAATCTCTACAAAATTTTTAGTCCCTCAACCTTTCCTTTTTCATAAGTTTAACCCTGGAATGGTATACTACTATGGAGAAACGTTATTGGTATACTATAGTAATTTTTACGACTTTGCTTTTAAAATTTATTTATTAATACATATATGTAGATATGACAATTTATTCACTTAGTCATTAAGTTATATATTAATTGAAGTTAGAAAACATTGAGTTTCATTTTATTTTCTACTTTTTTATAAACGTATAAATGTTTTTATATTGACAAAACATATGAGTTTTTTTTAGTGCAGCAAATATTAAAAAAATTAAACTATAATAAAACAATGTAATGGAATAAAAAACACACTAAATGATGTTTACATAATACAATTAACCTAAATAAAAATATATTAAGCAATTATTCTCAAGGATTGCAGAGATTTTCTATAATGAAAAACTGTATTCTATTTTCTTGGTAAACTGGGCATACTGTCTGCAGCTGCACTGCTACATACGAAACAACAGCTATATTTATTGTAATTATATTATACGTTGAATTATTATTTATGTAATTGGAATGTTTACATATATCCTTCAACGCCCATTGTGAAAAGGATGCCTTGAATACTGTTGCATAATCCAACTGTTTTATTAGGACATGTTCTTTGCTGACGTGGTTCATTTTTTCCCCTCCTTTTTGAAGTCTGATTTTCCTCTTCTGATGTGCATTCTTCTTCACTTGAGGGCTCATAAGAATCAGTTCCAGAGTAAGCCAAAATGTCATCTTCAATTTCACTGCCACTATCACCAGATTCATTATCACTTTCATATAGGATCCTTCCAATTTCGGAAGAATGTAGTGCCATTTGAAAGTAAAAGAGTTAAATAGTATTATAAAACTTACAAATAAACTTATTGCTTTAAAAAATATAAATATAGAAAAAAGAACATCTAAATATATTATATATTATAAAAAAAACACGTAAAAACAACACACACTACAGTTATGAAAAAATTACAAAAAAAACATAAATCTTGGTTAGTTAAGGTTTCATAGTGAAATTTAAGATTTGTTTCTTCTAACTCTGTGATGATTGCACTACTTTGCATCCCCCTGAAGTAGATATAATAGGGTTTTCTACACTTAAAGCCTTTGTTATCTAGAAAAACTGCAATGGGCTGAGCTTTTATATTGATGTGATGGTTTAGAGAGAACCACAGAGGGAAGGAAGATCAAGCATAGATAACCACCCCATCGCAAAGCAAGGGCTGTCGGCTAGTACGATATAAGCCCATCCTACTCTGTTGTATGATTTGTATAACATGTTTATTTATATTGTTTATATTTATTGACATTCTAACACGGTATTTGTGTTCGATCATCATTGTATGTATATAAGTGAGAGATTGTTAGTTTGTTATATCACAGGAATCATGAGACATGTTTTTTCAGAGGTAGTCAGAGCAATGCACCATGTGATAGGACAGGGATGGGTAATGTACTGGGGAACGGCCAAGTGGACCCCGGTGGAGGTCATGGAAGCCTATACCAATTGTAGACAGTTCAACTGCATCACCCCAATCATAGAGCAATCTGAGTACCACATGTTCTGTCGGGAGAAGACTGAACTCTACATGCCAGAACTTTATAATAAGATTGGTAAGAATTCAGTTGATATAGTTGTTTCTTTGAATTTCTTAGAATGATACTTAAAAGGGTACATACATATTTTACTGTACCCAACGTTTATAGGTTGATTATATACAATGACGTTGGATACTGTAGAGCAGTGGATCCCAAACTAAGCTGGCTAAAGAGTACCAGATGACAATGCTAATAGCCAGTACTTCACTCGTTTAGTAAAGTTCACACACAGGTCTTTAGGCCCATGTGAACAGGCGACTGAAGAATTAAAAATATATATATATATATTTTATCATATGAACAAACATATCTAAACGTATCTAAAGATCATTGTTACAACAGTGTTATGTAAGCAATGAACACAAAGTAATGAGGAACAGAGAGGGAACTTCTATTGAAAATCCTAAAACAAACCCCACAGTACAGGGCCGGAGGGGAGAGGGAGTAGATAAGGAGTGACCTGCGTACAATACTGAAATGGCCAACTGGATTGGTTAACAATTGTTTCCAACTAAGGTCTACAATTCAACCGATTTCTTTTCAATCAAACAATCACTTTACATGAACACCAATACTTCTATATCATCATAATTGAGTGCTCTATTTCCATTGTCATTGGTGTGTCTTTTAAAATAATTGTCCAATAGATTACCCTTTTGTATTGTATCAATATAATACAAATTATTTGGCTCGTGTTTTTTTAACACTATTAGATTGAGGTTATTCATAATGCATACTGAGCATAACTTTTTATTTTGAATATGTTAATCCTCTGAAATCCAAATATCGTAATAAAAGGAACAATACCGGTTTTGTAACATTCAAATAAATAAGGATATTTTTTTTACAAGTTTTGCTACAATTAAATTTATTTGTAGATTAACAATCAGTGTTTGGTTTTTATATGACTTGCATACTTTAAATCTACTAAAACAATAGCAAACAAATTAAAAGTGGTGAAATTGTTAATTTAATTTAATTCATTTTTATCAAAATACCATGGATCTCAAAATGCATCGGAATGGGAGACTTCATAAACCTACAATTTTGTTTTAGGTATTAAAGCTCTTCATTTTAAAAATTTAATAATGAGGGAGTGTTTGATAGGGTTGGACATTTTCTATCGTTGTGTAAAGAAACTTTTATTAAATGAAGTTATGAAATTACGTAAGATAATTTATAATTTTTTTTTTTTTTTTGTTATATAAAAAAAGTAATAATAATGTGGTTGTATATTTACCTTAACATGAAGGTTATAACTTATAAGTGTTTTTAGTATAAGTAAAAATACAATAGCATAGGTTATTTAGTTGTTATTTATATTTAATACTTGAAAGACACGGGTTGTACCAAGTTGAAACGCCGTTCAGGGTTTCTTCACACAATGATATAATATATCAAACAATCCTTGTCCACCCTATTAAATCACATCCAGTAATCCATGGGCACGACCCTCAACGCTCATTTAAATATATTTATTATTATTTATGTAGCATGTAATATAACATGGTATACAATTTTAGTTAAAAGAATCATGTAATTCTAATTCATCAAAAATTTAAATTATTGAATCTATGCACTTTAACTCAATTTGCTTTTATTTTGTTTTGGAAAGGTGTGGGGCTGATGGCATGGTCTCCCCTAGCCATGGGACTTGTTTCAGGCAAGATTGATGACGGAGGTCTTCCCGTGCTTTCCAGATCTACATTTAAAGTAGGCATACCTTTTGTTTCTGTATATTAATTAGAATTGATTAATTAACTCGTAGAACTCAGAGAGGGATGAATAGTTAAATTTTAGTTATGTGTCTTAATATATTACATGAAAATTCTTCTGTTTTACCACATTTACAGTCAGAGTTCAACAAAACAATAGTACTAGAAGGCCATTTTCACAATCTTCACAGGTTAAGGATATGTAACATAGTTTTGGATATTTTGTAATCAACCAACCAGTCAATCAACCAACCAGTCAATCAACCAACCAGTCAATCAGTCAGTGAGGTAGACATATTTCATGTATTTATGTAAGAGGTATAATGAAAATGTACCTCCGTACAGTGGTCACTGTGTACACTGTAAGTCATATGTCCGTTTTGAGGGTGGGTAGGCTCTGTGAGTAGTATGTGTCCATTAGGAGGGTGGGTATATAGACTAAATTACATTTTGATCAGAAGTTATACAAAAAAATTATTGAATATGAAAGAAATTACCAAGTTCCACTTGCCAGTGCCTTTGTTTATTAATTTATTAAACAGTATTATCTAAATAACATGAGAGAATATTTTGGGCACTATAACAAACTCAGATACACTACCTTAGGGTTGTTAACTAAACAAATAGCTAGAGGTGGTGAACTGATTCTTTTCAAAATTAGTTTTACTATAATTGGAACCAAACAGGGAACCAATATTAAATACAAAGCTGGGTTTAATGACAGATGTTTTGGCCGATGTTTAATTAATCATATATTTATTGCTGATTTTATTATTATTTGCATTTGAGATGAGATTATTTTTTTCTAGTTGATTAAAATTAGTGTTACTTCCCCTTTGCTATTTTAATGTTAATTTTAATCATTACAAGTTTTTGTTATAGAACAAATATTCTTCGTTCAGCCACAGTTGGACGGAAGATGAAACGCAGTCAACCAAAGAAGTGAGTTATATACTTGTATAGTTTTAATTAAGAACTTATAATATGTTTAACATGGAACTGAATATACAAATTTGCTTTGAACTATTATTCATTTCAACATGCCAAAACACACAAGGATTTTTTGGAGTTTTACTCAAATGTGTACCATATCCTCTACTTTCAATCGCATTTGAATCAATAAATAACAAAAACAAATATTTTGGAAAGTTCTAAACCCTTCCTAACACAACAAAAATTACTTAGGACGAAAGGTTTTTTTTCGGAATATCCAATGTCGGAATGTTTGTTTAGCAATGATTAATAGTCAAACAAAATAAAAAGTTCAAGTTTATATACTGTATAAAGCATATATAATATAAGCTAATAACATCCAACTTATTTTTATTTAATCCTAACCTTAACTAACAACCCATGGTGAAAGTCTTTACAACCTAACCTAACATGAATAGCAAAAGGTGCCAGTTGATAACTAAAGCGATTATGCTTATTGGTTTCTTAAAGGTCAAAACCACGTGAACAAAAATATTAAAGATGCATTGTTTGTAAGTTTAGTTTAGTTCCAGATTTGGATAATCTTTACTATATGTGGGGACATTCTGAAAGAGACCTAGACTGCTCAAAAAAAGCGATATTTAAAGATGATTTAATGTCTGTATAGGAGAGAATGCAGCCAGAGGACAACCGACGACAGCAGGAGAAATTGCGAGAGGTGGCTCAGGTAGCTGACAGACTAGGTTGTTCCGTAATACAGCTATCAATAGCCTGGTGCCTGAAAAATGAAAGTGTGCAGTGCTTGCTTCTGGGAGCCACAAGTGTGGAACAGCTATATCAAGCAATACACAGCCTCCAGGTATTTCAACTTGATAATTGTCTATTAGTTAACAGTATCAGTTAGTTGGTTAAAGCTACTAACTAGTTAAACCAACTAAACCAACTAAACAGTTGGTTTAGTTGGCTAAAGCTCGGCTAAGGGTTCTTAGTTCCATTCCAATCAGAGTCAAAACAAATATTGAGAGGGATCAGCTGATAACCGCCAGCTGCTCATTAATTTATGCCACTTTCTAAGGAATAGTTGGCCTAAGTTTGTAACAATAACTACATTCGTTCGTATTCACTCATCACATTCATTCGAAATTCATCTTTCACCTTATCTTGAGGATCGGCATCTTATGAATAAATAAAAATAAAAACATTAATCATAGTTTTTTTTTGTCTTTACCTATTACAACAATCAGTAATTTTTTCTGATAGTATTGTCATGATTTTATCATGTTACAGTAGAGTCCCACAAAGTCAAACTTATGTGGACCAAATGGTGTTCAGTTTTGTGAAATGTTCCGGATCAGGAAAGCAGTAAAAAAGTAGAAATAGTATGAGTATTTGGACATTATTTTTGTACCAACGATTTTAAAATCATAAAAAATGTTCAAATTCTAACAATTTAGTTTGTTATGTGTTACAGTATTGTTGAAAATATTTAAATTTGCCTATATTTACTTAAAATTAATGTTGCAGTTAGTGCCCAAGTTGAATACAAATACAATGAACGAGTTAGAACGGATCTTGGACAACAAGCCATGCCGTCCCCCCATGGTGTCCACGCTGGCACTCAGATGACAGACAATGTGCCCGCCTGGGGGCTCCTTGGCGGGCGACTCCTCTCCCAAGGATGAGGAGCTACATGAAGAGGCCAAAGAACAGAAGTTGCCATTTTGCAGCATCCAGTGACAGTATGAAAAGGTGGAACACGTCTAGCGATGTTGCCATTTGCGGAGTCCTAGCCTCACTCAGGTCCACACATTTTTATGTAAGTAGAACTCATGCATGAACTGGTGAAGGAAAAAAAAATCATACATACATATCTTGATCCCATTCCAGTTCACTGGGTCTGGATTTTGAGGAACACTCTCCATCATTTTCCGCCCGACCAACTTATTTCTTCCTTAACTGTTCCAAACTGATCCCCTTCTTAATCCTCTCCTCTTTGACATCCTCCAATCATCTGTTTTTTGGTCTTCCTCTAGATTTTTTTTTCTTCTTCCCTAATTTATAATAATCTCCTTGCAACCTTACCACCTCTATTCTTTGATATGACCATACCACCCTAAGATGTTCTGCTCGATTTCTCCTTTTATACTATTTATTTACTCCAAGCGTCCTTTTTCTTTACCTCATTTCTCATTTTGTCTCTTCTTGTTCTGCCCAAATAGTATCTCAGAAATGTCATTTACACTGCTTGCATTCGGTTCCATTCCTTCTCATTCAAAGTCCATGTCTACAAGGCATATGTTATTTTTGCGAAATAATATGTCATTATCATTTTTTTCTTTTATTGGGATATTTTTATCCAACACTATGTGTTCAATAGTTTAATAAAAATGTTTAAAATGTCCCCCTACCTGTAGTCTGGCTGTCATAGGTTGGTTACACCAATGATTATTGAACACTCCACTTTTTGTTGATGTTCCAAATAGCTTTCAAGCAAATAAATGAATAGATTTTGAAATGAGAGATAAAAATCGATGAGTGCTTTGTTCATAGATACTGTAAAGCCCAAGCATAACTGACAGTAGTACAAGTCAATAAAAGGGCAAACCAACCAGGTCTTAATGGTTCTTAGATGTCATACCTGAAGTGTTAAATGCAATATACTGTAAAAAAGTAGTGTTGACAAAATTAAGTTTAGAAAACAAAAAAGATTATCTGAGTGTTACAGTAACAAAACTTTTTAAAATGTATTATGTTGGGCGGCCTAATGATTAACTGATTTGTGAAGCTCATGACAATGTTTATGACTCTGGTCTTCACGTTCTCTACAAACTGTTAGATTAATTTGTTTGATTGGATAAATAGTAAAATATTATTTTATGACAGTCCCACTTAAAAATTATTAGATTTAAATAAATCTAATCCCATTTAAGTTATTAAGCAATGGAAATATTTCTGCATCGTTAAATTGAAGGTGTGGGGAACAGTATGATACATTCTATCATTTTATAATTCCCTAAGACAAATTATTTTGTTTTAATTACTGGCAAGTTATTTTGTGTTTGCTTGTAACTGAAACTACTAATTACCGTACTTAGTTTGACATAAATCTGCAGATGCAATATAGTCAGAGTAAACAGTTTATAGTCAGAGTAAACAGTTTATAGTCAGAGTAAACAGTTTATAGTCAGAGTAAACAGTTTATAGTCAGAGTGAACAGTTTATAGTCAGAGTAAACAGTTTATAGTCAGAGTAAACAGTTTATAGTCAGAGTGAACAGTTTATAGTCAGAGTGAACAGTTTATAGTCAGAGTAAACAGTTTATAGTCAGAGTAAACAGTTTATAGTCAGAGTAAACAGTTTATAGTCAGAGTAAACAGTTTATAGTCAGAGTAAACAGTTTATAGTCAGAGTAAACAGTTTATATAGTCATAGTAAACAGTTTATAGTCAGAGTGAACAGTTTATAGTCAGAGTAAACAGTTTATAGTCAGAGTGAACAGTTTATAGTCAGAGTGAACAGTTTATAGTCAGAGTAAACAGTTTATAGTCAGAGTAAACAGTTTATAGTCAGAGTAAACAGTTTATAGTCAGAGTAAACAGTTTATAGTCATAGTAAACAGTTTATAGTCAGAGTGAACAGTTTATAGTCAGAGTAAACAGTTTATAGTCAGAGTAAACAGTTTATAGTCAGAGTGAACAGTTTATAGTCAGAGTAAACAGTTTATAGTCAGAGTAAACAGTTTATAGTCAGAGTGAACAGTTTATAGTCAGAGTAAACAGTTTATAGTCAGAGTAAACAGTTTATAGTCAGAGTGAACAGTTTATAGTCAGAGTGAACAGTTTATAGTCAGAGTAAACAGTTTATAGTCAGAGTAAACAGTTTATAGTCAGAGTAAACAGTTTATAGTCAGAGTAAACAGTTTATAGTCAGAGTAAACAGTTTATAGTCAGAGTAAACAGTTTATAGTCAGAGTAAACAGTTTATAGTCAGAGTAAACAGTTTATAGTCAGAGTAAACAGTTTATAGTCAGAGTAAACAGTTTATAGTCAGAGTAAACAGTTTATAGTCAGAGTAAACAGTTTATAGTCAGAGTGAACAGTTTATAGTCAAAGTGAACAGTTTATAGTCAGAGTGAACAGTTTATAGTCAGAGTGAACAGTTTATAGTCAGAGTGAACAGTTTATAGTCAGAGTAAACAGTTTATAGTCAGAGTAAAAAGTTTATAGTCAGAGTAAACAGTTTATAGTCAGAGTGAACAGTTTATAGTCAGAGTAAACAGTTTATAGTCAGAGTGAACAGTTTATAGTCAGAGTAAACAGTTTATAGTCAGAGTAAACAGTTTATAGTCAGAGTAAACAGTATATAGTCAGAGTGAACAGTTTATAGTCAGAGTGAACAGTTTATAGTCAGAGTGAACAGTTTATAGTCAGAGTGAACAGTTTATAGTCAGAGTAAACAGTTTATAGTCAGAGTAAACAGTTTATAGTCAGAGTAAACAGTTTATAGTCAGAGTAAACAGTTTATAGTCAGAGTAAACAGTTTATAGTCAGAGTAAACAGTTTATAGTCAGAGTAAACAGTTTATAGTCAGAGTAAACAGTTTATAGTAAGAGTAAACAGTTTATAGTCAGAGTAAACAGTTTATAGTCAGAGTAAACAGTTTATAGTCAGAGTAAACAGTTTATAGTCAGAGTAAACAGTTTATAGTCAGAGTAAACAGTTTATAGTCAGAGTAAACAGTTTATAGTCAGAGTAAACAGTTTATAGTCAGAGTAAACAGTTTATAGTCAGAGTAAACAGTTTATAGTCAGAGTAAACAGTTTATAGTCAGAGTAAACAGTTTATAGTCAGAGTAAACAGTTTATAGTCAGAGTAAACAGTTTATAGTCAGAGTAAACAGTTTATAGTCAGAGTAAACAGTTTATAGTCAGAGTAAACAGTTTATAGTCAGAGTAAACAGTTTATAGTCAGAGTAAACAGTTTATAGTCAGAGTAAACAGTTTATAGTCAGAGTAAACAGTTTATATAGTCATAGTAAACAGTTTATAGTCAGAGTGAACAGTTTATAGTCAGAGTAAACAGTTTATATAGTCATAGTGAACAGTTTATATAGTCATAGTGAACAGTTTATAGTCAGAGTAAACAGTTTATAGTCAGAGTAAACAGTTTATATAGTCATAGTAAACAGTTTATATAGTCATAGTAAACAGTTTATAGTCAGAGTGAACAGTTTATAGTCAGAGTAAACAGTTTATAGTCAGAGTAAACAGTTTATAGTCAGAGTAAACAGTTTATATAGTCATAGTGAACAGTTTATATAGTCATAGTGAACAGTTTATAGTCAGAGTGAACAGTTTATAGTCAGAGTGAACAGTTTATAGTCAGAGTGAACAGTTTATAGTCAGAGTGAACAGTTTATAGTCAGAGTAAACAGTTTATAGTCAGAGTAAACAGTTTATATAGTCATAGTGAACAGTTTATAGTCAGAGTAAACAGTTTATAGTCAGAGTAAACAGTTTATAGTCAGAGTAAACAGTTTATAGTCAGAGTAAACAGTTTATATAGTCATAGTAAACAGTTTATAGTCAGAGTGAACAGTTTATAGTCAGAGTGAACAGTTTATAGTCAGAGTAAACAGTTTATAGTCAGAGTAAACAGTTTATAGTCAGAGTAAACAGTTTATATAGTCATAGTGAACAGTTTATAGTCAGAGTAAACAGTTTATAGTCAGAGTGAACAGTTTATAGTCAGAGTGAACAGTTTATATAGTCAGAGTGAATAGTTTATATAGTCAAAATGAACAGTTTATAGTCAGAGTAAACAGTTTATAGTCAGAGTGAACAGTTTATAGTCAGAGTAAACAGTTTATAGTCAGAGTAAACAGTTTATAGTCAGAGTGAACAGTTTATAGTCAGAGTGAACAGTTTATAGTCAGAGTGAACAGGTTATAGTCAGAGTGAACAGTTTATAGTCAGAGTGAACAGTTTATAGTCAGAGTAAACAGTTTATAGTCAGAGTAAACAGTTTATAGTCAGAGTAAACAGTTTATAGTCAGAGTAAACAGTTTATATAGTCATAGTGAACAGTTTATAGTCAGAGTGAACAGTTTATAGTCAGAGTGAACAGTTTATAGTCAGAGTGAACAGTTTATAGTCAGAGTGAACAGTTTATAGTCAGAGTAAACAGTTTATAGTCAGAGTAAACAGTTTATATAGTCATTGTGAACAGTTTATAGTCAGAGTAAACAGTTTATAGTCAGAGTAAACAGTTTATAGTCAGAGTAAACAGTTTATAGTCTGAGTAAACAGTTTATAGTCAGAGTAAACAGTTTATATAGTCAGAGTAAACAGTTTATATAGTCAGAGTAAACAGTTTATAGTCAGAGTAAACAGTTTATAGTCAGAGTGAACAGTTTATAGTCAGAGTGAACAGTTTATAGTCAGAGTAAACAGTTTATAGTCAGAGTGAACAGTTTATAGTCAGAGTGAACAGTTTATAGTCAGAGTAAACAGTTTATAGTCAGAGTAAACAGTTTATAGTCAGAATGAACAGTTTATAGTCAGAGTAAACAGTTTATAGTCAGAGTAAACAGTTTATATAGTCATAGTGAACAGTTTATAGTCAGAGTAAACAGTTTATAGTCAGAGTGAACAGTTTATAGTCAGAGTGAACAGTTTATAATCAGAGTAAACAGTTTATAGTCAGAGTGAACAGTTTATAGTCAGAGTAAACAGTTTATAGTCAGAGTAAACAGTTTATAGTCAGAGTGAACAGTTTATAGTCAGAGTAAACAGTTTATAGTCAGAGTAAACAGTTTATAGTCAGAGTAAACAGTTTATAGTCAGAGTGAACAGTTTATAGTCAGAGTAAACAGTTTATAGTCAGAGTAAACAGTTTATAGTCAGAGTGAACAGTTTATAGTCAGAGTAAACAGTTTACAGTCAGAGTGAACAGTTTACAGTCAGAGTGAACAGTTTACAGTCAGAGTGAACAGTTTATAGTCAGAGTAAACAGTTTATAGTCAGAGTAAACAGTTTATAGTCAGAGTAAACAGTTTATAGTCAGAGTAAACAGTTTATAGTCAGAGTAAATAGTTTATAGTCAGAGTAAACAGTTTATAGTCAGAGTAAACAGTTTATAGTCAGAGTAAACAGTTTATAGTCAGATTAAACAGTTTATAGTCAGAGTAAAAAGTTTTTACTCTGACACATTTAATTCGTAATCAAATTTACAAATAGTAAATGTTTCATAGATTGCAAATATATTATGTAAGTTTAATTTAAGCTGGAACTTTCGTAGACTGACTTACTACATTGGATGCTGTGTAAGCAATCTTCCATTGTTTCACAAAAGGATTGAGCCATTCGGCTTCCACTTCTAAAATGTGTTATGGAAATACGTTATGAATGTAACTGACTATTCTGGCCATAAAACCTGCATCTTTAATAAATTTCTTCTTAAACAAACATTATGTTTAATATTACAAGTCTCTATGACAGACATTGTGCTTTAAAATCCATAGGAGAGGCCATAACTAAGGGGCTAAGGCAGTGGGTTGCCACACAACTGGTGGGGGGAGTGGCCATAACTAAGGTGCTAAGGCCACTCCCCCCACCAGTTGTGGCAACACAAGTGGGTTGCCACACAACTGGTAGTGATTTGATTTCCGGTGTGACCAAAAAGTTTTTCCAAAAAAAAAGCCACTCCCATCATACAATAAGCCAGTAGTCCAACAAGCCTACAAATGAAAATGGGATTGTCTAAGCAGGCAAGGGGAACTGTGATTCAGTTGGGCAACTGTCCAAAATCCATATGACATTTTTAATTTTCACATCTGCATTTCAGCTAGTGACTTGACAACAAAGTGATCTATTTATTTATTCATTTAAATACTACATAATAGTGTTTACACTAGTTACAGTTCAGCATATAATAAGATCAACAATATCATCCTTTACATTTCAAGAAACATAGTTAATTTCTTTATCTTCAAATCAAGATAACAGATATTTTTTTAGAATCTAGGGTTTAGATAAAAAAAACTTAAACATAATAATAGGCAAATATTAAATTTGTATGCTGTGCCCAACAAGACATGTAGGTTATCAAAAACATACAAATCCCCCCACTTTATGTTTTACTTGGGGGAGGAAAAAAAGAGGAAGTGGAATCATGGGCTATAAAAACAGGAGTATTATCTTTACACCACCAGCGCTCTGCAGAAGGACCACAAGTTTCTAGAATCATATTTCTGGCACTTATGTTTTCCATTCCTTGTGTACATGTAGTTATTACAAAGCACTAGCTGTTTATTTGTGTTTTTCTGGGGGATACATTTATAAACAGTAATGTTTAGGTATCATTAGAATTAAATGTTAACTCTCAATAAATATTACCCTTAAATAAATATAAATACTCACAAAAATAATTTGGTTAGTTTGTGAGCTCTGCTACTAAAGCTGGTTTAAACTTGATTAAATTTATATGGGACTACACCACTCCACAATGGACAACGAAAACAGCTGATAATTTGAGACACAAAATTTAACATTGAATGAGAAATCTATGTGTGTGTGTATAAAATCCACGGTAGACCCTTTATTACTTAGTCTACCACTAAAGTTTTCATTTCATTTGTTTTTTGTAACAGCTGATGATAAATTAAATAAATAAAATAACTTGATTAGAATTCCGTTGGAACTTCAAAGGCCAGGGGGCGCAGCTCTAAAGTCAGATGTGAATACAACCACGCCAGAAACCTTCCCAGGAGTAATCTCATCAACTTCCCAACGTTCAGGCAGATCAGTCTTGCATAAAGGACAAACAGACAAACTCATTCATTTTTATTTGTATTATTGAATATTATTTCTATATTGAATATTATTTATTCTATATGAATATTCTTAAAGAATATGAATATTCTATATGAATATTATTTCTATACTAAACATCACAATATTCTAACGCTCTTTCCTTATCTACAGAAATAACTCCTTTCATAGAATTAACTATAAATCAATGGAAGGTACAATGTTTACAAGTTTAAGATTGTCAATATTGTGGTACTGAAGTTTTTGTTAGGGATTAGAGAGCAATTTTTTTAGAATCTTAATATATAATGCCCAAAAACTATGTACTCACTTTTCATGATTTCTTCAGAAAACAGATTTTGATGAAATTTCGAGGGAAGTTAGCTTTTGTATCACAGAGACCCACTAAGAAAGTATTTATCAAAATTCTTTTACTGAGAGGTATAAAAATCTCCTCAACGTTTCATTTTTTTCCCATAAGAGTAAAAGAAAAATAAACATGAAACAAAAGTTTGGCTAATTTGGTTTTCATTGTGAAATATTTAAGAAAATGTCTACTAACTACTGTATGACATAATTGTACTACTTTGCATCCCCCTAAAGTGGATTTATAGGGTTTTCTGGACTATCTAGGAGAACGGCAGCAGACTACGCTTTTACATTGATGTGATGTGACAGAGAGAAAGGTAAGCAAGCTTATAGAGAACCGCGTCAAAGCGAAGCAAGGTCTCTCAGCTGGTTATTCACAAAAACATAGTACTAAATATCTTTTAATTTTTTTTTAACTTTATTGCAACCTTTAACCTGTTGTCTAGTAATATAGTTTGATCCCGATCGAGGAAGCACATCACTTGACGTTGTAAACCTTTGAAGTTTACGTAATTGTTACGCTTTGTATAAAATTCCCTCATAAGTATTAATAATAATAGTAATAAATTAAAAATGAATATTATCAGGAAAATTAGACAGTGGTTAGATTACAACAGGAAATGCGGTACAGGAAATGGAGTTGGTAAAATTTGAGTAGGGCATCCGGCGAGTGTGAACTGGGAAAGCAAGGGATCGGATGTCAAGGAAGCAGGGTCAGCACTGTACACAGGATGACCAAAATATTAAAATTGAGACTCACCAAAATTAGGCCGATGAACGCTGATGCGGCGGAGATCCAGCAGAAGTTCTGGGGTTACGCCCATCACGAAAACGGGCCTATAGGGTGATCCGTAATAGGACCACGGAGAATAATTGGTTGTTCCAAAATTGTAGGCGTGTCCAGTGAGTGGGAGGGGGAATGAGACACTAGGGAGAGAGTTGGAAAAGAAAGGGAGTCTAAGGAGAGATGGGCAGGAGAGAGGACTTCGGGAAATAGACCAATAGGGAGGACCAGCCCCTGGTGGTCCGACTACCTAGACTTCGTCAACCCGCCCTGCAGAGCAAACACGGGACGATCTAGATGGAGGACTTGGAGCTACGGTCCAACCCCTGGCGATATCAACCCCCGGAGGACTTCACGAGCGGCCAACCTGAACCTGAGGGACGATCGGACTTGCAGCCAATCCTGAGGACCAGAGGAACCACCCCAAGGGATTGCAAGCGCCGCCACTCACCCCCAAGGGACTACAAGCAACTCCAGACCAAACCAGCCCACCTGACCCGGAGGGACAAGAGGACGCCGACTCCACTACGGCCCGTGGACACCCCATACCTGCGGTAGACGAGTCCAGGGGTATGTTAACACTGTTTCTGTTTATCACCTCCAAGGGTTAAGGGAAGCAAAATTTAAATTGTGGGGGGAAGGAATTTTGTAAGGTTCAATTACGTTTGCCTACACCAAAACGTATGCCGACAGGCAGTAAATTAGTCAGATGAGACGGTCATAATAATAATTGTAATTGAATGATATAATAGAATTAACTGTTTGAGGGAATTTAGTCTGGATTGTAAATTTAAATTATAACTATATAAATACGTAATTCCATGTTATGATCATTGTCCCGTATGAATATTGATTTGAGTTAATGTAGATAGTTTATCTAGAGTAAATGAATAAATATTGCGTCGAATGTATATAAACAATAATTATTGGATAATTCTTGCGAGGGATAGAGTATAGCAACTAAGGCCATTGGATGGTTGGCTTATCTCTTGGAAATATGGTCAAATAATGTAATTAAAATTGTACGGTAAATTGATTAAGTTGTCATAGTTAGTAAGGTTTATATATTAATGTTTGATTGATAATTTTGAGGGGAATTGACATTTGCACAAATAACTTATTTACCTGAGTATCAATGGGACGTTATATAATAATTTAGAGGATTGTGATTTAATAATATAGGAGTTGTTGTCGGTTGTTGTAAATAATATTCTTGAAGGTATTTATTCCCCCGGGCTGTATACTAAAGCAAATGTTAATAATAAATTGATTGAAGATTAATAAACGTATAATTGTAATTCTATAATTTGTATTGTCTAAATATTGAATGAGAAGGTTAGCTTAAAGGAGGTGTATAGTATAAAATAGGATAAGATAGTTGTAATATTTTGGAAGGGATTGTAAAGATGAAATGCTGTAAAATAATAAATATGTGTTGTACTTTCACCAGTGTCAATAGTTATTCCAGGTCCTGGTTTCCTACACTAGCTAAGCGAGTCATTAAGTTCAAAGTTATTTCTCATTACTTGTAATAGTCAGTTGTGGTTAACAAACTTAAACACTTTACATTTTAGAGGAAGTAACACTTTATTTGGAGGAGAAAGTTTTACAACGTTTGATCCCGAATGAGGATCCACGTCAGGTAATCACAAGGGCCTTGTGTCGTTTCCCGCCCTTCCCATTATAGCATCTTCCAACGGCTCCTAGAACTCTAAATACGGTGACTTATTATATTAGATTAAATATTATATTTGTCATTTCAACTCCTCAATTAAAATGATAGCAATTAGATGGTGTTATCGTATACAGTTATAATGTTATCTACAGTTGATACAAATAAAAAGGATACTGTAAATACTAGAGCTACAGAAAGAAAAGTAAAACCAAAATGAGTTGATGTGATGCTTTCTTACAATAACTATAAAAGAATAATAGTGAAATGGTACACTAAGCTCTAATTTGACTTATTAGATATCACCATCCTCAATGCATATAATATCTTCAGACATCTCATCAAAGTAAAAAATTCTTAAATTCTAAAGTATACATAATGGTATCCAAATGAACCTTATAAAGTAACTTAGAGAGTCACATGTATATGCAGCTTATAACGCTCATCGCCCCACCCCGCCCGCTTGATGACTGGTGATAATGCCCTATGGCTCACTGCATGCAATTTTCCTCGGCCACTATCTATGAATGAGAAACGTAAAAGAATACTGCTAAGATAATGTTATCCACACTTGTAAAGAAAAGCCTAGGTGTAAGGATACTTCAAATGAAAGTTCTGTTTGTAAATTTGCTTTTTGTGTATATCCATGTTTTCAGAACTATCATGTATACGAAAAATTAATTTATTAATAATTTTGTGATTATAAGATCTTTTACATTTTTAAGTCAATTTTATATTCATCTAGTTGTAAAATAAAACAAATTATAAGAAAAAGTAAACAAAACTTTTTCTTACTCCCTGAGCACTATACCATGGTAAAACAAATACTCAATGAAGGCATGGCACTTGGCATGTCATATGACGTGGACACTCTTCAACAGGTTAATCTTTCGCTAATTTTGATTCATCATCTGTTACAGATGGACGCATTATGGATCTATGGGGTTTCATAGCACTGGATTGGTTTCTAAGCCCATCTCAGCTGTCCCGAAAAAACTAACTCTCGTTCCAGCCACAGGAGTTGAGTTCGGCTTTATTTATATCAGTACAGTTGGTGTAGGTAGCTTTTACACAGCCGAAAAGTCTCTGGTGTACCACGCTTCTGATGTGTAGCTTACAGAAAAGCAATAAATCAGTAAAAAAATAGGTGAAAATTATTTATCAAAGTTACACACTTGTACAAGGAAAAACTAGTTATTTATATCAATTAAATGTGTAACAATAAAATTTAGGAAAAAATGATTTCAATAATTAAGGTAAAATAAAATTTTATCTGTATTGAAACAAAATGATTTCTGTTTGTGTAATTTTTATTCTACTAATTACTGTTTATATACCTATTAATCCATTATTGAACATAACTAATTGTTGTTACAGTAAAAGATGTCATTTTATGAAAACCTAAGTGTTAAGTGCTACACTGGAGAAGGCTCATAATGCACTTAATTTAGTGCCAACTGTACAAGCTCACGTTTGAGGTTGTTATATCGGTAGCTTAGTTTTAAAAATGTGACAATATAACACAACATGTATATCTTTTCACAAAAGCTTTATGTCACGGATGTTAAAAATATAAATATTTATCTTTTAAATCTTCTAATACTATCAATAAATTGTAAATAAATACGCTATTAGTTAGGTACAAGTAATAAATTTACTAGGCTTTTTATAAAAAATATATTTGTTTTGTTGTAGGCTGAATAATTTTTGCACTGCCCAACTTTTATTTAATTTGTGTGTTTAGATTTTCAAATAATAAAAACCTTTTTAATTTTTGTAGGGATTGATAATCATTATCCGATTTGTGACTGTAATTCATAATCAGGAATTTAGTCATTATATACAATGATTATGAAAGTCTGGAAACAGAGTGATACGTTTAAAACGGATGGCAAAACTATGCACAATGTTGTATAATTTTATTAGGCCGGGTAATTTCTTTCTTCATAATGCCTCAACAAGTAACTTAGTATTAAATAATACTATTTCAAGTACTTATACTAAGCAACTTTGTACTATATCAAGTAATTATACTTACAGAAAATGCTTCAGATTTCTCTCCTACCATTATTGACAGAGTGCTTATCAGTGGCTAAAATCAAGACCATTATTTTATAACCTATTAGGAAGTATTTGCCAAGCTTCTTTAGTGATGCAGGGAGTTATACCTTCAGCCTTTGTTCATGAATTTTTCGATGTAAATAATGCACCTCGATGATGATTGAATCAATATTTTGAAATGCTATTTTTCAGCAGTATTTCAAATGAGTTCCTCGTATAACTTGATGCATACTTACATTTAATATTTCTAAAACTTCCTTTCTTTATTGTCGGCATGAAAGCATGACAATTTAGCTTTACTTTTATATTTGATCTACTATTGTTTTAAAAATATTACAAGAATTCCAGACTTTTAAGCACACTGTCTTCTGATCCATTAAGAAGGTCTTGTTGTTTATAACTTTATTTATCAAATCACATTAAATTTAAATCTTATATTTCCTAGTTTAAAAACACAGAAATATAGTTATCAATGTGTTCAAAACCTAATCACCCAAAGAAGTCTTAAACTTTCGTAATTTAATTTTAATACTGATTTAATAATTGACTCATAATTGAAATAAAAAATCATAATAAAGTAAATAAATTACCGACAAAGCAGTAGATTACATTATTATTCAGTATATTAAGTGCAAGATAATATATCATGAAAAATAAATCGAAAGAAGGTTTATTTCTGCTTTTTAATTTATGATTTACTTGAATGAAAAAGTAACTAAATTATATTTATACTTTGGATCTATAGTGTATGCTTTAAAATACACACTAATTATATATGATTAGCTAATAAATTAAGAAAACCAAAGGACCAGGATTATACATTAAAAAACCTCTTGTTTAATTACGCATATTAAAAATAATCCTGTCATAAAAAAACTTTTAAAAATCTAAGGCGTTCTGAGTATGCAAATTTTTTTCAGTTGAGTAATTTTCTTTCTACATCTATTAAACCAGCTGATTACCATTTGCTCAATAATTTGTACTTACTAGAATATTTTTTTATTTTTTTTATTTTAACAATTACATATTATGTATGGGATTGTTTAATGAATAAAGAATATTCAATTGTATTTAAGGACAGGACCTAGTTAGCTATTAATAACATACATGTTTGAATTTAACTAATTAATGTTTAATTTTATTAACAATAAATAAATAGCAATATAAACAATTTGTTAATGAATTTAAAACAATTGGCCACCACCCACAATTGTAGGTGGCCAATTGTTCATTTTTTATTAGAATATTTATTGATAATGATACAGGACACTTAGGAAAAGGTGTAAACAACAGTTTTTGGAGGTTCTGAAGCCTTAAGGCCCACAGCGTTAAAGGTGGTCTGATTTTGACACTTTTAACCTTATTTTAACAGTTAACCTCAGCAAGTAACAAACATGCATAGAGGATTATGTGTTTAGCCTGTTTAACGTTCAAGGCTTACATTGTAATATCATATTATAAAAGTATATATAGAGACAGAAATACCTTTTTTTTTTTTTTTTTTTTTTTTTTTTTGCGCTGTGTATAGTGAAGACACTATTATAAACTACTAGCTGTACCCGCCCGCTTCGCCGGTCATAATATTGAGTTTTGATTGTATCATTGAAATGTGCAGCAACCTTTCAGTTTACACAGTATCTAATTTACAACAGCTGATGTTTTGTGTAGTTTACTACTGTACTCAATTATTTTTAATTTTGAAAGTTTTGCCTACCACAATTTTATTCTATTTGTTTTTATTTAACAGCTGTTAATCAAATAAATCAATCAATTAATATAGCTTCACAAGAAATCAAAACATAAAAATATAAACAGTATAATTTTGACATATTTAAAACCCACAGCTGATATTCTTTTTATATTTGACTTATTATACCTTCATGCATCCTGCTATTTGATTAACATTGAAACTTTAGAAATCCAAGGGAAGGAGCCCTGAGGGATTAAAGAAACGGGAATAGGACAGAAACCTTCCCTGGGGTATATAGAACAACTTCCCCAAGTTTCATGGCGATCGGCTGGACGGTTTGGTAGCGCATAAAGGACAGACAAACATACATTGGATTTTATAGATATAGATTATTGATAATGATACAGAACACTTAGGAAAAGGTGTAAACAAAAGTTTTTGGAGGTTCTAAAGCCTTAAGGCCACAGCGTTAAAGGTGGTCTGATTTTGCCATTTTTAACCTTATTTTAACAGTTTACCTCAGCAAGTAACAAACATGCATAGAGGATTATGTACTTAGCCTGTTTAACGTTCAACGCTTACATTGTAATATGATATTGTAAAAGTATACATAGAGACAGAAATACCCCTTTTTTTTCTGTGTATAGTGAAGACACTATTATAAACTATACACATTTTGCCAATATTTACAAAAAATACAACATTAGCGATTATGCAAAGAGGGATAAGAATAATTAAAATCAAATACATATTTGTTAGTAATTTTGTGTGATTAATTTATTAATTACATTAAAAAATATTTACCTTGTTATTAAAGAAAATGGGGAACCCACGTTCGTTAACACCATTGACAATAGATTCAAGAATATTGTCTGCTCTGTAAAGCGGTTTTCCTATTCAGTGAAATTAATTAACATTTGGTATTCACAGGGAGCGCCAGCGGTCTCCTTTTCTTCTTTCTCTCTCTCTCTCTCTATCTCCAGCACACTCTAAAATTACTTTTAGCTGAGCTAATAGAATACCAAACGAAGTCTGATCACTTATTTGAAACCTTTTACCACTAGAAAGTAGCACTGCAAATATTTTGCCTTGAATTGACTTTTTTTCTATCGTCAATGTAAACACTGAATCCTAGTTGGTCATCAGTATTAATGGAGGCAATTAGAGTTGTTGCTAGGAAGAAAATAAACTTAGGGAATATATACATTTCTATAACAACCTTGTGATGGCTTTTTCTGGAAAAAAGTGAAAACATATCAAGGCTAAAACCAGAAAATGACAAAGTCCTACATTTAACAGGTTTGGCTAATTTGGCCTTTCTTGGTTCCTAACTTACATTAACAAACCGTGCGATATATTTTATGCAAATTCTGAGAATATAGCTGACAAATGGTACTAACCAACCTAGAATAAATTAAAACTAATAGTAAAAATAATATTTTTTGAAGTGTAAGCAATTATTATTTGATAAATGACTTCTGTGCGAATTTTGAGTTGAAATTAGTACAATTATCTTTGGCCAAAAAAGTAGATTAATACACATACAATCTTTATTGATAAAGTTTACAATAAATTAGGGAGTTATTCCCAGTTGTGCTCCGGACACGCAGCAACAGTGCTGTTACTCTCCCATGCCAACAGCAAGGGATTCATCTCGCTACTTATGGCGACAGTGGCGGCGGAACGTTGAACTAAACTACATCCAGCGCTGAGCTGAGCCGGTCGGACGAACACCCTTAACTACTCTCGAAAATCATAGATGCTGTAAAATGTACTTTCTATAATAATACCACTTTATTTATTATTGATATATCCATCTTCTAAACTGTGAAAGGCTTAAAAATGTCATACAACTAAATGTTATATATGTATATAGGAGTCTGGTAGGCAAGTGGTGCGCTACTCCCCTGCAAGCTATGGTCCTCAAAAGTGGCATTGAAAATTTAAACTTCAAGTACCCAGTGTTGACACAGTATATGAGTATCGTTATGCAAGACTTCAAAACAATATCGTCATAATAAACGCTGGAACTAACGGCGTTAGAACCCTATGTACCAAACACATAACTGAGTAAAAACACTGTCTAACTGCAAAGTTCTTTTGGGCATATTCACCCATCATTATTAATAATAGTTACACAACTTTCTTAAAATATTAACAAAAAAGCATTTTTACTATAAGTAAATTTTAAGAAAACAAAAATTAAGATTCATTTAAAAGTAAAATTGATTGAAGTTGACAAAATATTTTATTGATATTCGGTAACATAGTGAATGTGGCGTAACCGAAATGTTAATTTCCTCTTAGGATCAGCTAAAAACAATAATATTATGAAAAAATCCCAAAAGTCACAATTTATTTTGTATATACACTAGTACTTACCAGTAATTGTTCAACTAAGATAAAAATAAAAACTACAAAAAAGGTTTAGCTAACCTAAAATACTGTATTTGGTAGTTTGTTATTTTTAAATATTTTGTATAAGCATATCAAAGTGAGCACCTCTTCTTGCAGCTTTTTTTTAAGTTTTAAGTTTCTTGTATTATTCAACAACCCCTCCAAAATATATGCACTTTAACATTGTATCATTATTATTTCTTTATTCAGACTTAAATGTGCCTAATCAGTTATTATTATAACTACAATAAATTTTAATGTAGGGTTTTAAACCTTGAAACAGCAGAATATGTTAAATGCCTGTGTAAGTTATTTTATTAATTAAAATAATTCTCAACAATATTTTACATTACCGATTAAAAGATATTTCTGTTTCAAAATTGCTGATAAGGAGAATCATGAATAAAAATACTTAATTATTCATTTTCGAGTAATATGTTGTACAATGCTTAGTTTAATTTTACTACTTGAAACTTTTTAAAAGAAACTTTTGTACTCATCCAAACTACTCATATTACATAAGCTTCTAAATGGGAAAAGATTGTGTAAATAGTTGTTTTTATTTAGTTACATCCTACTTTTAGTGTTTAATTGATTGTGTGATAAAGTTTCATACATTTTGTTATATTTATATGTTAAAATTAATGGTTGTTACATAACCCACCATATCTTAGCTGATAACTATCCCTTGTTACTGTTTAACAGTTTGATGTTTGCTGATGGAAAAGGCATTGTTAAAGTTGTTTCCAAGTGAAAGACCTTTTTATCATATTATCTTACTCTATACTTTTATTACAATAACATGTTACCTTGTAGAATGTAATTAGTCTTTCATTGAATCATATTCTAGAATTTTATGACAGATTGATTTTGACCTATGTGGTGGTGGTCTCCTGTTGTTATGTTAGGACTTAAATTTAAAGCTGACTGTTTTTTTGCAAAAAACAAGTATCGTACTATATTCTGATCCTGAGGTTAAGGAGTGGTTTAAAAGATGTCTTAATGGATTTTGTAAATCATAGCGATAATTAACTTCAACTACACTATCAATGAAAAATGACCAAATTATCAATTAACATTGACTAAACTATCAATTAAACTCGACTACACTATCAATTAATGATGACTAAATCATCAATTAACATTGACTAAACTATCAATTAACCTCGACTACACTATCAATTAACGATGACTAAATTATCAATTAACATTGACTATACTATCAATTATTCTTGACTACACTATTAATTAAGTAATTTGATTTTGTCTACGTAAAAACTCGTAAAATATCTCTTAAAAGGTGGAACTTTTTAGGTTAGATTGGATATACTTTTTTAAACATATTTTTATTTAATCATCTCAAGTAAATAATGCCTTGACAGATAATTACGATAGGCGCAAATCTACAATAATACGTCTAAAACTACACACTTATTCCATAGATATAGACAGTCACTCCTATCCTAATCTCTTTGTATGAGAAAAGAAATTCAGTGGTAGTGGCACTAAAACTTAGTCCTTATGGATTTTTATTTGTAGAAACATTATTTTCTCAACTATTTATAAATTGTTCTATTACTCTTAAATTATAATTTAGCAAAGATGGGATTAAATTACAAATATGCAAAAAGTATCGGACTTTTTCAATTGTTATATGAATTTAAAATTGGATTGGCAGCGAGGAAAAATAATTGACTTCTTAATGAACATAGGAAACAGACCATCAAGAATAGAATGAAAATCTTTTTGCAGTAATATGCCAAGTCATATATTGTTTGAAAGGGCATGGTAAAAAAAATTTAAATCGGGAACCCGACCTCAAAACATTGATTTATAAAAGAATATACTATTTAACAAAACAATGGAAAACAGCCATTTTTTGTCAGATCAACATTTATATATTCGGCATCAAATACACAGAATGCCAAATATAAGTATTAATAACAAGTGTAAATATATACAAATTGGCAAAATATCTACATCAGTATCACAAATATAACTGGCAAGTAACTGGTAAGTATATGTGCTTCGCTAAGATGTTTTCTTCAAACTACAATCATGTATTGGATATTTTAAATACCAACCAAGATAATGTAAGTGTGTTTTGATTTTTTTCAAACAATGCAGGTGTTATGTTTTATTAATAACAATGTGTTTGTCAGTTAGTTCACTATTTTTCATTCTAACAAAAAAATTAACCGTACATAGACAGATTATAAACAATACTGACCATTTACTTTAAGGCCGGTTACACACATATGCATCTCGCACGGTGCGACTAGCATTTTTCTTGCTACTAGCATGCAGCTCGAAGACCAACCTGTGTTAATCACGTGGAGCTTACACACATATGCGACTGGCACGGTGCTACTGGCATCGTGCAGCTTGTGTGCTAGTCGCATGCAGCGTGCAGCGCCACTAGGAACCGATCGGTCGGTGTTTTGGCGCTGCATGCAGCGTGCATCTTGAGTTGGCGCATGCGCAGAACACATTTCCAAGCCCTGACGCTCTTGTTCCCATAGTGTACTACCTTGACAAGTGCGGAAAGTCACTTCTTGAATAGCTTGAGTTTTGTTAATAATAATTTGTAATTAAATAGTGTATACCCCAGTTTAAATTAGCTGTTTGCTGATTATGTATTGGCTACTTTTAACATTTTGGCGCCAATAAGGGTGTACCCAATATTCACGTTCAATATTTATTCTTCTTTGTCGTCGTCTTCTTCTAATGATGGTAAGTTACAAATTCTTGTAACTTCTTCTAACAACAGCATTTCATCATTCGACGACATTTTCCAATGAACTGAACGCCAAAAAGTCCCCACCTCTCTCACCTTGCCACTAGCACGTGCCACGACCATGCAGCCTGCATGCGGGTTACACACATATGCATCTCGCACAGTGCTACTGGCATCAAAAATGCTAGTCGCACCGTGCGAGATGCATATGTGTGTAACCCGCCTAAGTAATTCAAAACTGTACCGAGGCAGAAAAGCTTATATTTACTAATAATCAAAAATTTGCTACACAATTTGTAATTTTGTTACTTTTATTCATATTGCACTCATACATTGTTCAAAAATAACCTATAATGTCAAGTTAGCACCATCCTAAACCCTCCCATTCCATGTTTTATCTGTGGGGAATGGTAGGAAAGGCTTCGATGGCTGATTTTAAATCAGGAGATATATTATCTGACTTATTTTAGCTATTTGAGAGAAAATATTTTGAACCTCTTTCTTAGAGCTTATCTAGAGCCTATGAAAATATTTGTACCAAGTTCCATGGTTAGTTCCAAGAACCCTTTTAGTTTTTGAGAAATTCTGATCGGTCAGTCAATAGTATTTATCTTTTATATTTATGGGTTAACAGGTTAACTAACTACATAGTGAACATATTAATTCATTTAAAAAGTTGAGTAGAAAATCTTCATTTTTCTCTGTAATTTTAAAAATAAAATAAGTGTGGAGATTGCTAGTTCTGATTAAAGAATTTTTTTATGTATCTTTCTGTTTGAATATTGATGTATTCTCAGCATAAATTAAATTAATGATTAATTGATCATTGGTGGTGAAATTGCAAAACATTAAGGGCATAGGATCTCAGTTTGATCCCAATCAGAGTCATAACAAGTTTTGAAAGGAATCAGCTGATAACCACCAGTTGTTTATTCGTCATTGTTTATTAATTAATGACACTTTTTAAGCAATATTTTTGCCTTAGTTTGTAACAAAGACCACATTCGCTCATCTACACTTATCACACTCAATTGAAATCCATAATCGTCCATATCTTCACTATCTGCATCTTGAGAATAAATAAAAATAAAATAGCGCTTAGCAAAATACTGTTCCAATTAAAATACCATTTTAGTCTTATTAGTTTTGGGTTATTATTAATTATTTTATTTGATATTTAAATCGTTCTAATTTACTCAAACCTATCTTTTTTTATTTTCATGAATTAAATGTAATTAGTTGATCCACCACATAGATCAGGTCAGTTGCCTATCTTAGAGCATATCCTCTCTCTTGTAATTTTATCTTCCTCTTAAGGTTGTTCACTTCCTAATAAAGGCAATATATAGGTTAAGTGTTTGTGATAACATCCTTGTTGTTTGTATCCTTCTTTAACGACTGGTACGTAAAAAGTGTATCATTTCAAACAGAACATTTTCAAGGTCATAGTAATGGATAAGAACTGTGGAATCTAAAACATTTCATTACAAAGTTACTAAAAATAAAACATCGCTCAACAGGTGATTTTTTAAATTTAGCTATCTGTTTCATTAAAACTGAGCTTTCTAATGATAATTAAAATTGAAGGACTAATTGACTTGCATCACTACTTTACTTTTATCTCAGTTGTACTCAGCTGTACTCTCAATTGTACTATAAATTACAAAAAGCTAGTTTAAACTGTTTTATATAACATCGGACTACACTAGCGCTCAACTACTGTATCCCAAAACAGCCGATAATTTGAGGCATAAAATTTAACATTGGATGAGAAATCTATCTGTGTGTGTATAAAATCAATTGTGTACATAGAAAAATCAATCTGAACAATCAATTGACTTAATATTTAATGTGTGTGTGTGTGTGGGGGGGGGGGATTTTGATCAGATTGCCAATCAAATAAGAAGTATATAATTTCAAAACTAAAAATCTGTTGAAATCATTAAAAAACATTACTGAATGCAAATGTTATGAAAATAAAATATTTTTAATATCTAAGCGTAACAGATTTATAGAATCGTCTGATGTGAAAGATTGATTCAATTTTTCACCACTCGATAGTCGTGTGCTTTTCATAATGTGGGTGGATGTGCGTGGGTAATATATGGCAGTTAATTCAAAATAATTAAACAAAAATGTTAAAATCATATAGATGGTATTTTGAAAGCCCACTGAATTAATTTAAGTATAAATAAAAGTAATGAAATGCTTTATATGTCCATTTATAAAAAATGTATGTCATTGTTTATTTCCACCTATTTTTAACTACTGAAGGTTACTGAGTACTTCAGTCGAATGGTATAATTTAAGTGTAATAAACCATTTGTAAATGGCATGTATAACTTAAATCGTAAATTAAGAGTTTATAAAAATAAACAGATGTTTTGTTTTATATGAAATGTAATAATACCTTTGATAATTATTATTATATTTGGTTTAATGATTGATAACAGAACTTTTAGATTGGCCTATTTATATTGTATACCTACGTTATAGTGACATTACTTTTATGCACTTTAATATAATACAAGCTGTACCCTCATCCCATCCGTACATCATCAAATACTAATGTTCGTATATGAGTATAGACATAATATTCCACTCTAATATAATATTAAGAATTTTACACTGTATGAATTCCACTAGATGCTGGTTTGGTTATAAGGTTGATATAATATTTTATAGCAGTTTAAAATGTATTGCTAGGATTTTGTACAAATAATTATGAATTATTATTATACACATATAAAGTGATTCATTAGCTTTCATTCATAGTACGTTACATAGTTTGAAGATTCGAAATTTTTAAATTTTGATTAGGTTTAATTCTTCCTTAAATTGATTATACGTGGTAATATAGTTATTAATATCACAATATTATATTACAACTTTTTTGAACTAGATACGAATATAGGTTCATAAAAAGGTGCTTTATTATATTATAAAACAAGTAAATACTCTTAAGTTAGCTCTACCGAGAAATAAATTAATAGGTTACTTTTAAGACATTAATTTATTGTACTAATTTGTAAAGTATAGTTACGCATTAATATTTCAAGTTTAATCATATTTTCATGTTGAATACTAATAAGTTTTGGAATGTTTGTTTTTGAATAAGATATGTTGTCAGAAATAATTTATTACAGTTTTTCTTTAAATATATTTCTATTTGTTCATTCATTATCCCTTATAATCTATTTAAATTAATATTTTTACATTAAAAATAATATCTATCCTTTCCAATATTTTAACAGAATTTCAAGACAAGTTAAAAAATCTTGTCCCAAAAAAATTTGTCAAGGAAATGTTAGACAATACACAATAATTCTATATTTACATTATTCATTGAGAACAGTAAATGTGTCACCAAAATCAATACAAAAGATTCAAAAGTCTGTATTTTTTTACCAAACTTGTCTCCGGTTTTAAAGCTAATCCACTGTGTGCATGGCTGATGTAGCTATGCAATGATGTTTCTTCTCAACTTCTTCTTGCAATTGACATTTTTTACCTCTTCCGGCAGGATGTTGAGGAATTTTGCTCACAGATATGTCGGTTGTTTTTCATAGAGTGTGAGATGATGGATTGGAAGTACTATGTTGTTGTAATGTTGGAGCTTCTAGTGTTGTAATTGTGTATGTCAGTTCCTCTCTGCAGGTTTTGTCTCTTAGCATGTAAAGCTGTTTCTAGGATGAAAAGACTCACTACAGTGTTAACCTTTAGTTGTTTAAAGGCTGTGCGGCATGATTCCATGTGTCCAAGGCCAGCCAGAATGCGAACTGCCTATTTTTGCAGAACTAGGACCCTCTTTGTGTTTATTTTAGAGGAATTACCCCACACCCCTATTTCATATCGTACATGTGCCTCGAACGGAGCAAAGTACGCAGCTTTTGTAGTGTCATCACTAGATATGTGTCTCAGCCTTCGTAGCACATACAGAGCTGAGCTGAGTTTACTGCACAACTTGTCTAGGTGGTCAGACCAGATAATTTTACCATCTATTACTACTCCTAAATATGTTACTTGTAACATTTTCATCACATCTGGCAATCCTGCAACTTCCTCTCTTTTCTTCCCAATGATAAGCTGTTGGCTTTTTTTTCTCATTTAGTTCCAGACTGTTTGCATGACAATACTGTTGTGCCATTCCCAAAGCAATGAAAGATTGTATTTCCAGATCAGTGGCCTTTTTATTTTTAAGCAACAGAGCGGTATCGTCAGCATACATGATTGTATTGCAGTAGTCTTTGAGGTAGCGAGGAAGATCACTTGTGAAGATTATGTACAGGACAGGCCCCAGAACTGAGCCCTGAGGACTCCTGATTTGAGTATGGCTTGTTTGGATATGGTTTCCACAAAGACATCTGATTTAGGGCTCTTTATCTCTACTGCTTGGGATCTGTTAGTTAAGTAGCGTTTGAACCATTCTCCTGCAGTACCACTTACTCCCATGTTCTTTAGTTTTTTAAGAAGCAAGTCATGACCGATGCATTCAAAAGCCTTGATGAGTCAAATATTTTAAATGTTGGATACACTTTGGTGGTTTTGAGCTTATTTGGAAATTTTCCCTGTGCAAATAACTTGTTAATAATATTTGTCAGGGGATGAAATATCAACTCACTTTCACAGTGCTTAACGACCTTAGATGGAACACCACCTAAGCCACCGAGTTTTATATTTTGAGTGACTTGATAGTTTTGCTAACTTCACAAGGAGTTGTTGGCCAGAGTACTAAATCTTCTTGTATATCATATCTGGCTTCTACAATTGTTGCCTTACAATTGGGTATCTGAGCTAAGAGATCGGTTGTAGCATTTATGAAGTAGTAGTTTAAGTCATCAGCCACTTTTTGAGGATCACTTGTAACTTTGTTGTCGATCTTCAGCTGAATAGGCTCATACTTTGGATGTTTACTTTGCTTTTCAGAGTTTATGACTTCCCAAGTGGCTTTAGATTTGTTTTCGGCTCTGTTTATGAAGTCAGCATTTTGTGATTTTCTAATATTTTTAAGGTGGAGATCATATTCTTTCTTTTTAATACTTGCATTTGTTTTGTGTTTCCTTGTTCCAAACAAAAGGTACATTTTTTGCCCTTAGAAAATTCTCTCTTTTTATTCCAGTTATTTAGTCAGTGGGCAGGGTTATCTTCTTCTTTTTGGGCCGGGATTTCTTTATTGGATATGCTACGTTAAGGTTAAAAGTCACAGGTTTCTCATAGGCCTATTCTACACCGATTGGCCCAACATCTACATCTACCCATGCTTCTTTACTAAGTAGGTGTTTGAGTGTTCGGAGGTTCTCATTACAACAATTCCGTCTCATCGAGGAGGGGTTTGTAGCTTCATTTTTTTTTTTTTTTTACCAGTACTGAACTGATCTGTCCTGTGTGGTCTGAAATGAAGGTGTCGAGGATTGTTACTGTAACCTCACTTGTGTGCATGTTTGTGCAGACCAAGTCTATAGAGGTGGCACTATGTGGAGTAATTCTGGTGGGTGGCAAGTCCAATCTCCTGATGTTATAAGCTGCCAGGAGTTCTTTCAGCTCTGATCCTTTTTCCTGTGCATAACTCTGTCGACGTTTATGTCTCCCATTATAATGACACTGCTATTCCATGTTGGTATATTTTCAAGCAGGTCACTTATTGCTTGATACAAAGTTAATCTCACTTGTTGCTAATACAAATCCCCTCTCATTTTATTTTATTTTTTTATTGATGTTTGATATCTTTCTCTATGCCATATAAATGAACATTCACCCATTATAAATCCTATTATTTATTCATTATGTTCAATCCCAAACTGTAACAAGTACTCTGCAGGTCAAACAGGTTGTTCATTTCTTAAAAGATTCAAAGAACATTTACCAAGATCAAAACTCATTAACTAACTAATGATGAAAATTAGCACAACATTTATCTGATTAAAATCATTCAATAGGAATTATAGATTCTGATACAGAAATTTTACTTGAATACAAAAAATTAAAAATGTTAGATTTTTTTGAGCAATACAAGATATATAGACTGCATGAAAAATAAAGCCTATTGACATATTAAATGAAAAATTAAAATATTAAACAAACATTTTATTTGATAGAATTCACTCGATACAAAATATAAAACAGCTGATATCAAGCTACAGAATTTAAATAAATAATTCCAGCAAGAAAGTAAATATAAAGTTTCTGAACTAACCTATTCTTATCCAAGAAGATGTGACTATAAATTATGAAATTGCAATAGAATTTTAAACAATTTAAATAACTGAAGATGAATTTTGACTGGTATTTTAACCTTTTACAACAAATGAATATTCTTTTCAATCCCAAATGAAAAGAATGTTTTTGAAAATAGTTACTCTCATGTGAATATTCTAAAAGATCTAATGATATGTTGCTGCAATTGTATTGGTTATCTTGATATGTCAACATCAGTTGGATAAAAACTTTTTTTATTATTATAAAACTCCACTTGTACGTCATATGAGCCTAGTTGTGGCATTCCACTACGCTGACACCACTGACATTTGCTAAGGAGGACAGTTGCTAAGGAGCATACTGCTCGGTTACACAACGTGGTGGGGGAAGGAACAAATTATAACTAAAACTGCTGATAAATATCCTTTATATTTGACATAACCTTATAGTCCCTGATTGTAGCTCCAATTAAAGATAGATTGTTACAAAGAATGAACAATACGTAACATCGTACGATAACTTAACAATTCTTCACTAATGTAAACCATGAGCCGACCAAGACATAATCCATTCAGCCTGAATGTTGGCCACCTCCATGTACTTGTATCACAATCGGAGATTGGTTTGATCCGATTGTATGATTTGGCCGGGAGATGATAATGCAGTCAGATGAATGGCTATGTGCCGTAGACTGGACATTTTATCTGGGCCTTGTGGTCACCAAGACAAAAATTTGAAAAATGTATGCTGAACTTTATCTACTATCAAACATTTAAATAAATTCAGTACATGATTATTTCTAAATAAAAGAATATTAACTAATTTCACTTAAAAAGGAGGTAACTGGTACTGGAGCACCCTTGAAACAGTTGTGTATTACATTTGTTTTACAATTCTGTACAGTAGGAGAAATTTAATTTTATTTATTTGTTTGGTTATATACATTATACTTTCTTAATTATTTGAGATTAGTTAAATATCAATTTAATTTTTAATACAAATAACATATGCCAAAAAACATAATTTAATAATATTCACCCATTGGTCACTGTTGTTTAATGGGTTAAGAAATTTGTATTTTTGGTGGAAAATATAAGAACAATTATTAGCATTTGCCAAAATTGAACCTGCACTATGTTTGTTAAGATTATTTACTATATTAAAATACAGAGGGTTGTCATGAAATTAAAAATAATTTGGTAGTAACCTAAAAAACGTATACTTATTTAAAACAAAATAAAATCAACTGGAAAACCAGCATAAAAGATGAATTTATAATAACACAAGAATTTATGTTTATAATAAGATTCCTAGTTTATAATTTTTCACAAGTTACGTATAATACATCACTTATTGAACAATCCTAATAAATTTATCGGCAGTGGGAAGACAAGGGTTGACTTTGTTTCCGATGCAATAGAGCCCAGAGTTTGAAGATATCTCAACTAAACAAACAAACAAACTTATTACCGTTAATGCAATTAATTACTTAGAGTTTGTGAACTTATTCAGTTGAATAATTATTACAGAATAATGGCTTTATATTCTCGTGGAATTTAGTACGTTTACTTTGTTAAATTTGTGTTGTCAAAATATCCAATGAGCTTCACAATAACAATACAATAATAAGTATTGCATTTAGTTGTGTTAATGTAAGTGTTAACGCCTCTTGCTACATCATGTTCTTCATATATTAAAAAAAATTTGTATAAATTTTCCTTTCTTTTTATATTTATTTTTCTGTATAATAATAAAATATAAAGATGTTTCATATTTGTACTTGCTTTTAATTTTGAATTATTAAAAAGCAAAATACCAAACATCTGCTTTTTAAATTATTTTTCATAAGTAATAAACAAATGATGTGGCATAAATAAGTATGCCATTTTAACCCTAGAAAGGTAGTAGACTATGGTCATATCCGTTCTATGGTTATACCATACTTCATTACCTGACAGTACTTTTTAGGTAATGTGCACAAATGAACTTCAAAATATTGAGAACAACTTTAATTCAATAGTATACATTTATTTTTACATACTGCATACATATCTATAAAAAAGTTGGTATTCATGCAACATTTGTTCAATCGAAGGAACATAACAATCATGATGTTGCAATTAGCCAAAATACGGCTTTGCGCTAACCATGTACTAAGAAGTATTGTCACAGGTCATCATTAGCTTTAATCTGAACTTGTCAAACTTTTATTAATATATATACATTACAAACTTGCAGTTACCCTTAAAACCCACTAACTGTTCATTGATTGTTTTATATCCATACTCTGTTTGTAATGTTTCTCACAATTTTTTGAGGACGGTCCCATATTTCATGGGAGCCATTTGGTCATTAGATAATTGTCTTGTTTCTTTATCATCAAAGCAAAAATAACTGACAAAAACTATAACTATAAAAACAAGTGCAGTTGTTTCATTTATATCCTTTTAGTATTACTCATAATATTATTATCTGATAACATAAGATTATTATCTGACTGTAGATTTTTTTTTTATATGTGCAGATTCGTAATAATAGTAAACTATTGAAAGACATATGTACAATACCTACAAAAAACTTTACTTATCGGTAGCTATGCATAAAACTGACTAGTTTTGGGAAATGATCTGATTGAGCTGCCAAAGATATGTAGGTTTAACAATTGCACAGACTGAGTCAACTAACTGGAGGGAGCACGTCTGGGTGGATAGGAGAAAACCTCTTGTCAAGGGGCGGGGCAGTGCTTTTTAACCACTGCGCAGACTGAGTCAACTAACTGGAGGGAGCATGTCTGGGTGGATAAGAGAAAACCTCTTGTCAAGGGGCGGGGCAGTGCTTTTTAACCACTGCGCAGACTGAGTCAACTAACTGGAGGGAGCACATCTGGGTGGATAGGAGAAAACCTCTTGTCAAGGGGCGGGGCAGTGCTTTTTTAACCACTGCGCAGACTGAGTCAACTAACTGGAGGGAGCACGTCTGGGTGGATAGGAGAAAACCTCTTGTCAAGGGGCGGGGCAGTGCTTTTTAACCACTGCGTAGACTGAGTCAACTAACTGGGGGGAGCATGTCTGGGTGGATAAGACAAAACTTCTTGTCAAGGGGTTGGGGCAGTTCTTTTTTTATGTTATATGCGTAAAACTACTCATGTCTACCATTCTAGGATTGAGTGTTAATTTCATTTTAGATATTGCTTTTCAAATTCAAATTGTAAAATAGATTATAACAGAAATTGTGTTTTAGGTTAGCACCATCAGTTGTTCGTCAAGTGGAAGAAATTGAGAAAATCAGACAGGAACAAACAAAATTTGATTCGTGTATGGATACTGAAGCCAAGTGTCCAAAAGCTAAATGTCCATCTATTATGAATGGAATTCAAAATAAGAGATAAGAAAACTGTTACCTGTAAGGCAGCTGGGCTTTGAGCAATTACATCGGAAGCTTCCTTGAGAGCACGAGATGCCTTCAACTCACCTTCAGCAGCAATTACCTTGGCTCTTGCCTCTCTAGCTGCCTCAGCCTCTGCTGCCAAGGCCCTTTGCAACTGCATTGGCAGACGAACATCCTTTCTACAATCACAAACACACAATTTTTGGAATTGCTAATCACAATTGATGAGTAAATTAATCACAAAATCCAAGTGAGTCAAGCATGAGAAATCACACATAAAACGTCTAACAGCTATATCCAAATAAAAGGACTCACATTATTTAAAGAGCTTGAGGATGAAAGAACCAAACACATATAGTTATGAAATTTAGATTTTCACGGGGTTTATGGATAGGGTACATTTATTTATGTAATATAACAACTTTATGTTTAGAGTTATCAACATCCGCAAAATTAGTAAGAAATATCTGCACAGAAATCCATTTTTTCAGAACTACTTTTATCTAACACAAATAACGCTTTTTTTTAAAGAAATTCATCTCTGCAACCTACTTTCTTGTGACAAGTTGTTTACGTGTCACAAGGTAGTGTGCATAGAACTAGACGTGGAGATCCAATGTTAGCTACTCCAGTTCATATTTTCATTGTCCTCTCCATATTCACTTTAAATAAATTTTTCATTGTCTCCCCATGTAGACTCTGGAATGCTCTGCCTGATAATATCAGAACCACTGATAAACGCACTTGGTTTGGGGTGGAGGTGAGGTTTTATCTGCTGCGGGCCTTGCGGGAGTAGTGGCTGGTGGCGCTGTGGCTTGGTGGTGGCGGTAATGAGTGATTGAGCGGAATGAATAGAAAAAATTTTAATAAACAAAATGTAATATTATATATTGAGATAGTCAAATTATTTATAGTGTTAGTTTAAGTATAATTTTTAAATTTTTAATGTAAAACATACTTTTTCATTGTAATTTCTATTTTATTTATCAATTTTTTCTCTTTCTAGTTGATTGTTATTTTTGAAATGGTAAATAATCATGTATGGTGAGGTTAAGTGGTAGAGAGGGCTTTGCAGCCCTAACTTTGGCTTATGAAGAAATAATAAAGTCGCATTTCATTTCATTTTCATTTCAACCTAAAAAAATCATGTTTGCATCTTTTCTGATGAAGTTTCAAATTAAATAATTTTCTCTAATACATTAATGACAAATCTATATCTCTCACTAAATTTCTTAAGACAATGTAAGAAATTTTAAGAAGAAGAAAGTACTTGACTTGCATGGACATACCGATTAAAACAATCGCCCCTACTTCCACTATTTTTTTGTAATCTGACGTTTGTGATACATTTTAATATAAATGTTTCATGCAAAAAATATTATTATTATTAGTATTATTAAGTACATACATTGACAACAATACTTGGAACCCTCTTGTCGACAACTGACTGGCATTATGGGTGAGATGGACTTATTGGATGTAAACACAGCTACTGATAAACTTGTTTCTGTTCTACATGATTTCATTTTTAACTCAAGGAGGGAATTTGACTGCAAACCTTATTTAAAGAGGTTGAAATTGTGGACAAACAAGTCTTTTGCTAAGCTTGCTTACAATCTGGCTACTACTTGTATAATGCATAATAGATTCAAGTGGTGCGATTGTTAATGATACCGATCATGCTGTAGATTTTTTGTTTGCATTATTTATTGGGCTATTAATGAATAGTCCTTACTGAACTAAGTCGAACTTAAATAATAACAATGACTAAGCTCAATCATCTATACTTGTCACACTCATTCACCCATCTTCATCCATATCTCTATGATCGGAGTCTTAGAAATGAATAATGAATAATAATAATGAATTCCAGACTGTCACAGAAGATACTCTACTCTGTCATGTGCTCAGCTTAGCACTTTTTTTGGGCTTGGCTGTTTGGTGTGACTGTTTATTGGCCTCTTTCCTGAAGGATCGTTTTCAGTCACTGGGAGGTCCTTTGCTTAGTATTTTCAATAACAGTTTCAGGTCTGATGTGTTTTCTAATGCCTATAAGGTGGCCAAAGTGAGCTCCTTCTACAAAGCTAATGATTTCACATAGAAATACAACTTATATCCGTAAGAGTTTTACTCAGTGTTATTTATAAAGTAATTGAAAAAAAATAGGATAGGAACGGTTGTCTGATCATATAAATAAGTATCAAATATTAATAAATTCTCAATTTGGATTTAGGTAATTAAATAAGCCTTACATTTACTAAGGAAAGACATACATGCAGCTTTACCAAGCAGTAGACGATATTTGGTAGGTTTTTTTTTTGTCTAGCAAAAGCATTTGATTCTGTAGATCATTCAAAATTATTTTTAAAACTCCAACTGATTGATGTAATAAATAAAGAATATGAATGGTTCAAATCATATCCAAACAACAGGAAACAGTTCGTTAACATTGAAAGGGTTAATAGTGAAATAAGTGTAGTTGATTACTGAGTTATGCAACAAAGTACCCAAGGTCTACTACTGTTTCTAATTTACATCAATAACCTAACAAAACTTTATATCGCTGGGAAATAATATCTATTTGCTGATGAGACAGCAATTTTCTTTGAAGGGGACAGTTGGGAAAACGTATTTAGCATTGCAGAATTCGATTTGTCACTAATAAAAAAGTGGTTAGGTCAAAATATGTTAGCATAAAACATTTCAAAAATCAAGTTTATGCCAATTGCTTTATGGGATGGAAGTGATACAGATAAAAATAATTTAATGACACACAGATGTGTGAACTACCTCAACGTGGCGTTTACCTGTGATACTCTGGAAAGAGTTAACAACTGTAAATACTTAAGAATAAATCTTAATAACAGAATATAATAGTCAGCACATATTAATTTAATGACACGCAAACGTGGGAACTACCTCAACGTGGCGTTTACCTGTGATACTCTGGAAAGAGTTAACAACTGTAAATACTTAGGAATAAATCTTAATAACAGAATATAATAGTCAGCACATATTAATTTAATGACACACAGACGTGGAAACTACCTCAACGTGGCGTTTACCTGTGATACTCTGGAAAGAGTTAACAACTGTAAATACTTAGGAATAAATCTTAATAACAGAATATAATAGTCAGCACATATTAATTTAATGACACACAGACGTGGGAACTACCTCAACGTGGCGTTTACCTGTGATACTCTGGAAAGAGTTAACAACTGTAAATACTTAGGAATAAATCTTAATAACAGAATATAATAGTCAGCACATATTAATTTAATGACACACAGACGTGGGAACTACCTCAACGTGGCGTTTACCTGTGATACTCTGGAAAGAGTTAACAACTGTAAATACTTAGGAATAAATCTTAATAACAGAATATAATAGTCAGCACATATTAATTTAATGACACACAGACGTGGGAACTACCTCAACGTGGCGTTTACCTGTGATACTCTGGAAAGAGTTAACAACTGTAAATACTTAGGAATAAATCTTAATAACAGAATATAATAGTCAGCACATATTAATTTAATGACACACAGACGTGGGAACTACCTCAACGTGGTGTTTACCTGTGATACTCTGGAAAGAGTTAACAACTGTAAATACTTAGGAATAAATCTTAATAACAGAATATAATAGTCAGCACATATTAATTTAATGACACACAGACGTGTGAACTACCTCAATGTGGCGTTTACCTGTGATACTCTGGAAAGAGTTAACAACTGTAAATACTTAAGAATAAATCTTAATAACAGAATATAATAGTCAACACATATTAATTTCTTTAATTAAAAAAATAGGAAACTTGTATATGCTTTTAGCAGCTTAATTTGATTTTTAATCTAAATGAAATTTGAATGGCATACTGTACGTTTTTTCAGCCTGTAATTGAGGATTGCATTGCATTGTAGCTTGAGGAGGAGCCTCTAAAACAATTATGGCACCTCTTGCAATATCTCAAAAAACCATTTTAAAAGCTGCCTTGGGAAATTGTCAGCATTACCCACTAGCTGTGCTTTTCAACAAAATTGAGGTATTAACATAAGATGTCTTTTCTTATGAAGTTTAATTTTTTTCATTTTCAAACATTCTAGAAGTTTGCTTGATGACTAATACATAAAGTAACAAATAATTATGACCAGATTTGCAATTCCTACTGGAGATAGGAACCCAAGTATAATTAGGAATGCTTTTACAATTAATTCTTCCTATTTTGCACATGTTGTTTACCATAAATTGCCAGTGCTTCATCGTACAGATTGCACCTGCGTGAATGGTTAGGGCGATTTGGTTAGCGTTGAACAGCTGATAGCATCAGATTATAGGCGATAATGATGGCATCTGTTTGGATAGAGGCTGATACAATTGTATAATTGCGTATTTGATCAGAGTATGTGTAATGGGGGAGAGGTTGCGTGTGCGAGTTTTTGTGAGATTGTGTCTTGTGTGAGAGTGTAAATGCGTACATAGGTATTGGTGTGTTTGAGGATAAATAGAGTGTATTATGTATTCGATGAGTGAAGGAATGTGCAATGTGTTTGAATGAAAAGGTAAGTCTAAAATGATGATAATGTGTCCATCCAGTATTGAGGTCCAGTATTTTTTGTCATTAGATCAGAAATAAATATTCAGTAATATTTCTTAAGTGTACATCGAATCAAACATATTCTAATAAATAACGTTCTGTATTTAAGTTAGTTGTTATGCACATATTGTGTTTTGAAATGTTATGGCACATTTTCGCCCTCTGGCAGAAACTGCCCTTGCTAGAATTATATTTCTTACATAAAAAATATGTTAGGTATCAATATGTAATTGAATTAAATAAAAATGATTTTCTGATTCTGACTCGCTAATACTCACATTTCAACTCTCTCAACTTTAATACCCCAAGAGTTGGTAGCCTCGTCTAAGATGTTTTGCATTATGTGAGCAATGGTATCCCTCTCGATCAGTATGTCAGCAAGATTGCGAGTTCCAAGGACATTTCTTAGAGTAGTGGCTGACAGTAACCTTGTAGAATGGCTGTATAACAATCAGGCACACATAATTAACACTTCAACTGAATAAACTTTAACTATAAATAAAGAAGAGGAAAAAGAAAGGAGACGTGACTTTTGAGGTTTTTGAGAGAGCTGACAGTGAACAGTATAAACATTCTCAATTACTGCTATGTGATAGGAGACAATATTCTGACTGCCGTAGTTGAGTGATAGTAATAAGCAGGTTGGATCAAGCTGTGTAAACTTGCATAACAGCTATAACTGATCAGTCAAGTTTATTACAAACTTGACCTTATCAGGAATCTGATAACCAGATATTGAACTCTTACTGACATAATACAGTTGCCTAACTTTATTAGAGCTTTTATAATTTGAAGGTTAAACTTGATATTACTGTAAAATATTTTGCAAAATGAAGTATATAAAATATTTGTCACTACACTACTATGAGTTCAGCTGTTTTCGTTATGTGTTTACAACCTGCGAAACATCATATTTTCCAATGTTGACTGTGGAAATTTTTCGGTTGTAAACAATGTTACTTTCGGTAGTAAACAATAGACAGCTGTTGAAAATATGTTTCGCAGGTTGTAAACACATAATGAAAACAGCTGAACTCATAGTAGTGTAGTGAAAAGTATGGTTCAAAACTCGAGTGAAAGTGTTTTGTATGTTCTCGACCATTTAAAGTGCTCGACAAGTCTCGCACTTCAAACATATGGTCTCATGGTCTCGAACATGCAAAACCCACTTTCCACTCTTGTTATGAAATATACTATTATATCGTTTTGATTGAAATTAATTGATTAAAATGAAACAAAAATAAACTACTTCTAAGAAATATATTTATCCAATAAATTTCTAAAAACTTTTACTTCAAAATGTCAGCTACTGATCAAAATAAACATAAATATAAAATAGGAGAGAACGTATTCGCAAAAGTGAGAGGCCATCCTTCCTGGCCAGCTGTGATTGATGGTTATGATTTAAGTGCTAAATCAAATAAATACAAAGTTAAATTCTATGGCACTAGTGATTTTGCGGATGTAAAGGAGGTTGATGTTTGCTCGTTCTTTGAAAATAAGTCGAGGTTGGGCAAACCTAAAAGGAACGATTTTATAAAAGCTATGAAAGAGGCAGTTAGGTCCCAATACAAGTGTAAACAAATCCCACAATAGTTTACTGGAAAATGATTTAAGTTACAAAGGACATAATTCTTCAAATACTGCTAAGTCACCAGTAGTGACTAGTAGTCCATTTCCACTCCCTAATCAAAACGAAGAGTTACTAGTGTTACAAAATAAAGTAAAAGAGGCTAATAAAGTTATCGCAAAATATAAAAACAATATAGAAAACTTAGACAAAATTAACAAAATATTAATTCAAGAAAAATAAACTATCACAAAATCTTAGCAAGAATATACCTCAAAAAGAGCTAAATAGAACTACTATGAGTGTGTCAATTCTAAACAACGACTGGCTTACTGATGATCCAATATAGTTCTATGTTGACGTTTTATCATCTAAAATCGCTAAAAAGGGAACACATCTTATGAAGCCGATAGTAACTTAGGCTATCAAATACCTCAGTGACATAGATCATTGTATTAACCATTGGAACTGTGGAAAAATAATTATATAATCATTCCAGTAAATGATTCACCGGCAGTTGCCTCGCCTGGGGGGTCAGGCTCTCACTGGAGCTTGCTTCTGTATACTAATGAGCAAAAACGGTTTTTTTACTTTGACTCTATGAACCTTCTAAACTATGAACATGCTAAGAAAATAGCCATGTCTTTGAGTAAAAAATTGGTGGAGGAAGAAGCAATCAATTGTACTGTAGTAAAAACACCACAACAAAGCGATGGCACAGACTGTGGAATTTATATGCTGCTTTTTGTTGAAGTTATTCTGCAAGTCCTTCTGTATGAAAATAAAGATTCATCATGGGAAGATTTAATTCTGGAAATAAACCATAACAATGTTCTTGCCAAACGAGCTCAAATAGCAATGCTATACTTTAACCCTCAACTTAGTCTGGAGGAGAAAACACTGTATTCCATGATACTAAAACCAGGAAAAAGTACAGAATAGTTACATGCCAAAAGATTCTTGGCAGGAGATCAAAAAGCTGAATAGAGGTAAAAACCGGCACCATAATAAAAAAGATTTAAAAATTGATACATCAAACCGATTCCACCTACTGTCAGTTACCGTGAATAATGAAAATAAACAAGAAGAACATGCAAAGCAAGAGGAACAGACTAAAAATACTATCAGCTTCAAAGTACCTCAAATTCCAGCACTTGAAAGTCAACCTATTGATAAGCTACGTGTTGAACTGTTTGCTGATAGTCAGGGAAAAGGACTCCCTGAGCTTGTCGCATTTTGCAGCAAGGGAAGAATTTATATTGATGGACTTTTAAAATCCGGAGCTGGTATACAGTCAGCTCCAAGCGGCTAAGTCGAGGCAGTGGCCTCTCATTTTACTTGCTGGAACAAACGACTTATCACAAGGATATCCTAAAGTAATATACGAAAGCATGGAAAGTGAATTGAAGAAACTATGTGAAGCCAAACCGGTGTGTGTAACAACAATCCCTCCCCGCTTTGATAAAGAGCAGGATGATGTTATCCATTACAATATTGCCCAAGCAAATAATTATATCAGAGAGCTTGTCTTGCGGCAGAGGGAAGTTGACTCATTGACTTTGACTGCTTCAAAAAACATCATTTTACCCAACAAGTTATAAAGGTAAAAAGAAACTTGCCTTCCTTATCACTGACTTTGTGGATAAAGTATATACCAACAGAAATGTGCATCAATCAAAAACTACAACAAACAAACAAATTTTAAGTCTCAACAGTGAACAGAAAATAAACATAATTGACAGACATATGGCGGAAATCATCAAGACGTGTAAAACAAATAAAACAGTGGAATTTGCACATGGTATATCTGCAGACTTTCATGATCCTCGCCACATTAGTGCTGGAGTGGTGGTAGTTTTCAGGGACCTGTTTGGAAAACCCCAAGTTTCACATCGTTGGAGCAGCCACCTAGCTATACAGGATAGTCAAAGTAGAGCTTCAATCATTGGTTTGATTACTAAACCCAGATATTTTAGCAAACCAACTGAATCTGACTATAATATGGCTTTCCGAGACTTCACTGAGAACTTTAAGAAAAGAGGTCTGAAGCACTTAACTCATTTTGTTAGTAATATGTTTAAGTTTCAGAAACTCACAAAAGCAAGAATCACTATAGTTGCATACTCTCAAAGAAGCTCTCATCTTTTAAAACAAGGAATATCACCTAAAGACTTTGTTGAGCAGCTGAAAAATCATATCAACGACAGAATTCTCTCCAAATCAATAGCTGAACAGGTTGGATGTCATCTTCCAGCCACGGACCCTGTAACAACTTCAGCTGTCGTAGAGGAAACTCATCCTACAACTCAAGAGCAAGAAAACACGTCTGCAGCTACTGAGATATCACCAAAAGAGGATCAACCAAATGGTTTTTTCAATATGATTTCTTGTACATCTGTTAACAACTTCAGTATAGCAGGTCATCTGTTATGTCTTTAAACTTGGTGGATCAAGAAAACCTTCTGGTGGTATCGTCAAAACTCAGTGTGTTACATTTTTCTACCAGAATATATATATTTTTTTTATATAAAGGAGAGGCCGATCTCCTCCTTAACCTTACTCATTTCTCCTTGTCAATTCCTCATAGACTATTGATCTGTGCGAGGAACTTATTCAGACAGAGTAAGGGGGCGAACCAGTACAGTAGAAGGTGAATATTACTGATAAATCTTTCAGTCTAGGCCGGATTCGAACCAGTGCTATCTCTAACCCAAGCTCAAAGTCCTGACACCTTAGATCACTCTGCCACTTGCTCGCCCATAATACAATATACAACACCTTCCTTCCAGAATCAATGCATTAGAGATAATTTTAGATGAAATAAATCCACACGTAATTATACTTACAGAACATGACATGAAGGACGAAGAAATTGGCCGAATTAATATTAACAACTAGGGGACACCCCTGCATGCTTCGCATGCCAACCCCGATGCTCGCTGCAATTGATACACCTCGGCCTTCGGCCTCGGCATGTAACTATTCAATACAAAAAATAGGAGATTAACTATATAACATAAAATCACAATATTAAATTTAGTTACAGTATCTCACTCACACTAATTGCTTTGCCACCTATTTAGCCTATTTCAAGAGTGTTCATTTCATTTATTTTTGTTTAACAGCTGAAGATTAAACTCATAGTAAAATATTAAATAGTATAATGTCAAACATTCAAAATAGACATGTTTATTTATTTACAAAACAGCTGTTATTAATTTACTAAAATCAACCCAATGTTATCCTTATGGACCAATCTTTTAAGGGTGCTTTATACCCCTTAGGAGTACTTTATCAAGATGAAAATACTTTAGTTGTCCTATTTAAGTTCTAAAGAAACAGTGTACAAAATTTCAGCTCTCTACCTACATGGGAAGTTGGAGAATTAGTGATGAGTGAGTCAATCAGTGAGGGCTTTCCCTTTTATATATATAGATTACACAATACGAAACTATTTTTCAAGGAAAAATAAATCAAAAGGAGGGGTGATGATATTGTCCGAAAAAAGTTTTTAGTTAGGGCAGGTGACTGTGCCGTGTTCTTTAACCACTAATATAGTTGAAGATATGCAATTTAAGTGTACTCTATGTAGCTATAAGAACTGTAATAATAAGATTGCAATTATTGGTATTTATAGGTCCCCTAACTCAGATGTTAATATTTTTCTTAATAGGCTGAGTATCTTGATAGAATTTGTTAGCCAAAAATTCGATCAAATAATTGTAGGATGGGGCTTTAATATTGATGTTTTGAAAATTGACAGTAAATACAAACTTTTTAAAGAGATGTTAAAAAGCCACAATATGTTAGTAGCTACAAAAAATTATCTTGTAGATTTCCCCACATGTGTAACTGAAAATTCAATAACTGCAATTAATAATTTTTTAATTAGGAATATTGATTCAAATAATATTAATGTTGGAGGACTAATAACTAGTCTATCGGACCATGATGGTCAGTTTCTAAATTTTAATATGAAATATTTAACAAAACATAAGAATTTTCCTAGGAAACAAGAAAAACTAAAGTTTTCAACAGAAAACTTACAGTATTTTTTTCAGCCATTTTCAAAGGAAACTTAGAATGATGTATATTTTGCTTCAATTAAAAGAAAATATATCTTCCATAATTCATTTAGCTTATATTTTGATCAAGCATTTCCTAAAAAGCTAATAACAATCAAAAACAAAAACAAATGGATCACAGAAAAATTAAAATCCATGCAAGTAAATATAATTAATTTAAATAAAAAATTTCGTAAAAACAAAAATTACAATTTTAAACTTAAATTAAACCAAGCAAAACGGGACTTTAGGAACCAATTAAATTATTCTAAGGCGAAGTATTTTCAAAGTAAAATTAAAGAATTAACTAATATTCAAAAAACAGTATGGAATTTGATCAATTCGGAAGTGGCAATGGAAAAAAGGGAAATCACTAACATTTCTTTGAAAATGGGAGTTGTAACTGTTTCATATTCCAGAGGGGTGGCTGATATTTTTAATAATTATTTTCTAAGTGTGGTTAAAGATCTAGGTGTAGGTGTACATGATCAAAGTCAACAAGAAAATCAGTGTCATGTGGAGCATGATGTTAATGTAATGTAGGTTAAACCTTAATTTAGATTAAGACCTATTGATAAGAGAAATGTGGAAAAATAATAGATTCACTCAAAAATAAAAATTCTAGTGGACATGACGAAGTGCCTATTACAGTGATTAAGGCGGTAAAATCCAGTTGAAGTGTAATTCTGTGTCACTTGATAAATTCGTCATTTGTTTCTGGGATTTTTCCACTCCAATTAAAAAAAGCAAAAATAATACTGTTACATAAAAAATGTGATAGAAAGAACGTTCTTAATTATCGCCCAATATCTATACTGCCAACAATTTCCAAAATTTATGAAAAAGTGGTACATATACAATTTACAGAATTTTTAGAAACAAATTATTTGTTAGATCAAAGCCAACATGGAGTCTGACCTGGGAGATCTGTTATGAGTGCCGCCATATCGTTTATAGAAAAAATTATTGATTCAGTAGACAAAGGAAAGCATACATTTGGAGTGTGTATGGACATTTCCAAGGCATTTGATATTGTTAATCATCAAAAACTAATAGAAAAAATAGAAACCCTAAGTGTAGAAAGAAATGCTCTTAGTTGGTTCCAGTCTTACCTTTCTGACAGATATGAATATGTGGAAATTACAAGTGTATTAAAAAATAATAGAATAATTAGAACCTTGTATTTGGTGTACCTCAAGGATCCATTTTAGGTCTGTTGCTTTTTCTATGTTACCTGGAGGGGATTGATAAGGTACTAGCACATGAGTTGGACACTAAACTTTGCCTGTATGCCGATGATGGAAATTTAGTGGCATCATCAAGCTCTCTAGAAGAAGTAGAAATTTGTGCATCTGTGGAGTTAAACAACATTGGAAGTTATTTGAAAGATCTAAATTTACTTCTAAACACACGAAAGACTAACTTTGTTCATTTAAAAGAACTTCAAAATAAAACTTATAAGGAACCCATTATAATTTATGATTCACATCAAATTGAAAAGAAAATTAGCACAAATTTGTTGGGATTAACAGTGGATCAGCATCTAAATTGGAACGAACACGTGCATAACCTCTTAGTTAAGATCAATTCTGAAGTTTATGCACTGTCAAGAATGAGCCTCTACTGCAACCTAAAAACCTTAAAAAATATATATTTTGCCCATGTGCACTCACATATTTCTTATGGTATTTCCTTATTTGGCTCAACGACTAAAACTAACTTGGATAATATTTTAAAACAACAAAAATAGTATCAGAATAATGCTTAAATTAAAACATGATGATTCTGCCAAAGACCATTTTAAAAACTTAAACTTTTTTACTGTTTACATTCTATATGTTTTTGAGTGTATTCTTTTAACTAAAAATAAATTATCAAAGTTTAATAATACTAGTCATTTCTATAATACAAGATCAACAAATATCATTAACCTGACTCACAGACTTAATTAAGTTTTTTGAAAAAAAAACCACTTATATAGGAAACAAATTTTTAAAATATATACCAAAATATATAAAAACTGAAAATGTCCATAATTATGAAAAAAGATTACAAGATTATTTAATTAGTAAAGCTCTGTACTCGTTTGAGGAACTTTCCACCTCTCTTTAATAAACAATTTAACATGAATAAAGTATGTTTTATTATTTTAATTGTAACAATTATTAATTGTCTCATTATAATGATTTTAGAGAATTGTGTCTAGAAAATGTTAAATATTGTAAGAACTGAGAGATTTAGGTGTTTAGTTCTTTTACCAAAAGTTTTCAATATAAATTCTCCAAGTTTTGAGAAAAATTCAGAATCTTCCCCTTTCAAATAAAAAAAGTAGTTTTTTCCCATTTAAATTAGCTAAATAACCAGTATATTCACGTTGTTAATTTCCTGTCAATTTCATGCGACATGTTTTCTGAAGTCTACATGTTTGGTGAGTCTTACCTGTTCGGTTGTCCTGGTTTAGAGGGTTCTTATTGGTTGATTTAGCTTCTAGAGTAAGGAGGGGGTAAGTCCGTTGGTGGAAGGTTTGCGGGCGTTCGAGCAGTTTTAAGTATTCTTTTGGCGAGTGACCACGTTTGTTCTTCACGGCGATTTTAACCGTTCGGAGTCTTGTTTTCCGGATCGGCAATTTTCCTTGTCGCTAGTGAGTGAGTGTGCGTATGTCGCGCTTTGTTTGTGGTCACGTTGTGGGTTAAAACCTCCAGGACAGCTACGTAAGTAATTTTTACAAGTTTTCTGTAGTTAGGTTTTTCAGTAGGGTTTTAGTAGATAGGGTAAGATCCACCAAGCATGCGCGGTTAAAACTTGTTCTTGTTTGTAGTCACTCTTCTAGTGACAGTTCTGAGAGTGCTTTGTTTTCTATTTAAAAAATTTTGTAAAAAAGGAAAATGTTTCAAGTCACTAAAAGCTGGTTATTTATTTCTTTTCAGATCTCCCGGAGGCAATTTCAATTTAACAATTTCAACTTTAAGAATCTTAATTTTGATTTGCAACTTTGATTTTGATTTTCAATTTGATTTCAATTTCAATTTTCAATTTTGAGATATTTTCAATTTTCTAAATTTTTGAATTAAGAATTAATTAATAAAAAAAGGTTCTGGTCTGAAGATATTTGATTTGTTTTGATTTTTAATTTATTTGTGTTCCTTTAACTAAATAAAGAAAGCTCTTTTATTTTCGTTATTATTATTATTTGTTGAAGTTATAAGAAGAAAAATAAACACCATTTCTATCATTGAAGAAGTTTTAATTTCATCTCTCATTTAAGTTGTTCAACATATCAAAAATAAATAGTAGCTCTAAGTTAAGGCTACATAATGCACTGAAATAAATTATTTTATTTAGTAGTTTTTATTGTTGTGAATTAATAGTTGGTTAGTATTAGTTAATTATTTAATTAATATTTTACTGTTTTCATTGACTGCAGTAATTGAATCAATGTAACTCATATTGTAAGTTAGAACCTTTAGACTTAAAAATCTTGACACTATTCATTGTATCGTATGTGCAAACACATGAATAAAGATTTATGAATATGAATATTACCAAAGATTTGTCATTGAAACTATAACATTTATTTACCAGTTATGTGATTAGTTAAAGCCTCTAGAGTTGCATGTTACAAGAATGCTCTGTTCTCAAACAATCTGGTTCAAACTAATTTTATAGAGCTTATACTATTTTGGTATTTGCTATGATCAAGGACTAAGATCAGTCATTGTTTGGAACAAAGACAAGGCAAACACTGTGAAACCACAGATCAAGGGTGAATAGGTCGGTGGAACTTGACAGAAAAAACTAGAGAACTAAAATAGTTTTTTAAAAGCTGTACAATACATCTTTTGCCTAAGTTATTATTGATTTGAAGTAAGAGGCATTCATTACATAGTATAGCAAAGTTTTTAAACTTTTAACTTCAGTTCTGTAATTTTAAACACTAGAACTGGCACAGAGTTGAGTTGTTCATAACCAAAACAAACCAAAACAACTAAAATATAACCTTACCTGAAGTCACTAACGTTAATGATTGCACTTAAAGGATCGACTACTTTGTAGAACACAACTGCATCTACAGCAACCGTTACAGAGTCCTTAGTCAGCACCTAGCAATGACAAAACAAAAATATACTTGTAACTTTGCAGCTCCTGCCAGTTCAGTAGTTCAGTGCGTGTATAGGTGTGCGGGTGGGTCAATAGTTCAGTGAGTGTATGGGTGGGTCAATACCACAGTGCGTGTATGGGTGGCGGGTGGGTCAATAGTTCAGTGCGTGTATGGGTGGGCAGGTGGGTTATGTGGGCGGGTGGTATTTTTGGACCTCTGCTTTTTTTATATTTATCAATGACAACCCATCCGCCCACTCTTACACGTACAGTGGTATTGACCCACCCGCCCACTCCTTCACGTACAGCGGTATTGACCCACCCACCCACCTTTACACGTACAGTGGTATTGACCCACCTGCCCACCCTTACACATACAATAGTATTGACCCACCCCCACCTTTACAAGTACAGTGGTATTGACCCACCCGCCCACCCACCCATACACGTACTGTGGTATCATTACAACTGTACCACTGTTCGTGTATAGGCGGCCGGGTGGCTCAATACCACTGTACGTATATGGGTGGGCGGGTGGGTCAATGCCACAGTACGTGTATGGGTAGGCGGGAGGGTCAATACCACTGTACGTGTATGGGTGGGCGGGTGGTTCAATCCACTGTACGTTTAAGGGTGGGCGGGTGGGTCAATACCACTGTACGTGTAAGAGTGGGCGGGTGGGTCAATCCACAGTACGAGTATGGGTGGGCGAGTGGATCAATACCACTGTACGTGTAAGGTTGGGTGGGTGGGTCAATCCACTGTACGTGTAAGGATGGGTGGGTGGGTCAATCCACAGTACGTGTAATGGTGGGCGGGTGGGTCAATCCACTGTACGTGAAAGGCATTAAAAATTTGTGAGATTATGTATTTATTTTGTGTATGTTACTACTACTCTGGTGTTATATAATCATGTATGTAGTGCATGTATGTAGTGCAGAAGGAAGAT